>CM035408.1:101686235-101976235 GCA_020310875.1 Ceratopteris richardii | reverse complement strand
TACAAGTCACATAAAGACCAGGTACCATTTTTCATAATAGCATCATATTTTGATTGCATAACAACCATCTAGTTTTTTGAATTTTATGCTTCATCAAATGAAACAGGCTCATTCTCATCACAAAGACTAGAGGAAGCCATAACATAGCAATGAGATGCAAAAGGAGCACTATGAGAGCCTGAACAACTACGATATGAGAGAGGTGCATCTAATTTGTTATCTCACAAAGTCTACACCAGCCATTTAGGCATCATTTTTGCCTCCTCTATATCAGATGTCTCATCAACAAGTGCATCATGTAAATCTGCATAAAAAATGGAATGATATGCATCACCATGTGGAACCTACAAAGGTTAAGAAATGGCCTCATTTGGACCAATACTAGAGTGTGCACTTGTAAAAAGAGGCAACAAAGTATCATACACATCTTTGGAGTGAAGTGATGTCTCCTTAGTACATGAAAGTAATGTTTGAATTGAATCTTCCACAAAAATAACATCATAGCTAATCAAAATTTGTGTAATATATGGACGATATAGAAAATATCCTTTGTTTTCAGAACTGCACCCAACAAAAATACATTTCAATCCTTTATCATACAATTTATTGTGTTGTTCTTCATGCACTAATGCATATGCCAAACAACTAGAGACATGCAAATGAGCAATAGATGGCTTGTGACCATGCCAAGCCTCATATGGAGTGATAGGCTACAATGCTTTAGTGGGACACCTATTAAGTACATATGCTACACACATAACAGTCGCAAGCTATAAACTATGTGGTAAAGCCTAACTCTTCACCATACAAATTGCCATCTCCATGAGTGACTTGTTCTCCCTTTTAGCAAATCCATTTTCTTGAGGTGTGTATGACACTATACACTCATATTTTATGCCGCGTTCAGCCAGAAATGCATTAGAATCAAAAGACATATATTCCCTCCCTCGATCAAAATGGATGGTGCCCATTTTACATATTGATAATTTGTTAGCCAAGATCAGAAAGTGTTTGGAGCATATAAATAGTTTTGACTTTTCTTTCAATGGATATAACCATGCATTCTTGGAAGAATCATCAATGAAATTCACGAAGTAAAGGTAGTTCCCAAAAGAAGGTGTTTGCATAGGACCACAAACATCATTGTGAACAAGCTACAACTTTTGAGTAGCTTGGTATTGAATCATCTTTTGGGAAGGAGGAATGCTACATTTTTCCAAAAATAGAGCTTTCAAAGACATGTTTATGAGGTTCCTCAAGTTTGGGAAGGGAGGACACCATTTTAGATTTGTGCAGGCGTAGAAAACTAAAAAAATTTGGATGACCAAAGTGTGCATGCCAAACCTTTGTATCTGACATAGCATGAGAATCTTGAATTGCACCTGCTGAATCATTCACACATTTTGCATAATCTATGAGCTTATACAACCCATGACATAAAATCTTAGATGCAATAATGACATCACCATTTGATAGATCATGAATTCTACATCTATCATCAACAAATTTCACAACCAAGCCAATCTTGGCTAATGCTAAAATTGATAATAGATTTTTCTTGATCTTTGGAACAAATGAAGCATTTGACAATGTAAAAGACCTACCATCAGCAGTAGTCAAATTGATCTTACCAACCCCCATGAAAAGATAAGAGGACCTTGTTGGTGCATGTGACAGTATGCCCTGTAAGGGCAGGCTCAAGTTAAGTGAATAAACTCCATTACAAGGTAATATGTTTGGTTGCCCCACTATCAAAGTACCAAACATCTCATTCTACCATAGACATACATTGTTCATGAGAAGATAGGCCATAACTGCAAACAATAGTAAATGTCCATTCTTCATTCTACAAAAGATTTGTAGACTCTGGGTGTATAGGCCTCTGCAACAATCATTCTAGCCTCTTTTTTCTTTGAATATCTTTTGCATCCAATTTTGGACAACTCTTTATGACATGATTGTTTCCTTTATAGTATTTGCAAAACAATTTCTACTTTGCTTTTTTGTTCTGATTTTTTTCATCCTTTTTTGATTGTGTAGAATTACCAAATTTTTGCTTAGTAGTAGATAAGCTCCATTTACCTTTGCACTTTTGACTTTCTAGGAAAGCTTGATCTCCAACATGCATGATGGACTCACACTACCTAGATTGATCTTCTTCCAACAGAACATAGTCTCACTCCTCAAATGTTAAGGCATTTGGATTGCCTTTCATTTTTAATCCAAGAGAAGAAGCTAAACTCTAATATGAGAATGAAGGTCATTCAAAATAGTTTTCACAAGTGAACTATCTGGAAAGACTTCATTAGCATAAAGCAACTGCTCCTTCAAATCTTTTATCTTTTTTGAAAAATTATCCTTTGCTATTTTGCAAGAGTGAATGTGAGGAATAATGGCACCTTTGACAAACAAGGCTATCAATGCATGTGCATGAGCATCTCTTCCATCCGAGCAAAGTTTCTCTATAGTAGGTGCAGTGGGAGTCAGAGCACAAACACGAACTTGAACCTCACCATCTTCAATGCCATCTCCATCACCTTCAATAATTGTATTTGCAATTGTGGTAGGACATTTTTCAACACGTTGCACAATATTCCTTTTGTGACCAATACATTATGTATCATATATGCCCATAATGGGTAATTGGTACAATCTAACTTATCCTCAATAGCACATCACAGCTTTCAACCATGGCCACTAACTAAAATACCGTGATGCAAAAAAATGATTGTATCTCAAAAAGTTGAAAAAAACTACCTTGTCAAGTTCTACTAAACCTATAGTAGACTTTGAGGAGCTTATACTGGCAAACCAAAAACTATATATATGTTTGGCACAAAAATATGAAATTTTCTACACAAGCACTATGAAAGTGCATTCAAAGGCTGAAATGAGCTCAGATCATGATTTCGATACCATGTAGTGAAGCTGCTTTAAACTCCTAATTGCCCTGAGTATGCTCACTTTTTTTGTGCAATTATGAGAATATGACTAGAGGGGTGTTAATGATGCCCTAGATGAAGCCAAGACCTCCTCTAATACAATTGTTGGAGTTTGAGGTCTATGGAAGCACACGAATAGCACAAGGAAGAAGAAGAAACTTGGAGCACAACACAGAATACTGAATGTATTACTAAGAGAATGTACAAAGATAAGTGACACTTTAGGTTTATAGGCATATATACAATCAGTGGGAAGAAATGTGGTGAAATTTGACTCCAATATGCGGAATGGAAATTAGAGAACCTCTTCTAAAAATTGCCTTGTAAGACACATGCTTACTAAAACCTGATTTAGTCACACGTCAGATATCCAATGGCTCAAAAACCTATTCCACACACAGTAGGTACTTATAGCTTTCTAACATGCTAATGAACATTCCATTCAGAGTTCATATGACCAAGCAAACGATTGTACAAAGATAGAGTACCTCTCAACTCAAGTTAAGCAAAAAATTAAGGCTCACAAGAAATGTTCCTAGTCACTACTAGAGAATCCTTTGATAGAGATATTTAAGATATAGAGAGTATGCAAGATATTTCCAACATGATATTATATAAATTAAATGGATATGTACATAGAGCGATATTACCTTCACAATGTGGTTGTGTACAAAAAGGTATGCAGTTGGAATACATATGTGCATTGTGGCACACTATTGAGGGACCTTTCGATATCCGTTGTTCATTGAATGACCAGCGTATGCTTCTACACCATATCCTTGTCATCTCCACAATTTAACATGATCAAATGACTTCTTTATATAGAGATGTGTGCATGGGAGTTTGTCTCTTCACCTATCCTTGCATCTTCTCTCACCTCTTGACCTTTCACTTCTTGTCTTTTGTCCTTCCATTGCCTTGGGTGAATTTTGGTACTTCAAATAACTCCATATGGATAAGCTCACAACTTTTTTGAGTGTTGCATCTCTCTAATCATATACTGGCAATTATCTAAGCCATAGAAACATTTGAACCTTTTACTTTTACACTCTTCTTTAAGGTTATGAGTGTACTCTCTAGATTTTCAATCCCTAGCTTTCTTTTGACCTTACAAAAAGCACATAAATGATGAAGGGGTAAATAATGAGAGGTGAGTATGTGTCAAGCCTCACAATTTGGAGTTTGCTCAAGTTCGATAACTTTCAACGCCCCCCCTCAAGTTACAATTCAGAGTTAGTGATGCTCTACAATTCTCGTGCGACGGTCTCACGCCATCACAACGGTTCACTTGAGCCATCGCGATGGTCCTTGACCATCGCGATGATCCCGTCGACCCCATGCCATCGCGCCGATGCTACCACGTGGCAAGCTAGACCATTGCAACGATACCCTCAGACCATCATGACACCTCGAAAATTGAACCATCGTGATTGGCTCAAGCCATCGTGCCTCGTGACCATCGCGACGGGCTCACGCCATCGTGATTGTGGTGTTGACCATTGACCGACGCCATCGTGATTGGTCGTTGATCAGACCATCGCGATGGTTCATTCACACCATCGTGATTGTTCACATTTAGACCATCGCGATTGTTCACTTCACGCCATCGCGACGGTTCATTTTTGGACCATCGCGATCATTCATTTCGGGCCATCGTGATGGTTCATTCTTGGACCATCATGATTGTTCATTTTCAGACCATCGCGACAGTTAACTCCTTCGGACCATCACGATTGTGCTACGCCATTGCGACGGTTCACTTAGACCATCGCGACGGTCCCAGACCATCACAATTATCTCAGACCATCACGATTGTCCACCCCAAACACAAATTTTAGGGTTTGATTTTTTGACCAATTTTGGGGCTATTTTTTGAAATTTTTTGGGTGATTGGACTCATAGGAGACCCCTTAGCTCATATTTGGAGAAAAACCTGTTTATCAGTTTTTACCCCTGAGGACCTGAACGCTCATTTCTTTTTCATCCAAAGTCCATTTTTTGGAGCTTTATAGCTCGTTAGAAAGCTCTTTACAAGTACTACGTGACCTCAACTGTTTTTTTCATAAAGAATACGTTGATTTTTAGATAAGCTAATTTGAGGTTGACATAGTTGGGACTTGAAAGCCAAGGGGCATTGAAATTTTGGGCAAAAGGGAAAGGACCTTTAAGGGTGTATATACTCAAGTGCTTGATCATCCATTTGCGAAATTGGTCTAATATTGGATTTTACAGGTCTAGCAAGGACATTCAAGGGCAATCAAGGCAAGGGAGTGAAGAACGCAGGTCTTGGGAAGCGAGGCTTCTTTGGCATCAGAGCGACCAAAGCAACTGACTTGAGGTTGGAAGATTACTCAACCCCCTCAGTCAATTCTTAGCTTAGGCTAAACGGTAGCATTGTGGATTAGATTAACGACGATAGGAACGCCTCAAGTTCAAGAGACTTAATTTTTCAAGTCAAAAACAAAAGTAAAGGTGTGTGATACGAAAACCTAAAGGAAAGAACCTAAGTCTGACGGAACGAGAACTCAAAAGTACCACAGAAAGTCGATTCCTGACGCATACAGTTAAGACAAGACAAGAACTTAAAGGCACTTAAAAAGAATCAAGAAAGTAAGAAAAAAGAACCATTGATGATCTGAGCATGTATTGAGTGTGCAAGGAAGTAAATTCATGAACCTTAGATCGGGCAAGCATATAGGTAAGTCAGACAGACAAAGCCTTAGGTCATCAAAAGCAAGCGTAGGAACTACTACAGGTTTGTGGGCTCAACAGCTGAATAGTAGTTATCCCTACGAGTTGAGCTCAGATACGAGTGAATCGGAAATGGCATTTAGCACAAAAAGACTAGAAGGAGGGTCAAACGTAACATATTTAGAGAAACCAGAAGGACCCTATAGAACTCAATTGGAGTTTCTTCGAACCAACCGCTTAGGTGCTCGCATCTATGAGAATGGTTTGTGAAGACAAGTGGTGCAAATGCACAACCCCGATGAACCCATTGCATTGGAACGTCCAGTGGTAAAATTCGAGTGAGATGTGTACATAGACAAAGAAGGAACGATGTACATCTTAAGTACTCAGCCAAATAATACGAATGAGTTTGGCATAATTCAATTAGAGACGAAAGCGAGATCTAAAGGAAAAGAACCATTAGAAGAACTGAGAACACCTAGAGGGAGATATGTACTGACAAGAGTACTAATTCCAGAGTGGATCCCTCAGGACAACAGAAGCATAGAGCTATTTGTAAATAAAGAAACAGATGAAGCATTTTGGAGGTACAGAACGGAACAACCTAGTGAGGTAGGCTCCATCATGGTTTATGAATTCAAGGACCCAGATACACCTGGAAAGGTTGTATACCTAGATGAAACTTCAGAAAGAGTATTTATGGTACCTGACCACGCAAGAAATACCTACACATGGAGAGGTGAGTTAGTATTCCCTCCATCTCGAGCAAACGTAAACGGGAGCCATCAAGGGGCAAGAACATCCTCAGCCCATGGTACTCAAAGAGAGAAAAACAAGGAGAGACCAGAAGTAAGTTTCAATCACCCCATAGGGAGAGATAGAACCACCATAAACACGGACAGAGTCGATAGACAAGGAGCACCTAGAATACAAGGTGGTAGAGATGATTTTCCTCTACCTAGATCACGTAAACACGCAAGAATATTAAGACCCACTCAATTAGTAAAATCCATGAAAAATTACTTTGATGGGACAGGAGATCCCTATGACCATGTTGTGGAATTTAAGCAAGTGCTAAGGGCAGAGCAAGTAGAAGACATGTTCACGCAATATAACGCATTTGGGCTAATGTTAAAGAATACCACTTTAACTTGGTTCCAACCATTGCAATAAAGGCAATTTAGAGATATCCATCATTTTCTAGAGTCATTCATCACTGAATTCTCTAAAAGTGGGATCAGACATGATACATCTTCGTTGGTTCATAGTTTCAAAAAAACCCCTCAAGAAATAGTTAGACTGGCAGGATGTAGGTTTAGACAATATGTTGAAAGATGTCCAATGCAAGAGCTACCTTCACAGGCCAAGCAAGTGTCATTGTTTTTAGACGGCCTCTTGAGCTCTAAACTACGCTCCTATGTGTACTTGAAAGAACCAAGAACGCTAGAGTAGTGCATAAGAATTTGCACAAACATTGAAGATAACTTAGGAGACGAGTTGGAACTCTCAAAGGTCTATAAAGATTTAGATTGTTCATCTCTAGCATCCACAAAACTATCCAACTCAATAGAAGATCTAGCCAAAAAAGTGGCCCAAAAACTAGGAGTTTCTAGTAAACAGATGCCTAGGGTAACAACAAACAAGCGTTGTTACACCTGTGGTGGTGATCATATGGAAAATGTGTGTCCCAATGCAACACAACCGCAAGCCAACCCTAGTGGCCAATACTGTACTATCGAGAGACGATACAGGAATCATACGGCTCAAGACTGCCCATATAACAAACAAGTAGTGAGACAGAACTACCCGCAAGCCTATGCACAGCCAGGTAGATATCAAGGCCAATACAATACTCAGCCACATTATTATAGGCCTCCACAGAACTATACTTATGAGGCTCAACAGAGACCTCAACCTGTCTTAGCTCAACAGCCATCCCGACCAGCGAATGTCATCTCAGTCAAATATGCTGGTGCAAAAGAGATCCTAAGTAGGGCTTTAGTGTCCTCTTCACCCTTAATTACTGAAAGTCACCCAAACTCAAACAGTTTTGACTCTACTCATGTAGATAGTCCACCTGCTTATTACACGGAGTCCCCAGAACACGTGGAAACATATCATTACGATATTCCACCATTGGAACCTAGTTGGCAGCCCCATTATGCTAACGTGATGTACACAAACCCAAACCCATGGCCCCAATTGAGACAACAAAGACCACAGGGCCCTAGAGGAACATGCTTTAGGTGCCAAGGAGATCATTTCATAAAGGATTGTCCACATCCTCCGATAGCAGGACAATCACAGTATTATAACATACAAGGTTGTTGTGTCGATTGTGGTAAAGAACATATCATCAAAGACTGCCCTAAGAACCCTGCTAATGCTTCAAATGTAACACCGATCAATGTGATAGGCATTGTAAACAATGCAGATGTATCCAACCCTACATACGTGCCTATCCAAGCTATAACAAGAGCCTAGGTGCTCTTACAAAATCAACAGCCTAACGTTGAGAAAGTAGCCGGAACTAGTGAAGTTGGAGAATCTAGTAGTAAAAAGAAATAATCTTGGAAAGATTCCAGAGAAAGGATTAAGAGAAAGTGGAGTAAGAGGATAAGAGAATTGGAAGGAAGTCTCAAGGAATCTAGAGCCAAAATCCTAGAATTGACTTCACAAGAATTGAATCAAGAGAACCTAGCTCAAAAATCAGGATCAGTTTTAGCGGAACCCCTAGCAAAAAACCTAGACATGATGTTGTGTGCGTATCAAGCTAGAATAAAAGAAGGACCTCTAATAGCAGAGATGAGTAAAAACTACCCTCGAGAAGACTTAAAAATTGAGACAACTAAACTTTGCATGAAGATGGTAGAATTAGCACAAGCTATGTTCGAAGCCTCTAGATATCTTAATTGGAATAACATGGCAAAACCAGAATTACACTTTCAAGGACTAATGGAGAGGCTAGAATACTTGATTGATAGAAGAGAGAAAAAGGATCAGCATAGGAACCCTAGTGCCTCAGAGACACAGGAAAGGAATGCACCATCCCTGTCTCAAGTACCCAATACGGAAGGTGAAGACAACCTGTCTTCCATACATAAATATTCATATGAATTTTTGAGAGAAATATAAGAAGAGAAGTGGAGAAAATAACAAGGAATTCATCCTCCTATTCAAGAAATAGACGACTTGCAGGAGCAATTTCCCCAAGACATTCCCTCTATTTATGATGGTGTAGAGGAAGAGCAACTGAGTGAATGTTAAGGAAACACTCACGAATTTGACGCAACAGACAAAGAGAAAACAGAATCTTCTGGAAAAATCTATGCACAGGTGTACAGTATGCGAAGTTAGTGCGCGGTGTCCGCATAACAGAGCAATTAACCGCGGCGGGCGCGTAAGGCGCGCATAACACGAATTGAAGAATGACAGAGCAGAGGAGCGCCAAAGAAATTGTATATATATACAGCAAGATTTGAAGAAGTGTGCGCGGGAGTACATGCGTGTATGCGAGAGGCACTGATACACAGAGGAGAACGAGAGACTGAGAGAAGACGCCATAGATCGCGTATGAGTGAAGAGAGAGTTAAAAGTTCTCAGAAGAAACCTGTGTCGCAGGATAACACAGTTAAAGCGATGTTAATTAGGCTGAGCTACTGTTGATTACAGAAGTGTTCTGAATCACTCTAGTTTAGCATTCTATTTCGGTGGCGCGACAATTTCCGCAGGCCTGACAGAGTTCAAGCCTTGTCGTGAAACTCACCTTCAGGGCGAAAGTATTTCCGCAACAGTAGGCGTTAAAGCCAAAGTTTTCGCCAACATTATCCCAACAATTGGTATCAGAGCGGGTTAGTTTTCCCAAGAATCGGTATAAGAGGCGGATCATTCCACCAGAGGAAGAAGATCATGGCAGATCATGTCCAAATTGATAAACTAGACAGAGATAATTATCCCGCATGGGCAATGCGCATGGAAGCCTTACTTATGAGTAAGGACTTAATGACGTACGTGACCGGAGAAGAGAAGAAACCGACCTTCGAAGATGATAGTCAACCGGAAAAAGAAGAACTAGACGCCCTAAAGCTATGGCAGAAGAAAGATGCAACGGCAAGAGCCTACATCTACAACACTGTGTCAGATCATCTGCTACCGCACATTAGAGGTCTGGAGAAAGCACAGGACATATGGAGTGCATTGGAAGATCACTTCCAGAATACTACGAAAGCTAGGAAGGCCAGCCTATGGTCCGAGTTCACAACGTTCAAAAAGAAGCCGAGTCAAAGCATCAGTGACTACGTCACTAAAATGAAGGATCTAGCAGATAGTCTTGGATCCATAAATGAAGAAGTCGAAGATCATAGATTGATAGCACAAGTGCTCACAGGTTTGAGAGGAGATGAAAGGTGGAAACCTTTCGTACTATCAACTGAACTCTCCCTAAATCATTTTGTACCAGAGTTAAATCAGTTGCTTGGTTTGATGCTCACATATGAGCAAGACCTGAAAGGAGACGCAGACAAAGGACATAGCTCAGCAATGTATATGAAGAACAAAAAAAAAGAAAAGGGTAAGTCAAAAGACGAAGAAGAGTCGAGCTCTCAGGCCTATTACGTAAGAGGTAAAGGCACTGGCAGAGGAAGAGCAAGAGGAAGAAGCCGCCAGAATACCACCAAGAAAGCTTGCTGGATTTGTGGACTAAGTAACCATCTGGCCCATGATTGTTGGCACAATCAACAAGGATCAAATCAAAATCAAAACAACAATAGCAGAGGCAGTAGCGGAAGAAATCATAGTAACTGCCAAAGAGGAAGACAAAGTCAAAGAGGAGGCTATGGTAGAGGTGGAACAAGAAGTTGGGGACAGAGCCAATCCTACAACACCACCTACAACAACTACGCAAATGACACACAGAATGAAAGTCATACATCATTAATGATGAACTCAATCAGCACATCAGATAACGAAGATCTAAAGGTATTTTACATTGATTCTGGATGCTCTAATCATTTGTCAGGAAATATAGAACTAATGTCAGAACTAGAGAAAGGTAGTTCTAGTCACACTGTTCAAACAGGTGACAATACAAGACACAAAGTACAATCAATCGGAAAAGTGAAATGCAAGAGTGGAGCAGATTTGCTAACCAATGTTTTGTATGTTCCAACAATACCGAAAAATCTGATCAGTGTGGGACAGATAGTCGAAAAGGGTTTTCAGGTCAGATTTACAAACAAAGGAGTATTTGTAGAAGATCCCAAGAACGGATATTATCAGATCGTTTCTGGTAAGAAAGAAGGCAGACTCTTTACCTTAAGAGTACAAGGTAACATTGGCCAAGCGCTGCTCACGCATGACGAAAAGGTAATTACAGAACTTGATCTCTGGCACAAGAGATTAGGTCATTTTCACGAGAAACGAATCAAAGCTATGATAGCGAACCAGTCTGTACTGGGATTACCGAACGTACAGAACCAACATATGATTCATAAATGCGAAGCCTGTCAAATGGGAAAAGCCCACAGGTTACCTTTCCAGAAGAAAGGATTCAAACATGATGGTGTGCTAGAACTCATACATACAGATGTATGGGGACCAACGAAAGAAGGATCAATCAGCGGATCAAGGTACTATGTTTTATTCATTGATGACGCAACAAGGTGGATAACTCTTTATGTTCTGAAAGAAAAATCAGAAGTATTCGGAGCTTTCAGGCACTTTCATGCATATGCTGAAAGACTCACCGGACGGAAACTCAAAAGACTAAGGTCTGATGGAGGGGGAGAATACTTCTCCCGAGAATTCAATGACTATCTTTGGAATGCAGGTATTAAGAGAGAAATAACCTGCAGGTATACACCACAACAGAATGGTGTAGCAGAAAGAAGAAATCGAACTCTAGTCGAGTTTGCACGGGCTATGCTAAAAGAAAAGAATTGCCCGGATTATCTTTGGGCTGAAGCCGTAAATACAGCTACATACTTGGTAAACAGATTACCATGTACAGCCTTAGAAGGAATGACCCCTTATGAAGCCTGGTGGGGAAAGAAGCCAACACTTGATCACTGCAAAGTATTTGGATCAGTAGCGTATGCTTATGTACCGTCTCAACTGAGACATAAGCTTGAACCAAAAGCAGAGAAATATGTATTCGTCGGATATGATGAGAAACAGATGGGTTACAGGTTATGGAGTCCTCTAACCAAACATTTTACTGTTTCTAGGGATGTAACATTTGATGAACAGAAAAGCTGGTATGCAGATCAGAGTCATACAACTGAAGAATTTGAAGAAGAAATAAAAAGAAAAGAGAAAGGTAAAACAATTGTTCAGGTAAACAAAGTTGACGAGGCAAGTACGTCTAGGACCGGAACAGGTATAAGGAACGAAGATGAAGACATGTACTCAGACACACACGAAGAATATGAGCTAAGAAGGTCAAACAGAGTAAGAAGACAACCGGAAAGATACTCTTATGATACATCGTATATAACTCAACAAGATTATGCATATATGGTTAAAGAAGAGGAAGAGCCTCAAAGCTATGACGAAGCCAAAGGCAAGAAGCAATGGCAAGAAGCAATGAAAGAAGAATTCACCGCACTGGAAGAGAACAAGACATGGGAGCTTGTTCCTAAACCGAATGGTAAGAAAGTAATTGGAAATAAATGGATTTTCAAAATAAAGAAACTTGCAGATGGAAGGATAGCCAGACATAAAGCGAGACTGGTTATCAAGGGCTATGCTCAGACGCAAGGTATAGACTATGACGAGACGTTCAGTCCGGTGGCAAAGATGTCAACCATAAGAACAGTAATTGCTATAGCAGCATCAAAAGGATGGAAGCTAAGTCAGCTAGATATAAAGAATGCATTCCTGAATGGATATATATCAGATGAAGTATATATGGAACAACCGGAAGGGTTCATAAGTTCCAAATACCCAAACTTTGTTTGCAGGTTAAGAAAAGCACTTTATGGACTAAAGCAAGCTCCAAGAGCTTGGAACTACAGACTCGTGAAGTATCTGAACGAACTTGGATACCAAAGTTCGAAGGCAGATGCTAGTCTACTCATCAAAGGAACAGAAGAAGGAATGATCTACATTTGTATCTATGTAGATGACATAATAATTACAGGAACCTCAGATGCAGGAATCACAGAGGTAAAGAAACTGCTAGAAAAGGAATTCAAGATCAGTGACCTAGGAAAGTTATCATACTTTCTAGGAATGGAAATCACATACACAGATCATGGTGTATATGTCACACAAGAGAGGTATCTCCTGAACTTATTGAAGAAGTTCAACATGGAAAATTGCAGAGAAGCTTCAACACCGCTTGAAGTAAATCATAAACTCAGCAAATACAGTGGAACAGAATTTAAAGATATGAAGAAGTATCAATCGTTAGTAGGAAGCCTAATATATGCTACGCTAACAAGACCGGATCTTAGTTTTCCGGTGGGAGTTCTCTCACAGTTTATGCATTGTCCGACAGATCAACACTGGGTTGCAGGACAAAGAGTTCTCAGATATATCAAAAGAACTATAAAGGAAGGATTATATTATCCCTTTACGTCAGATATAAAGCTCAGAGCATATAGTGACTCAGATTGGGCAGGAAGTCAAGATGACCGGAGATCAACGCACGGGTATATGATGTACCTAGGAGATAAGCTGGTAAGCTGGTGTTCGAAGAAGCAACACACAGTAGCTTTATCATCAACAGAAGCAGAATACAAAGGACTGGTAGAAGCAGCAAAAGAAGTAATATGGATGCAGACGTTACTTAAAAGCATGGGTATAGATCAAAGTATACCAATCATACATGGAGATAATATGAGCTCGCTGTATCTTGCAGCGAATCCTGTGTTTCATGCAAGAACAAAACACATAGAGATTCAGTATCATTTCCTAAGGGAAAAAGTAATGGAGAAAGAGATAGAAATAGTCTACACTCCTACAAAAGATCAGATCGCAGATATTCTGACAAAGAGCTTGGATGGAACAAAGACAAACAGATTCAAAGAGATGGCAGGAATAAAAGAAAGAAAGATATATGAAAGACCGGAAGAGGTCAAATTAGTGATTGAGGGGGAGCTGTTAAGGAAACACTCACGAATTTGACGCAACAGACAAAGAGAAAACAGAATCTTCTGGAAAAATCTATGCACAGGTGTACAGTATGCGAAGTTAGTGCGCGGTGTCCGCATAACAGAGCAATTAACCGCGGCGGGCGCATAAGGCGCGCATAACACGAATTGAAGAATGACAGAGCAGAGGAGCGCCAAAGAAATTGTATATATATACAGCAAGATTTGAAGAAGTGTGCGCGGGAGTACATGCGTGTATGCGAGAGGCACTGATACACAGAGGAGAACGAGAGACTGAGAGAAGACGCCATAGATCGCGTATGAGTGAAGAGAGATTTAGAAGCTCTCAGAAGACGCCATAGATCGCGTATGTATAGATGAATAACACAAGCCTGAAGTGTCGGGTCTTTTCATCTGAAGAGAGATGGTAATAAGAAACTACTCACTGTAGGAGAGTTTCTGTAAACTTGAGCAAGAAGAGGCCAAGCTTACTTGTACTCATCTTCTCTAATTGAAAACACATGTTCATGTGGATATCTGTGTGCAATCTTTACTTATGAAGAATCTGAAGTTATTTCGTATTACGGTAGGAAGATTAGTTTATCGTTTACTGTCACGACTCGTTACTAAACGTGCTTCAGTACCTTCTCTGTAAACGCATATCTCGGCGTCTAACAGTTTACTCAGTAAACATATTTCAGTAATTTTCGACCAGTTACAGTTTCTCAGAAAACAAGTTTTTCGGTAGAACAACGAAGTATAACTCATAGCAGAGTCCAAAGCCTTGTATGAGAGATAGCTCATCTTGTAGCTAGACGTCTCTACTTTAAGCTGGTCACAGTTTCCGGTGGAATGAAGATGTACACACAGTACAAAAGTTAACCGGAAAGTAGCAGTTCAGAACTGTGAAGTTTCCAGAGGAAAGTTCATTCGGTGAAGAAGGCTCACACACTACTTCCTTACGTCACATAAGTTCATCTGAAGCAATTACGAACATAACTAAGTTTATTTCGGTGAAATTCCGGTACAACTACGGTGTCAGTCCAGTGACAGTCTGGTGAAGTTCCGGTGGAACCTGTGTCGCAGGATAACACAGTTAAAGCGACGTTAATTAGGCTGAGCTACTGTTGATTACAGAAGTGTTCTGAATCACTCTAGTTTAGCATTCTATTTCGGTGGCGCGACAATTTCCGCAGGCCTGACAGAGTTCAAGCCTTGTCGTGAAACTCACCTTCAGGGCGAAAGTATTTCCGCAACAGTAGGCGTTAAAGCCAAAGTTTTCGCCAACATTATCCCAACAGTGAACACACATGTTTTGATTCCAATTCTTTACAAGAATTACCTCAGTTCATAGGACCTTGGGAAGCTAAGTCTTTTAGTATGAGAGCACCCATGATAATAGTGAGGAATGAAGAATCAGTGATCCCTAGAAACCCAAAAGTGATCAAGAATACCAAAGTGCAATGTAACCTCACTCTAGAGGAATTGTTGAAGGTAAAACCAGAACTGTGGAAACATGTAGTGTGAAGAGATGGATAAGTATGTGCTTGAAGATGAACAGGTGTTGCAAAATCCTTGATCTACACCAGCCAAATGAACTCCAGGAGTAGATGGTGGGCCCTTTTACCTTGCCAATGGATGTATTAGACACCCTATGTACCTTGGAAGATCACTCTCAAAAAGATAGATCAAAACAGATAAGTTGGAGTTAGCTCAGAGGTGAAAACTTGCTATTCTTGGTTCATACACCTATCCAGTGTTTTACATAATTCTCTGAGCACAGCACTAATTAGCTTAATTCCTCTTGGGGAAGTCTAGATAACTTAAAGAGCTAACTTTCAAGAGTAATCTCATCAAAAATAACAAACCACACACTGAGAATGAGTTTTAACAAGTGATGACATCATCCCGATTTTCACGGGCTGCTATAGTTTGAGACCAGTGAGCAGAAAAATCAACATAACTCAAAATGTAGGAATCCAATGATTATGAAAGATTGTATGGTTATACTAGACAGTAAGCGGAATCCAACAAGCTTTAAATCACTGAATTGGAATAAGTAACCACTGAGAAATGGCTCTGACATGGTGAGTGAAAAAGTCGGGTACCTGACAGAGAAGTGAAGATGAACAGACCCTGTTGACTTCAAATGAACATAACTGAAGATTGCAACATCCAAATGACATGAAAATTTGTGAGCATATAGTAGACTTATAGAGCTAACTTTACCAAGTTAAATCACTGAAAATGATGTAGCAAGCTCAGAGAAAACATCTCTCCAAGCTGATTGAGAAATCTGAGAGTAATGGCAGTGAGTAGTACACTTCACAAGAACATGGAAAGATGAACTCAAATAATCATGAAAATTAAAGTATATTGCTTGTACAATACAATGACGTACTGATACATATGTGTGCCTTGTAATCACACCTTGATATGGCATAAAGCTCAGCTCTTGGAGGTCTTCACATAGGTCTCTCTCACCACGACTAAAACTGCCATCTATTTATAGTTGAGTTTGGGAGGCTAACTTCCCTCAATCACTCTCCAATCAATCAATGATTGATTTGATTCTCTACCTACCACAAATCACGAATTCGTGGCTCCTCTTTCTATTCTTGATCAAGTGGACTCAACCACTTAAGATTCTCTTACTTTTACATTAAGTAAACTCTTCAAAAGTTACAAGAGGTAGCTCACAAGTGAACTTTACATAGTCTTCATTTTAAGGCTTTTTCTATGACTTTGTGGGACTCAAGCCAATACTTAGGCTTGTCATAGACTTGCTCCAACAGCTCCCCCTCAAGCCAACTATGCTTGAGGTCTTCAATCTTCCAAGATTACCTGCAAACCTATCATAGCCTTGAATTTGCAAAGCTTTGTACCATCCAATGCTTTGGTTAGAATATCTGCACATTGTTGATGAGTGGACATATATGTTATTTGAATCTCTTTGCTTAGAACCTTCTCTCGTACATAGTGATAATGAACTTCAATATGTTTAGTCATTGCATGAAAAATATGATTAGCAGCCAAATGAATAGAACTCATATTGTCACCAAAAATAGTTGGAGTTCCAAACTCCAATCCAAGATCTTTGAATAATGTCTTCATCCACATAGCTTCTTGTGTAGCTATGGCAAGACCTCTATATGTAGCTTCAGTAGAAGAGAGAGCAACTGTGGGTTGCTTCTTGGATGACCATGAAATAAGCTTTGAACCTGCAAAGGTAAGATAACCTGAAGTGCTCCTTCTATCTTCCTTGGAGCCAGCCCAATCTGCATCAGAAAATAGCTTCAAACCTAAATCAGATACATAAGGATAATAAAGTCCTTCATTTATGGTTCCTTTGAGATACTTGAGAATCCTTTTGGCAGCATCCATATGTGGTTTCCTTGGTGTGTGCATAAATTGGCTTAGCACACTCACACTTTAACATATATCTACTCTTGTCAATGTGGCATAGTTGAGACTACCCACTAGACTTTGATATGATGTGATGTCCTCTATGAGTTCACCTTCATGTGAGCTCAATTTGTGATTGACCTCCATTGGATTACCTGCAATCTTACAATCTTGCATCTTGAATTTTGCCAACATGTCCTTAATGTACTTTCTTTGAGTGAGAAACAAACCATGATCTTTGTAGACAACTTCCAAACCTAGGAAGTAGGTAAGTGAACCCAAATCACTTATCTTGAACTCTTCTCTCATCTGATCTTTGATCTTCTTCATACCATCTGCATCATTTCCTATCAATATAATATCATCTACATATACACATAGATAGATGATCTCAGAATTACTCTTTTTAATAAAGAGTGAAGGATCTGCCTTGCTTGGTTGAAAGCCTTTGTCCTGCAAGAATGAAACATGCCTGAAATTCCAAGCTCTTGGAGCTTGCTTGAGACCATACAATGCTTTGTTAAGTTTACACACATAATCAGGATAAACTTGATTCTCAAAACCAGGTGGTTGTGCCATATATACCTCTTCTGTTATCCAACCATTCAAGAATGCATTCTTTACATCTAGTTGAAGTATCTTCCAATTCTTGGAAGAGGCAATACTAAGCAAAACCCTAATAGTAGGCATCTTTGCCACAGGAGAGAAAGTCTCCTCATAATCAATTCCATGAGTTTGTGCAAAGCCTTTTGCCACAAGCCTTGCCTTATACCTGTTAATTGAACCATCAGAATTCTTCTTGAGTTTATAGACCCATCTTGAGCCTATTACCTTCATGGATGAAGTCTTGGGCACCAAATCCCAAGTGTTGTTTTCTTCAAGTGCTTCAATCTCTTCCTTCATTGCATGCTTCCATTCTGTTTTTGCTTTGGCCTCTTCGAATGATGATGGCTCCTCTTGGTTTATGTCCTGTGCTATGTAGATAGAATGTTTAGTTACTAATGAGGTGTCAAACCCATACCTTTCTGGTTTTTTCTTTTCCCTCATAGATCTTCTTAGGCCATGATGTGATGATTCTGCCTCATGTCCAAGTTCTTGCAATTTTGCTTTACCTTTAGACTTCCATGCTTTGATCTTTTCCATGTGAGATTCTTCATCATCCTCTGAGGTGTCTTGTTCTTCAATCTTTGATTGTTCTCTACCAATCTTTGGAAAATCTTCTTCAAGATCATATGGTAAATTGATCTTCCTGCATGAATCTTCATACCATGAATTGTTCTCATCAAAAACTACATCTCTGCTTACCAAGAATCCTTTGTTGGTAGGGTTGTATAACCTGTAGCCCTTTTGATTGTTGTCATATCCAATAAATACACACCTTTTTGCCTTTGGATCCATCTTGCCTCTAACTTGTGAACGAACATGAGCAAAAGCAATACATCCAAAAATTTTAGAATGATCTAAGCTTGGTCTTTTTCCATTCCAAGCCTCATATGGAGTCATCCCATCAAGGGACTTTGAAGGCAACCTGTTAATCAAGTAAGTGGCTGTAGATACAGCCTCAGCCCATAAGTAATTAGGTAAATGCTTTTCATTTAACATAGACCTTGTAGCTTCAACAATTGTCCTGTTCCTCCTTTCTACCACTCCATTTTTCTCAAGAGTGTACCTTGTAGTTACCTCTCTTTTGGTTCCTCTTTCTTGAAGAAAAGAATCAAAATCATGGGAGAAGTATTCTCCCCCTCCATCTGACCTTAGCCTTTTTAGTGATTTACCTGTTTGATTCTCAACAAGAGCCAAATATCTTTTGAAACATGAAAAAACTTCATATTTGTGTTTCATAAAGAATAGGATAGTCCATCTGCTGCAATCATCAATAAAGGAGACATAATACCTTGATCCAGATATTGAAGCTTCCTTGCTAGGTCCCCATACATCTGTATGAACCAACTCCAAGAGATCTCCATGCATATAACCTTTCTTCATGAATGGTAACCTGTGAGACTTTCCAAATTGACATGCACTACACTTATAAATCATATGTTGTTTTGAAAAGTTAGGGAGTCCAAGTACACTTTGATCGCTGCAAATTTGCTTTAATGACCTTTCACCCATATGTGCTAACCTTTTGTGCCATACTTCCAATTCTGTGAGTGTCTGACTACCATAATTAAAGAGAGCAATGTTTCTAGTGTCCTGTAATTCAAATGTGAACAATCTACCTGTCTTTTCACCTTTTGCAATTTTTCTGAATCCTTGACTTGGATCTTCAACAAATGCTCCTGCCTTTGTGAACCTGACTTGCAACCCTTTCTCTACTATCTGCCCAACACTTATCTAATTCTTTGTAATGGTAGGGACATAGAGTACCTTACTGAGTAGGTTGATGTTTCCATCAGGTGCTTTGACATTGCCTATTTTCTCCACAGGATGTCTTGTGTCATCTCCTGTTTGTACCTCATGCTTATTCCTTGGATCTTCTAAATCTAATAGGAGTGCCACATTTCCTGCCACATGATTTGAACAACCTGAATCTATGTAGAAAACATGCTCATCAGATTTACCTTGTGGCATAGCCATGTTCATGATCCGTTAGGGAAAAAAATGAACCCTGCATGGGCCTTTTGGATTAAGGAGTGATTAGTGATGGACCAATGAGAGGAGGGTGGTGGACACAGTCTATAGCCTATAAATCACTAGGCTGAAGGGGGATGAGGGGACAGGATTCCCCTATGTTCAGGTTTTGCCTCTAGAGAGAGAAAGGAATCTCGTAACTTACCTGGGCCCAAAAATTCAAAATTTTCAAAAAGTTATAAAACTCATCATAACACCATTTAATGGTCCCCCAACCACTTTTTAGGATCAAAAGTGTTATTTTTGGGTTCTAAATCAAAATCCGTGCATGAACTGAAGTGAAAAAAGTGACTTTTCCAAAAATAACTCAAAATGCAACTTTCTCCCTCCAAAACCTCCCATTTTCATACCCAGGTCCCAAAAAGTCATCTCTTTCCACTACTTTCTCTCCCTAGCACACCATTGCAGCTCCTGCATCTCCATTTCTTTCTCTATGCATCATCTTCTTTGAATTCCTACTGTCATTTCCATAGCCTGATCTCCAATGGAGAAACCTAAATCTCATAGACGTCCAAAAGATGAGGTTATCGCGATAAAATGTCACAATATCAAGGCTCCAGAAGGATTTTGGTTAGGACAGGAGTTCTGCAAAGGTGCATGGGTGTACATGCAACCCTCTGGTGTTGGTCCTCACCGTGTGAGAGATCGTGGAAACTTGGATCTTCATTGGAAAGGGAAGTTACTAGGCTTCAAAAAGCTCAAAAATGGTGAAACTGTTGCCATTGTACAACATGTGTTCACAATGTCAACCATGAAATTGGACACTCAAACAAAATGAGATATCCTATCAACTGTAAGTATTACTCATTGACTTTTGTCCAAATTTCAGAATATACCTAGCTAAGTTGTGTATTTTTTTGTTGTAGACATATTTCCTTCTACCTTGGTGGAAGAACAACCACTTCATAGTCTTACAGGTACTTTCCAAGCATTGCATGCAGATGTTGGGTCGATAGTCTTTCCACAAGCCCGTCCTGCTCAGCTATTATGTGAGAGAGTTTTCTTTTACACACATACATATGTTGTACCCTCTTCATCAAATGATTTTGGCAAGTTAGAGATGATTAAGGTAGATTCTCTCTTAAAGCTTGAGTGGCCGCAACCTGATGTATGGACATTAACATCTTTGAAGCATAAGATGGTGATGGACATACACAACTCTTTGAAATTTACAAGAGTTTCAAGATCTATAGGATTACACTGGTGTGTTCCTGTTCATTGTTTTGTACATTTATTTCAGATATTCACAATTCTAGAGACGTCAACAATGTTCATGTTAAAAGATATCACGTATGAGCAGGTAGAGTGTTTGCTAGGTGAAAAATGGGGACTTGTAGAAGGATGCACCAAAGGGGATAGATACATTTGTAAAATTGGTGCAATAGGCATAGGATTTCGATACTTGAAACATCGTACTTCATTGTACATTAGATTCTATTATGATCGTTGGATGTGTAAACTTGGTGAATGGATACCATTACAAAGTTCTGAGGGTGTTTTAATTTCATTTGAAATTAAGATAAATCTACCCAACAATGAAATGGAAGTTATTTCACTAAATCATCATTGGACTCTTGCCAACGTGAGAGAACATCTAGTAATCATGGGATTTGAGGATCTGGATCAATCAAAGTTCAGAATACAAGGGCATAAGGTAAGTAGCATATGGTATTTCTTCTTTTGTTTATACAAATTCTTACACTCAAATATGTTCATTTAAAGTTTTCTATTTGTCTGCAGATTGGTAAGAGGTTGGAGGATAAAATTAAAGTCCTCCTTGAATGGAGTGTGGATGGAACTCAACTTTCATTGTCATAGCTCAAGGACTATTTGAGTGCTACAGTGTACACACACCTATGTTCCATTTATAATCCTACATCTGCAACAATGTATTTAACATGCAAGACATGTAGCATGTAAAATTTTTTGATCTCAATATGATGTACAATTTGCCAAATCTTTGGTTTTTCCAATGGCAATTTATTATAATTTTAAAGTTCTGAGAATTTTTTTTTTCTATTGTGTTGTCGTGTATCTTATTCTGGTTAATGATTCTGTTCAATCTTTTTATGAGCAAAAGTTTTTTTTCTGAGAGTTCTGTGCATGATTGTTTTATTTGAAGGTATTAGTTTTAGTTTTAAAATGGGTCCCACTCACTTTAAAATTTTGAAACTACTATAAAAGCAACACTTATTCTCTCATTTCTCACTTTTGCAACCAAGAAGAGATACAATCACTAGCAGAGTACGCACACAAGCTAGCATCACGCGCAATGGCTGCCGCATCCTCCAGTACCCTGCAACTCAAACGTCCACATGAACTCTTCAATGAGTTCTTGGAATCAACTAAGTTCAAAGGTCAGAACCACTTGTATGACCTATTGTCTAGGGTCCCTGATCTAGACAAAACAATTCAACTGAACTCTGATGTGCTCAAGGAAATCATAGAGTTCCTTGAGTACTACATCTTGCGTTTTTCTATAGAAATACCGCCTTATGAGGGTAAATGGGTTCCATGTGACCTTCTACTCTACATACATAGAGGCGATGAAGCCTTCATGAAGCGCCTTAAGCGCTTCATGGCAATTGCGGAAACTGCTGGGCACTTACTAGATGACTCTGTGCCACTAGTAAAAAAACTTAACAAAAAGAAGAGGATGGGTACAAAGTACCTATCCTACACTGCAACAACATATTTTATTATTAATGAGGAGCCGGAACCTACACCTGTTGAGCTCCCCAACCTTGCCACTGGGGGTTTTGTTAAGGAGAAGAATGAGCCTCAACCAGAGGCCATAAATTTTTCCAAAGAAAGCATTACAATCCACCAAGAATTCCCTGGTGGTGTTGAGGATAAACTACATGTGCAATCAAGCATGGAGGAGGCCCCCCCTTCAAATCTCAACCCCTCTGAGCCCACATTACCATAGGTGGAACTTGAATATCTCTCCTGCATCGTTGTGGATGGAGAGGAATTTATTTTACTCCATGACATTGAGAAGGCATTCGGTCTACGTCTAGATGAATGCTTGAGTATTTTCTCCACAATGTCAGATGTTCCACTTGACAACACATCTGACATACTTGAAAAGAAGTCCATCCCACTTGGGGATTCTGTGGCAGACACCATATCAATGGTGTGTGTTGATATTTTAAATGATGACAACAATTCTACTACAGAGGAGGAGTTCAGTGCAGCAGAGGAGAGGATACTGAAGCAAAAAATTCCTACATCCCATGTAGCAGAGCAGAGTGGCATGGCCCACTCTAGCATTGATCTTGATGCCCCTGGAAGAGGGGAGGAAGAAGACAAGCTTCATGATGTAAGTGGTAATTGAATTAAATAAATCGATAATTTTAAGTTAATATTGTAAGAGCTTGAATTCTCATTTGTTCTAAATATTGCAAAAAAAACCCCAGCCACAGAAACGCGGGATTCAGCCCTGCAAAAATTGCAGGGCTGAATCCCGCGTTTCTGTGGCTGGGGGTTTTTTGGTATGAACAGGACATGTTGCACACCAGTATGTAGAAAAGGAACATATCTAGTCATAAAACAATAGGCAAGTGCATGCATGTTTAACTGAATCCATATATAACTGACTGAAAGAGAGAGAGAGAGAGAGAGAGAGAGTGAGAGAGAAAAAAGAGACAAAGAATATAAGTCAAAACAAAATTTTCTATTATCCATTGTATTACATCGCATGGTAGCCTATCATAGGGTATAATATACACATCATGGGTTATTTCCTCTAATTCTTCTTGCTAGCTGAATGTCCTTTGGTTGTATGGTTACTCTCTTGGCATGGATAGCACAGAGGTTAGAGTCCTCAAGCATGGAGATGAGGTAGGCCTCAGCTGCCTCTTGAAGTGCTTCAAGTGCTATCCCTTGTATTCTTAGACCTGCTTGGTAGCTTTGTAGTTCCTCTTTCACTATTGCAAAAGCTCTTCGTGGTATGAGTAGTTCAACGGACTTTTGGTAGTGTCGTATCTCTGCAAAAGCCCTGCAGTGCTTCCTTCGTCTTTGTGGAGCTCTTGGGTTGAGAGGTATGTTTGGCTGGCGTTGAGGTCGACGTCGAGGTTGATAGTTTTTTTTTCTCCGATGTACACGATGTGAGGGCCCAGCTTCATCTTGCACATTTTGTTGTTGATGTGGTTGTTGACTTTGCTCTCTTTCCTCCTCTGTTGGTATTTGCCCTTGTCCTTGTGGAAGTGTCTTACCTCCATGTGTCACCCTATGGCTCGTTGGTATTTGCATATCATTCCATGGTGGTTGATTGTTGCTTTCCTCATTTTGGGATGACTCTTCGTCGCTCTCTGGTACACTCCTTCTGATCAACTTCTGTTTGGGTCTTGATTTGATGGGTGTCCTTGTTGGTGGCTCATCATCTGAAATGGCCTCTGATCGTCCTGGAGTGTAATAATCTTGTATATTGGACACTTCATTTTCTCGCACTGAATTGCTCCCAGGTGGTGTGCCATCGTGTGACACAGGCACAGATGTGCTCTGGGAACCACTTCGAGGCCTTTGGGGGGGTTGCAACCATGGTGGGCGTTGTGTCCCTAGATGAGGGCTAGGAAAGAAGACGCGATCTTTCCTTGCAGTTTGCTTGGTGCGTGCCATTCTCTTGAGTTGCAAAAAGTGTGAAATGAAGTGAGTTCTCTCTATTTATAGAGTTTTTTAAAAAACTGTTTGTTCACACTAGAACGGACAAAACCTGTTTAAAACCATACAGAATATTATATATTAAATAATAACACATTGAAATCAAGATTACAATAATCATATGTATTACCACATAATGGGAAATAGCGAATTCACTTTACTTCCAAGCTGAGCCTTCTCGTTGTCTCCTTGCACGCCACTGAGCATGATGAAGAGGACCTAACGATGACTTCCATTTCTCACTGGCAATGTTGTGTTGCATCTTTCTTGCAAGTTTTGCCAATTTTGAATCCCTAAGTCGTTCCACAAAAAACTTTCTCGAGAATGTAGTGCGGTAAAACCAATTAAACATTTCCTCCATGTAGTTTGATTGCATTGGGCCACCACCATGTCGGGTGTTTTTGAAGTAGACACCCCTCGCTTTGTAGTGTGACTTTTCCATTCCTTGGGTACTGAAAATCTCTAATGACCCATATCGATGCATGAAAAAAGCTCCATGTGCAAACAAAATATGCTAAAAATTGTTAAGTACATTGGAAAAAGGTAAGTGCAATGAACACTTGTAGAAGAAGATTACACTTACAATGTAGTGTGTTATATTGCTCTCTCCCCAACATTGAATGAAACACTTGGTGAACTCCACTAATGTTTCTTGAAACATTTGACGTTGAATAGCACTAGACCTAGTCAGACCCATTAAGCCTACAACCTTATCAAAGCTCGACCAAACTTTCTTTCTCTTATTACAAAGATCAACTTGAGAGTCATTGTCTGTTGTGATCATGCATAGGTCTCTCCACAGCTCATAACGTTCATTATTTTGAGTGCTAGTACCTCTTCTAAAAAAATGTCTTGCTTTATTCCCTGTCATTGACACTTGTTGCAAGCTATCTTGAGATTCTCCAACTTTCTTAACAACTAGGGTTACATTTCCACCATGACAACCAATTGAATTAAGAAGTTCCTCCAATTTCTTTATAGCTTGAATAGATTTATCAACTGGCTTCATGGCAAATGCGTATTCTATATGGAGCTTCAATAGTCTATCAAAAATTCTCATGAAGGCATGCAAGGTGCAAAAGTGGACATTGACTAAAGGGAATGGAATAATGGGATTCCAATCCTTATCTGACATGTCACGATTAGGTGTACCTAACATGGGACACCTCATTAAAGGTGTATCCCATTCAGCAGATGGAGTTGCATCTGTGTCATCAACTAAATCATCTATGTTGTTTTGTTTTCTCTTTGTTCGTTTATAACCTCGTGTACAATATGGACAAGGATAGAGAGTAGATGCACCTTGTTTGCACCCTAACATGCATTTGATAGTCTTTAAGTCTCCACCTAAGTGCCACTCTACTTCAAAATCACCAAGGCTTTCTACATTGATTTTGGCACCATGAATTTGAGAAGTTATCACCTCTGTGATCCATGGGATCCTATTGAAGATCCATGTAAGAACATCATTGGATTCTTTAGGTACTTCAATAGCACCTAACCACCATATATCTTTCTCTGATTGGACACTATATGTAAAGTGATGGGTAAATTCTTCACTATCATCAATAATAGCATGGGCCATAGCTTCGTTCATGAGTGTCACACTAAGTCTCTCCATACGGCGTCCCTTTATGATTTGACATTCGTCTAGCTTCAATACAAAATTGAGTTTGGAACCACAATCTACATCAAATAACAAACATTATATTATTAAAAATACTATGAATGTCATTATCCAAACAATGGATATACCTTGAAGTGTGGATTTGTAAAATTTAACCATTTCCTTTTGGAGCCTCTCCAAATTGACAAATATGTTGTTGTGCTTTGTGTAGATGAATCCCTGTCTAGATGTGTTTTTCAACTCTTTCTTTGATGTAGATGAATGATAAATGGATGCAGGCATAACATCTTCTATATGCAGGTAATTGCCAAGAGTATTGGCTACATCCTCATTGGTTATCTTCTTCCTCACAGATACCTTGTAAGGGCATGGAAAAATGCTCTGGAAAATACCTTTGTTTTGTAGAGCCTGCTTCAAAAGATTGTACAATGCAGTGTACGCTCTAGTACTAACACCTGCTTCATCACATACCATCTGTACCTCACTAGGACTAATAATATCTTCTAAGTTGCCTGCAAAATCTTTAATCACTTGGGTTTTGATGTGATTTCCTATTGGTGACTCCAAGATCATAAGCACATGTTTGTTGCTAAGACAAGAATTCAGAAACTTCAATTGATCCTCCATTGTTGAGGAAGCACTCGCATCTTCAACAAATGACCTGCACAATAAGAATCTCAATCTAAAAGTCTTTTAACATAACTAAACAAAGGAAATACATACCTAAGTGCGTAAACACGTCGCTTCCGTGCTCCACCACCAGTTGAAAGAGCTTGAAAGGATGATAATGGTCGTTTCCTAAATCTCATCCCAAGTGGAGTCTCTTTTAGTTGTGTAAGATTGGCTTTCAAATTTGTAATTGTGCTCTCCTTTTCTTCCACATCTTGTTAGAGTCTATTATTGTGCTCATCCAAAGATTTGATAGCACTTTCTAAAGTGTGTATAGCACTCTCTAAACTGTGTATCTTGAAATGGTTGTGATGACATTGTTGCATCCAATAATTTGCTATAGATGTAGAATGGTTAGACAATCGCTTGCAATAGCCTAGGAGTCCATCTTCACCGGAACCAAGGAATTGTAGAAATGTGGAGATAGTATGGAATCTAGGATGAACATTAGCCATTGGATCCAAGGGATACAAAGCACCATGGACCCAAAGATCAATATTCTTCTCTCCAGCTGCACGTCGTGCATTTTGAGAATCTATGTCATTGCTACCTCTAGTTGTTGGTGCAAATTCTGTAGGAACACGAACATGTACACTCTTTGAGTGAGGAGCACGCGCTGGTGCTGGTGTCATGTTCATAATACATGTGAGCACCATGATGTTCCAAAACTCCAGCACCGAATGGGAAGAAGCACACAGATGGCTGGAATGGCTAGTACAGTAGCTATGTGCAAGAAAAAAAGTGTGTTTTGGTATGTGGATAGGTCAAAATGACTTTTTTCAGTATGTTAGAGGGAAAATGAGTTTTTTTTTAAAAATTCATGTTTTGGGGCAACCAAAGTTACGAGTTTGATGATGTGGCACTTAACTTTTGGAGGGATTTTGAAAAGTATGTTTTTTAAGTATTTTTTATAAAAATAAGTCTAAAAAAATTAAGTTCTGACATATACATAAAAGTATGGGCCATTTTGAATAAAGAATAGCTGAAAAAGAGACTTTTTCAGAAAACTCATTTTTTTATTCATAAAGATGGACGGATTTGATGAGGTGGAAAGTGGTTTTTCTCTCTCTCTATGTGCAGAAGAGAGAGAAGGTCCTAGCTCAGCCTAAAAAAAAGCCTACTTCAGCCTACCAAAAAGTGCTCTATTAAATGCACTTTGTCCCCTTAACAAAGAACAAGATTAAGCTTAATCCCTAAAAATTAGGAATCCTTACAAGGCCCATGCAGGGTTCACTTTTTTTCCTAATGCAATAATGAATCCTCTTTGTTTGAGTCTTCTGTGTAGTTATTGTAGTCTCTCCTTCCTTTGTAGCCTCCTTGATAGTTTGAATGATTGTAGTTGTTGTAGTTGCCATGGTAGTTGTTGAACCTTCCTCTTGAGTAGCCATAACTTCCTCTATTGTATCCTCTGCCTCTTTGATTCCTGGAATTCCTAAAGCAATTTTCAGTTGTATGATTAGTTAATCCACAAATAGAACATGAGTTGGAGTCTTGGGATCTCCCCCTGCCTTGTCTACCTCCTCTTCCTCTACCTCTGCCATGTCTTCCTCTACCTGCATAGTTAGCTTGATATGTACCTGCTTCATCATCCACTTTCTTTGCCTTTCCTTTGTTATCTTTGGACTTGCTTTTATTAGTGTATAAAGCTGAAGATTGATTACCTTTAGAGCTTTCTCCATTTTTGATAAGCTTTGCCTCTTGAATCCAATGATTATGAAAATTTGTATGGTTATACTAGACAGTAAGCTGAATCCATGAAGCTTTAAATCACGAAATTTGGATAAGTAACCACTGAGAAATGGCTCTGACAAGATGAGTGAAAAAGTTGGGTACCTGACAGAGAAGTGGAGATGAACAGGCCCTGTTGACTTCAAATGAACACAACTAAAGATTGCAACATCCAAATGACATGAAAATTTGTGAGCATATAGCAGACTTATAGAGCTAACTTTAACAAGTTAAATCACTGAAAATGATGCACCAAGCTCAGAGAAAACATCTCTGCAAGCTGATTGAGAAAACTGAGAGTAATGGCAGTGAGTAGTACACTTCACAAGAACATGGAAAGATGAACTCAAATAATCATGAAAATGAAAGTATATTGCTTGTACAATACAATGACTTAATGATACATATGTGTGCCTTGTAATCACACCTTGATATGGCATAAAGCTCAGCTCTTGGAGGTCTTCACATAGGTCTCTCTCACCACGACTAAAACTGCCATCTATTTATAGTTGAGTTTGGGAGGCTAACTTCCCTCAATCACTCTCCAATCAATCAATGATTGATTTGATTCTCTACCTACCACAAATCACAAATTTGTGGCTCCTCTTTCCATTCTTGATCAAGTGGACTCAACCACTTAAGATTCTCTTACTTTTACATTAAGTAAACTCTTCAAAAGTTACAAGAGGTAGTTCACAAGTGAACTTTACATAGTCTTCATTTTAAGGCTTTTTCTATGACTTTGTGGGACTCAAGCCAATACTTAGGCTTGTCATAGACTTGCTCCAACATGTAGCAAATCAATTTCCTGAGCTTGCTACTACTCCCTCACAAATAGGAACACACAAGAAGGTACCAGAGATACCTGTAGAAAAGATTGGAGATGTAAGCGAAGGAGAGGAAGGTAACACTTATCTTCCAATAACCCATCAGGGCCACACCACAAAATCCATCTTAGATTCAGGAGCCGGAGTAGCCATCCCTACCACCGCTTTATGGAAACGTTGGGGTAAACCAGCATTGAGACCTACCAGGATGAAACTACAAATGGCTGATGGACATATAGAAAAACCATTAGACTTATTAGAAGGCATATCTCTCACCACTTATGGTGTGGAATTTGAGCATACTTTTGTGAAAAATCATGCTTACGAGATGATTTTAGGACGACCATTCATTCACCAGTTGCAAATTGTAGAAGATTGTGGAACTAATTCTTTATACTTGTAACATTCAGGAGTGACTACTGAAGTCAATCTTAAAGACTATTCACATAGAGACGTACCCCCAATACAATGAAACACCATCCATAAGACACAGGTAGAAACGGAATCAGTACACTCATTAGAATCAGACCCCTCATGGTTGCATGAGGACACTCATTTATGGATGTGTAAAGTAGCCAAACAAGAGGAAAGAAGCCAAGAACTTAGGTGCAGAACAACATCGAAGAACCCTTCAAGACCCAGCATATGCACCTGTAGTATTTCTAGACAAAGAATTTGAACCCCGTGGTTGGGCAAAAATCCTAGCAACCATGGATATAGCCATCAATGAAGAACAATGGACACCCCATTGCGACGAAGATGGCTATGACATCTCAGTCTTCACGATAGAGCCAATCATGTGTGATTCGATTATTGAAGAATGTGAACCTAGCACTGATGCATTCGAGGACGCGAGTGATTTTGATTTAGAGTCAATCATTATGGATCCACCCTTTGCACCAGAAGAAGAATATTTCTACGAAGTAGAGACTCATCCTCAGAGACATGAAGAACTTATGAATGATGTGAGATTAGCCACACAAGAAAGTGAAGGAAAGAAAAGAAAGAAGAAAGAAGTCATGTCAAAAGAAGAAGACTCTTTGTTTGAGGTACCGGAGAACTTCAAGAAATATGAAATAGAAAATAGACGAATCATGCTACGAATGCCTAACAGAAACGCCAATGTGGGACAAGTATATGATAATCGAGAGAAAACTAAAAAAATAATAGTTGCCATAGAAGGAGAAGAAGAGAAGTGTACATACATGGGGCATGATTTGACGAATGAAGAAAAAGAAGAATTAGTGGCCCTATTGTGCGAATATAGAGACCTTTTTGCATGGAGATACAAAGACTTGAAAGGAGTAGACCAAAATTGATAGAAGGAGGATTCATTTATGAAATTGAGCATACCGAATGGGTATCCCCCATTGTGGTTGTGCCCAAGAAAAATGGAAAATTGCATGTGTATTAGCCTTAAAAAAGTTAATGCCGCCATGATTAGAGACAATTATCCTCTTCCTATCACAGAACACTTATTGGAAAGAGTTGCGGGCAAGGAAGTTTACAACTTTCTTGATGGATTCTCACGCTATAATAAAGTAGCCATTGCTCCAGAAGATCAACACAAGACGGCTTTTGCCACAGAATGGGGCATATTTGCATTTTGTGTAATGCCATTTGGCTTAACAAATGCACCCGCTACTTTCCAACGACTCATGTGTCATGTTTTCAAGGAATTCTTACGAAAGAATTTGGAAGTTTATGTCGATGACTTATGTGCTCATTCGAATATAAGACAGATGCATATCCCAAAATTAAGACAAGTATTTGACAAATGTTGAGAATATCAGGTTTGTCTGAACCCAGAAAAATGCGTTTTCATGGTCAGACAAGGCAAAATTCTAGGACACATTGTGTCAAAGAATGGAATTTCTACGGATGAAGAAAAGGTGAAAGTAATTGCAGATTTACCTAGGCCAAACAACATAAAAGAGGTACAGGCATTTATGGGACATTGTGGTTATTACAGGCATTTCATACACATGTATGCAATCATAGCTAAGCCTCTATACTCTCTTTTGACCAAGTTCGAATGGACAGATGAATGTGAGAATTCATTCAATGAACATTAACAACATTTGTGCTCATCACCTATATTGACAACCCCGGATTGGAGCAAGCCAATCCATGTACATGTGGATGCATCCAACTATGCCATAGGATGTGTGTTACCACAATTCACGAATGAAGGTAATATAGATCTCCCCATAGCTTATGCGAGCACACAGTTAAACACAGCAGAAAGAAATTACACCACTACGGAACGAGAAGGATTAGATGATCAGAAGATTAATACGTTGGTTTCTATTACTCATGGAGTACGAATTTGAAGTAGTAGTGAGGAAAGGAAAGACACATCTTAGAGCTGACCACCTTTCGAGACTAACCTCAGGAGAAGCTCCTCAAGGGATAGCAGATGAATTACTGGATGCATATTTGTTTAATCTTGAGATAGCACCAGAATGGGCTAAGTCGATAGTCATTCCCACATACGGACCCAAGAATCCTAGCATAAGGATAAAAAAAGGAAAGATTGCCAAGTCTCAAAGATATCAAATCATAACAGGAAGTATATATAAACAAGATAATCAAAAGATTCTTGCTTGTTGTGTAGATGAATCAGACCATGCAAATTGGTTGCAATTAGCACATGTAGGTGCATTGAAGCAACATCATTCAAAAACATCGTACATTGCAGACTCTGCATAGACTAGGAGTCTATTGGCCTTCAATGGAAGTAGACATCTACAAGTTGTGTAAAGAATGCCCTGTTTGTTGTGAAAGACCACCGGTAGAACATGCTACATTATATCACGTGTCTCTCACACCAGAATGGAGTGAACCTTTAGTGACATACTTGAGGATGAAAACATTCCCTCAAGGAATGGCCTTAGCACGACAACGAAGTCTGGAGCAGGAAGCTCAAGACTATTCACTTATTGGCGATAATCTATACAAACGAGGACGAGACGGATAGTTAAGACAATGTGTACATGAAAGCGATTATTTGAGCGTACTACAGACTGCACACCAAGGTGTTGTAGAAGGTCATTTTGGACCCAATAGGATAATCAAAGCCATCCTCTTTACAGGATTATGGTGGCCCACTCTTCACATGGATGCACATACCTATGTAAAGAGATGTGATGTGTGCCAAATAACTCAGTTTCCTACTCGTAGAGACGAAATGCCATTGAAACCCATGATGGGAGGACGTGCATTTTCTAAGTGGGGTATAGACTTTATAGGACCCCATTAACCCACCCGCAAAAGGTACACATGCTGAATACATTATTGTTGCGATAGATTATCTTACCAAATGGGTAGAGGAAAAAGCCACGAAAAAGAATGATGGACACACGACTGCAAAATTCTTATTTGAAAATGTCTTTACAAGATATGGATTGCCTATAGAGTTAGTGAGCAGTCGAGGAACTCACTTTCTAAACCAAGTCATTGAATATTTGTTACAAGATTTTATGGTGATTCACAAGAAATCCGCACCATATCATCCTCAGGCCAATGGTTAGGCTGAAAGCACTAACAAGATCCTTTGTAATGTTTTGACGAAACTCATGAACAACAAACGTTTAGATTGGGACAAACAATTACACCACATTGTTTGGGCATAACGAGTGGCCTACAAGACCATACTCAATGCAACTCCCTTTCAGATGGTTTTTGGTAAAAAATGTTGTGCTTCCTTTGGACTTCTTGATACTGACCCTTAAGGTTGCACAAGAACATCAGCGGACCGGCCATGAACTATCATCAAGAATAATGGACTTGGAACGATTAGGAGAAACTAGGCTGAGAGCAGCAGCAGGAATATGCGCAGCCAAGAAGCGACAAAAAGCCTACTTTGATGCACATGTGAAAGATAAAGGCTTAAAAGAAGGAGATTTAGTCCTAGTATATACACTGAAACAACACGCATGGAAGTCAGAAAAGCGAGGTTATGGACCTATGACCATTAACAGACTCTCGACAAGTGGAGCAGTACATTTAGCCACCTTAGAAGGAGACATAATGCCTAATTACATTAGTGGTTGTAGAGTCAAGTTATATCAAGAACCTCTTACTGAGGATATGCTTAGAGGACTCACGTTGGCAAAGAAGCGTAAGGAGGAAGAAAATAGAATACGAGCTAAAGCTTAGGCAGAAGCTATAGAATGCATTAAGCGCATGAAGCTAAGAAGACAAGGACTAGGGAGAGAACATTATAACCATCTGGAAACAACACCCAGATACCCCATGGCCATGTGTCAAGTAAAGTCAAGTACCCATCCTAGCATAGTGGATTGGAGACCATTCATTACAGTCAGGCTAGAGCATGGCAATCCTTGCCAAGAGCTCAGGGCTTTAATTGACTCAGGTGCTGCAACCGGTGCGATTAGATGGTCCCACTACAAGGACTCAGGAATAGAAGTGCGGCCAATTGAGGCATACCTCATAGGGATAGGAGGCATGGAAACCCCTTGCATGGGTGAGGTAAACCTTCCTATCCTCATACACGACGTGACCATGAACAGCGAAGCTACTAGTGTGCCATGACGAGGACCTGATAGAACTCCTAATCCTTGGCCAAGATTGGCTATACGATCACTCAGTGGACCTAAATCTTAGACAAGGCTCCTTGCATATTAGAACCTTAGATCAGAAGCGAGTGATACCGCTTGACTTCCCTAACGGAAATCCGCCGAAAGAACGCAACCCTAGACCCTATGAAATGCATGCGATGGAAGACCAGAAGATCTTTGGTCAGATAAGTCACGTTACGTCTACACCAACCCACGCGGGCTTGGCGATGGAGAATTGTCAATCAGAAGGATGTCAGGAGATTTTCCCTTGGGCTTCCTGCAAATTAGAATGAGCAACCGCCCAACCACTTGGTCAAATGGACACAATCAGCGGTCAGGTGGGTTACATCAGCGGACAAATCGGGACAATTGCAGGTGAGGTGGACTTCATCAACAGCCACATGGGCAAGCAACCCTGTAGTGCCCATCCTTCCAACCTTACTGCGGACTGGCCTAGATCTGTGGTACAGAATGCCTCATCTCCTAATGGGCAAGTTTCACAAGTGTTAGACCTCCCTTCTTTTCCAAAGCAAAGTGTCCATCCGACCTCTCAACCTCAACCACTAAGGAGTCAACCATGACGAAGGAACCCAGACCGATGACATTATCAGACTACTCAAGGATAATAGCAATATCAGTATAACAAAGCAAGAAGCACAAGACAAATATGGGTGCCAAAAGGATAGAAACCACCGATAGATTTCAACAATGCAGACAACGATAAGAAGAAGTCAAGGCAGAAGCAGAACTGTTATCCAACATCTCCTCGACCCTCGTCTACAAGTTCAAACATTCGACAAATTTGGATCGCCAAGAAGTACCTTACAAATCGACCCATACCTACACAGATTTGGGTACCCAAGCAGTGTATTATAGCTGAACCCTCAAGCCATGTAACATATACCCCTCAAAAATCTCTTCACCCCTCAATACCATCAAATCCGATATCATCTTTTGTCCCTCAGCAGAAACCTATCACCCGCTCACAAACTCTTAGGAAGTGGATAGCGAAATGTATTCAGACGCCCTCTACGACCCCCTTATCTAACATAACTCCCACCCCGACTAATCTACAACCTTGTATTAACTCATTCACGACTGAACCTTGTACAAATCCACACACACTATAACCCAACATCACTTGTAATAACACCTCATCAAGAAATGTATGCATCATCTGAAGCATGTAGGTGTCTAGAGACCTGCATTAGTTTTGCAACAATCATTCCATAAACCATATCACAACACTCGGCTACACGGGTTGCACATCGGTTATGGAAAGGGATTGCGGTCTCACTTTAATGGGATCATGATTAATTTCCATACTAATGTGTTAATCTTTTGTAGCAGATCCGGTACACGCTTGCATCATTCATCATGCAGGCAAAAGGACCATCTGAAGCTAGCCCTAGTGTACCCATGGCAACTGTTGGCGAATTACTAGCTGAACCCCATCCTATGACACAACCACCAGAATTTCAAGGCTTCCCTAGACCCATGCGGATTGACAATCCTCCTAGGCGATACACTAAGAAAATTCATCGCAACTCTCATTGGCTCCAAGGATTAGCAGGCCCATTGGCGGATGCAGATTTCATTTTTGAGGCCAATTTGGCTTTTGATCACCGTACATGGGGCAAGTACCAGTTTTTCTCAAGAGAGTTCGAAGGATTACAGAACACAGAAGACTTAACGCATGTTTGGGTGAGAGCAGGGTTCACAGAGTATTTCAGTGATCCTTTGACTAAACCAGATTTCTACAGATATGATTACTTGGTAACAAATTTAACAACTTCGGAAAACAAGGACCTACCAGGCACATTCATTTTGCCGTCCTTCGTAAATGACCCGCCCTTTAAGAAGTTTTATCTTTCCAAAGATTTGATTAGAGCGGCAATCAAGATACATGGAACCCACACTCCAAGAGAGCGAGAAAGGCTGATTCTAGAGCCTATGAAATGTGGGGATGTTACTAAGTGGGAAGATATTTCGGCTATCACACTAGAGTTATCTAAGCCACCACACCATCACTCACTTCATTCATGGCACAACCATATTTAGGCCCTTCACTTTTTTCCACAATAACCACGGCATCCACTTTCCCACCCCCATTCCCTATTCCCCTTGCACCTACACCTACTGCATCTTCACTTAGCACACCATTAATATTATCACCCATTGTAGATACTGCATTTCGATAGATGTTCACCTGCATGACACAAGTAAGAGATGAATTTGCATCTCTTGGCAATAATTACCGGACGTTGCAGCAGTCAACGAATGATCTACAGTTGCAGCTCAATTCACTGACTATCAAAAATGCCTCACTATATACCCGCTACCAAGAACTCCGAGAGGCTTATCATAAACTGGAACTAGAAAGTGAAGAAAAAACCAAAGAGGCCGTCACAGATATTGATAACTTGTTAAGGGCCCAGACGATTCACAACGCGACACTTACCAAGACCGTGGGCTTACTCAGACGACACTTGGCAGTAGCAAAAGAAGAGAACCAGCGTTTACAAGAACAGAACAGAGAAAATTTAGAAGCTGCTCTAGATCAGCCAAACCAACCATTAAGCCCGAGTCGCTTTAAAGCCGTGCCCTTAGAATCTATGAAAATGCTACTAGATGATCATGTGAGATTGCTAGATGAGTGCGACAACATGAAGGAGGAATATCAGAAGCTCAAAGAAGATCATAAACTACTCCAGCTAAGAGCACCAGTACAACAAGGACTACCACCCCCCGCGGACCCATCTCCTGACATCTTAGAGGAACTCAACGCATTATGGGCCCAGGTATTAACTCTTCAATCACAGATAGTAGTATACGAAGCACCACCCCGACCAGACTCCCCACCGGAACTACCAGCAGAGGAAGAAACAGTGACTATTCCGGTGGAGGAAACTTTTGAAGAAGCATATGAACCTCTCAACCCATCCCAGGCGGACGAGTCACGGCCGAAGGCCAAACAACTTTCAAACTTCCAACTCCCGCATGGATGAAGATGATAGAAGAACTTGGAACAACCCACTCAGCATGGGTAGAGGCGTAGTTACACGCCATGGCAATGATCGAAGAAAGAATTTTACAATCTCCTTATTTTGCTCACTTGGCCCCTCGCAAATACATATCTCGGCATGAGTTACAATACAAACCTTATTTTATGTTAATGGCGGAATATGAGTTGGCCATAGAGAAAGAAACAGGCAAGAAGCCCTCCCACACAACTCAATTTGAGCGTGAGGATTTGCCACTAGATGTGCAGCAAGGAGAGATCTATCAACCCAATTGGTGCAAGAATTTATTACAAGAATACCCAGAGATGATGAGTACTTGGGTAAAGGCACCTCTACACTTAAAGTACAACCCATGTTGGGGACCAGTGCCACGTCGCTGCTCCTGGAAGGCCTTTGCCATTAAAGTACAGAATAACAAGCAATGCCAGGATTGGCTAAATTACCCATATTTCAAGCCACCCATAGAACTACCAACAGTTGGATACATGATGGCCACGATTCGCCACTGGCTCCCTCGCTTAAAACATATGGACGATATAGTAGTGCACATGACTGTCAGAATATTTGACATGATGCAGATGGTTTTCAAAGTCTTCCGTCGCGTCAAGGCACCCCATGTAAACACCCTGGGTTTCGAGCATGGAAATCTCGACTTAGCTTATGACATGAGTACAACACCATCGCTCCGGGTGTGTTATGCCTGGCATTGCAGAATTAAATACTTACCGGCGTGCTATAAGTAGACCTTCGAAGAGATGTTCACAATCGATTTCTGGGAATATCATTCGGAAGTGTTCATTAGCACGCCTACACACCTCTTGCAATTATTTGCCTGTGAGCACATGCTATATTCCACGCACTATCGACTCCCACCATCCGATGAACCGCAACCCATTGATTGGGAGAATCTCAAGGTAGATCTGGCCCGAGGAATTCATATATCAGAACACTGGCTGGCTCAGGAATTACTCCAGAATTATATCCGATGGACATCATAACAAGGTTCTCTCACAAACGATAGAAGCGAGAGGGACATGGGTGTTGGCAGTAGCCAGAGGCATAGAAGACGTGAAAGCATGTGAAGACAGAGCATAACAAAGAATCAAGGAGTCAGTCGAATCATTTTTTCAAAGACTTATATTTTATAAATACTTTTCAAAACCTCCAACAGTGATTTTCATCACTTTTGTACTATATGTAACATAGAAAAACCCTTTTTGTAATTCATAGCTCCATTTTGTGCAAGTCGAGGAGTCTTCGAGCTTGAGGAGCTTAGGTAGAATGAGCATACCAATTTTAGTTATTTTTAGACACCGTTTACCCTTTCAAATAGCATCTAGGACCTATTTTTTAACTATGTCGGACACTAGATGTGAAACCGATCAAAACTAGTCTACAAACTATAAAAAGAGCTAGAGAGCTCATTTTTGAGGTGACTTAGAGTTAGCTTGTTTGAGTAGAGAAGAGCTTAGAGCTATTTTGAGCTTGTAAGAGTGTTCTTGAGTAATAGAGTTGATTTCCTACCTTAAATTGTGTCTTGCTTGTCTCTTTGTAGTGTGTGTGTATGTGTGTGTGCATCTCTATGCTTCTCACCTTCACTCTCACTTCATCTCAGGTTCACGATCTTCATATCACTCCTATCTCTTTCGCAGATTAACATTAAGGAGGTGGAGCTTCTTAACATGGTTCTCACCATTGTGCTAGAGCAACACCTTTCAATAGACCTTCTCTTGGTCTTTGGTGCTTCTTGCACCCAAAAATGCTTGCCATTCTTCTTGGGATGGTCTTACATGCCTTTTGATAGGCTTTCCATTCCTCTTGGGATGGTCTTATTAGCCTTTGCATAAGCTCGCTTTGGTGGTTTAACTTGCCTCAACCTTTCACTAGACCTTCACTTGCTCTTTGGTTCTCCTTGCACCTAACAAGGCTTGCCATTCCTCTTGGGATGGTTTTACTTGCCTTCACATAGGCTTGCCGCTGCTCTTGGGATGGACTTATGTGCCTTTTCATAGTCTTTCCATTCCTCTTGGGATAGTCGTACTTGCCTTTACATAGGCTTTCCACTCTCCTTGGTGGTCTTATAAGCCTCAACCTTTGACTATACATTCCTAGGGTCTATGCTTGGAACTTACCACCACACTCAATTGCTGACAACGTGATATCAGACAAAAGTATAAACACAATAATCAACAGAAGAAGGAATCAAGTAATTGATACAAAAGAACTCGGAAACGAGGTTGTACTTTCGGCAAAAATTGGGCTACTTAAATAGGCATATGAACCTTAGATCAGGACAACATCTAGTAAGGGATAGACAAAGTCTTAGGTCTTCGGAGGCTAGCGTTAACCATACTGCTAGGTCTTGGGCCCAGCAGTTGAGCCACCACTCGCATTACCCTAGCTCTGAGACTAGTGAATCAGGGATGTCTCAAGGCATGGACAGACCTACAGGAAGTTCAGGAGTGCCATATCTGTATAGGGTGGAAGGCCCCTACAAGACGCAGTTGGAATACATTAGGACCAACCGATTAGGTGCTAGCATCTATGAGGACGGCCTAAGAAGATCTGTGGTCCTGATTAAAAACCCGGACCAGTCCATTGGACTAGAACACCTAGCTGTCAAGTTTGAAAATGGAGCATACCTGGACAAAGAAGGAACCACATACATAGTCACCAGTCACCCTGATAGTACAGATGAATTCGGAAATGTGATCCTAGAAACGGACATAGGTGACCTAGAGCAAGGAAACCTGGGTATGGAACCTAGAACCCCTTGAGGCAAATCAGTTCTCACTAGGATCATCACACCAGAGTGGCTTCCCCAGGATAATAAGAGCATAGATCTGCTCTTAAACCAAGAGACCAATGAGGCTTTTTGGAGGTATAAATCTGATAAGCCAAGTGATGTAGGGTCAATCCTGATCTATGAGTTCAAAGATCTTGATAGCCCAGGCAGAGTGACTTACTTAGATCACGCTTCAGAGAGGATCTTTGTGGTTACAGAACATGACAGCCATGCTTATACTTGGAAGGGTGAATTCGTTTTCCCCCAACCAAGATCGAATGTGTCCTATGGTCACCATGGAGATGGGACCTCCGAGGCTCATGGAGCTCAAAGAGACAGAAGTAGAGATAGGCCAGAGGTAAGCTTTGCCAACCCAGGGGGGCAGAGAAAGAACGAGAACGGAAATAAATAGAGTAGAATCTGAGGTACTTAGAGCTCCCAGGAATCAAAGAAATACAGATGAGTTCCCTCTACCAAGACCCAGAGAGCACACAAGGACTTTGAGACCGACTCAGCTAGTCAAGTCCATGAAGAACTACTTTGACGACACTGGAGATCCATACGATCACGTGGCTGAGTTTAGGCAAATCTTAAGAGCTGAACAAGTGGGAGATTTGTTTACACAATACAATGCCTTTGGTCTAACCCTTAGGAACACCGCCTTGACATGGTTTCAGCCACTGAATGAGAGGCAGTTCAAGAGCATAGATCAACTTCTAGAGGCATTCATTATCGAATTCTCTAAAAGTGGCATAAGACATAACACTTCCTCGCTGATTCACAGCTTCAAGCAAACCCCTCAACAAACCGTGAGACTTGCCGGAAGAAGATTTAGGCAATACCTAGAGAGATGCCCTGTTCCTGAGTTACCCACACCAGCTAAGCAAGTGGCTTTATTCTTGGATGGATTGCTAAGTACCAAATTGAGATCATATGTGTACTTGAAGGACCCTAGCACCATAGAAGAATGTGTAGGCATGTGCATTGACATTGAGGATAACCTAGGGGAAGAACTAGAGCTTTCTAAAATCTACAAAGACTCAGATAGTGCCTCTAGCCTCTCTTCCACTCAATCCACATCTATTGAAGAATTAGCAGAGAAAGTAGCTCAGAAATTAGGTGTCACGAGCAAACAAATCCCAAGATTTGCCCCTGTGAAAAGATGTTATACTTGTGGAGGTGACCATACGGCGAATGCATGTCCCATTATGGCTCAACCTCAAGTAAATCCTAGTAGCCAGTATTGCACCATAGAGCGAAGATACACAAATCACTTAGCACAAGACTGCCCATATAATAAGCAAGCAGTTAGGCAAACCTACCCTCAGCCCTATCCACAATAGGGAAGATACCAGAACCAATATCCACCACAACAGTATGCTAGGCCCCAAAAAACCTACCAACCACAATATCAAGCTCAGCAAAGGCCTCAGCCTGTGTTAGCCCAACAACCTCCAGCTCCATCCAATGTGATCCCTGTAAAGTATGCAACTGCAGAAGAGAACCTGAATAGAGCTAAAGTCCCTGTAACACCATTGCTTTCTGAAAGTGACCCGAGTGACCAAAGCTTTGATTCGACGCATATTGATAGCCCCCAGGCCTACTACATGCACTGTCCTGAACATGGTGAGTCCTACTACAGTGAAGAACCAAGTGAACCTAGTTGGGAGCCAGAGTACACCAATGTAATGTACACAAACCCTAACTCTAGACCCCAACCTAGGCACGTAAGACCCCCATTCCCTAGAGGGCTATGCTACAGATGTCAGGGTGATCACCTCATTCGTGATTGCCCCTTACCTCCACCTACACAACCCCAGTCAGTGATGATCGAGGGCTATTGCCAGGGGTGTGGAAAGGAGCATCTTTTACGAGACTGCCCAAAGAATCCTAATAATATGCCGAAAATCACTCCTATCAATGTTGTCAGGTTAGTTGTAGACTCCACAGGAAGTGTGACGTCCACTACACCAGTGCAAGTGATCACTAGAGCCCAAGCCTTGCAATAGAACCAAAGCGTAGGCCAAGAAAAGAGCCTAGAGGTTAGTGAAACGGAGAGCATGACAAAGAAGAGGACTAGAGCTTGGAGAGATAGTCGTGAAAGAATGAAAAGACAATGGGCAAAGAAAATGAGCGAACTTGAGGAAAGCCTAAGAGAAATGAGAGCCAGGATAACCGAACTCACATCTCAAACTCCCTCTCACACTACCCCACCTCCACCATTCCCAACTCCATCCGACCCACCACCTTCCAACCCACCTAATGCAATCCCACCACCCCCTAGAGTAGGATCTGTCCTAGCAGATCCCACTCCCGAGGACCTAAACATGATGCTCAAAGCATATCAGGCCAGAATCCAAGCAGGGCCAAACGTAACTGATCATGAAAAGTGTTACCCTAGAGCAGAACTAGAGCTAGAACGAACCAAAATTTGTGCTAAGATGGTGGAATTGGCTCAGACCATGTTTGAAGCCAATCGCCTATTTAACATCTCTAGTTCAACGAAGACACAGTTGCACTTTGATGGACTGTTAGAAAGAATAGAGAAGCTAATTGCACAATCAGAAAAGGAACCCGCCTCTCAACACAAGGACAAGGCAAGTGAAAGGGCAGGTCTTCCTACCCAGGAAGCCTATGTGCCTAACTCTACGGAGCCAGACACATCATCTTCTATGAATCGGTTCACACCCGAATTCCTACGAGAGATTCAAGAAGACAAATGGGCTAAAGAAAGTGAAGTCCCTCCTCCTATTGAACTTGTGGATGATGCACACGACCAATTCCCACAAGACATCCCATCCATTTATGAGGAGCAGGAGAGCACCCAATCTCAGGAAAGATTAGACTTTGATTCTAACTCTCTACAAGAATTACCCCACTTCACAGGCCCATGGGAAGCTAAGTCTACTTGTATGAGAGCACCCATGGTCATGGTACGGAATGAGGATTCAGTCATATTGAGGAACACAGAGGTAGTGAAAAACACTAAAGTACAGTGCAACCTCACGTTAGAAGAGCTACTCAAAGTAAGGCCAGAGCTATGGAAACATGTAGCCAAGCAAGTACCAGAGATAGCAAAACCTCGTTCCCAGGTAGGATCCTAGAGAATAGTGCCAGAAATACCATTGGAAAAGATAGGAGACATGAGTGAGGGCGAAGAGGGAAACACATATCTTCCCATCACCCATCAAGGATACACCACCAAGGCCATTCTAGACTGAGGCGCAGGAGTTGCAATTGCTACTACTTCCCTATGGAAGCGTTGGGGCAAGCCAGCACTCAGACCCACGAGGATGAAATTGCAAATGGTCGATGGTCACATAGAGAGACCCTTAGGGCTGTTAGAAGGAATGACTCTCACCACTTGTGGAGTAGAGTTTGAGCACACATTTGCTATATGTGATTTTAGCAAAAATCATGCCTATGAAATGATCTTGGGATGACCCTTTATGCGACAGTTGCAAGTGGTACAGGACTTGGGAACCAATTCCTTGTACCTGCAACACTTAGGTGTTACGACCAAGGTGAATCTCAAAGATTACTCTCATAGAGATGTCCCTCCTATCCAATGGAATCCCCTCCATAGAACCAAAGATGATACGGAATCGGTGCATTCCATAGGATCAGGATCCTCATGGATGCATGAAGACACCCACTTATGGATGTGCAAAGTAGCAGTAGAAGAAGAGAAGAGAGAAAAAGCCAGAGAGATAGGTGCAAAAGAAACACACAGATCAATCCAAGACCCAGCCTATGCACCTGTAGTCTTTCGTGACGAAGAATTTGAACCCCACGGCTGGGCAGAAATCCTAGCAACAATGGATGTAGCCATCAATGAAGTACAATGGACACCTCACTGTGATGAAGATGGCTATGACATTTCAGTCTTCTCCATAGAGCCGATCATGGGAGAAGCAGTGTTAGAAGAGTGTGAACCTAGCCCTGATGCATTTGAGGATGCAAGTGACTCCGATCTAGAGTCAATCATTATGGACCCACCCTTTGCATCAGATGAAGAATACTTCTATGAAGTAGAATTTCAACCCCATAGGCACGGAGAGCTTACAAATGATGTAAGGCTAGCCACACATGTGACCCCTAAGGAAGAAGGGAAGAAAAGAAAGAAGAGAGAAATCACACCAGAAGAGGGAGAATCTTTGTTTGAGGTCCCGAAAAATTTTAAGAAGTATGAGATAGATGATATGAGAGTCATGATAAGGATGCCTAAATGAGAGGCGCAATCAGGGGAGGCCTATGATAACAAAGAGACCACCAAGAAGATAGTAGTAGCCATAGAAGAAGGAGAAGAGAGATGCACTTACATAGGACATGACCTGACGGAAGAAGAAGAGCAAGAGTTGATAGCCTTGCTAAGAGAATACAGAGATGTATTCGCTTGGAGTTACAAGGACTTGAAAGGTGTGGACCCTGACATATGCTCACACACCATCCCCATGACCTCAGATGCCAAACCTTCTAAGCAAAAGCCATACACATATAATGATAATTATGTTGCCAAGATCAAAGAAGAGACAGATCGTCTGGTAGAAGTTGGGTTCATCTATGAAATTGAGCACACTGAGTGGGTATCCCCCATCATAGTGGTGCCCAAGAAAAATGGAAAGCTGCGTGTATGCATTAACGTGAAGAAGGTCAATGCAGCCACAATTCGAGATAACTATCCGCTTCCTATCACAGAGCATCTCTTAGAAATAGTAGCAGGCAAGGAAGTGTACAACTTCCTTGATGGATTTTCGGGCTATAATCAAGTAGCCATAACTCTAGAAGATCAGCATAAGACAGCTTTTTCCACAGAGTGGAGTATATTTGCCTTTCGTGTAATGCCATTTGGGCTTACCAATGCACCCACTACCTTCCAGAGACTAATGTGCCATGTATTTAAAGAGTTCCTGAGGAAGAACTTAGAAGTATATGTTGATGATCTTTGTGCTCATTGCAATATTAGGCAAACCCATATTCCTGAACTCAGGCAAATCTTTGACAAGTGTAGAGAATATCAAGTCTGCCTGAACCCAGAAAAGTGTGTTTTTATGGTCAGGCAAGGCAAGATTCTAGGACACATAGTGTCAAAGAATGGCATATCCACAGATGAAGAGAAAGTGAGGGCTATAGCCGAGTTACCTAGGCCAAAGCATGTCAAGGAAGTGCAAGCTTTCATGGGGCATTGTGGTTATTACCGACGGTTTATACACATGTATGCCATCATAGCAAAGCCTTTGTATGGACTTTTGACTAACTTTGAGTGGACTGATGAATGTGAGAATTCCTTCAATGAGCTTAAATGACGATTATGTTCAGCACCAATCTTGACCACACCAGATTGGAATAAGCCTTTCCATGTTCATGTAGATGCATCCAATTATGCTATTGGGTGTGTACTCACGCAACCTACTAGTGAAGGTAATATGGATCTTCCAATTGCCTATGCTAGTAGACAATTGAATGCAGTTGAACGAAATTATACCACTACGAAGAGAGAAGGACTAGGCATGGTATATGCAGTTAAAAAGTTTAGACATTAATTGCTTGCAAATAAGTTTAAATTTTTTACTGACCATCAGGCACTGCTATATCTTGTGAACAAACCATGCAATACAGGAAGATTAGTAAGGTGGTTTCTCTTGCTAATGGAATATGATTTCGAAGTTGTGGTAAGGAAAGGGAAGACTCACTTGAGAGCAGACCACCTCTCTAGACTCACATCTCGAGAAGCCCCACAAGGAGTGTCAGATGAGCTTCCTGATGCTTACTTGTTCAATTTGGAAGTGGTGCCGCAGTGGGCTAAGCCACTAGTGCCAGTATTGACTTACGGGCCTAACCACCCAGTAATAACCACACAGGATAGAGAGGTAGTAAAAGCCCAAAAGTATCACATCATGGCAGGAAGTATGTACAAGCACACGGATCAAGGGATCTTCGCTTGTTGTGTGGAAGAGGATGAGTATGCTAAATGGTTGCAATTAGCACATGTAGGTGCATTAGAGCAACACTACTCAAAGCAACTAACCCTGCAGACATTAAGGAGACTTGGAGTGCATTGGCCGACTATGGAAGTTGATGTCCAAAAGTTGTGCAAGGAATGCCCAATCTGTTGCACTAAACCACCTGTGGAACATGCCACTCTTTATCAAGTGTCCATAGTGCTAGATTGGAGTGAACCACTAGTATCCTTCCTGAGGACAAAAACATTCCCTCCAGACATGACTCTGGCTAGGAAAAGGAGTTTAGAACAAGAAGCCCAGGATTAATCACTCATTGGTGATAATCAATACAAGCGTGGTAAAGATGGTTACCTAAGATTATGTGTCCACGAGAGTGAATATCTCAAGATCTTGGAAACTGCTCACCAAGGTGTAGCAAGAGGACATTTTGGACCAGACCGAGTGATTAAAGCGATCCTATTTGCAGGCTTGTGGTGGCCTACCCTTCACATGGATGCACATACCTATGTGAAATGGTGTGATGTCTGTCAACGAGCTCAGCCTCCTATACGCAAAGATGAGATGCCACTGAAACCCATGATGGGTGGACGTGCATTCTCTAAGTGGGGAATAGACTTTGTAGGTCCTATTAATCCCCCAGCTAAGGGATCACATGCTGAGTATATCATCGTGGCCATAGACTATCTAACTAAGTGGGTAGAGGTAAAAGCCACAACGAAGAACGATGCTCAAACAACAGCTAAGTTTTTATTTGAGAATGTGTTCACTAGATACGGGCTACCTATAGAGCTAGTTAGTGATAGAGGCACTCACTTCTTGAATGATGTTATTGAAAATCTGCTCCAAGAATTCTTGGTAGTACATAAGAAGTCTGCCCCCTACCACCCACAAGCTAATGGGTGAGCCGAAAGCACAAACAAGATTTCGTGCAATGTGTTGACCAAATTAGTGAATCATAAACGCTCTGATTGGGACAAACAGCTACACCATGATGTTTGGGCATACCGAGTCGCCTACAAAACGGTACTCCAAGCCACCCCCTTTTAGATGGTATTTGGCCAAAACGCAGTGCTACCGTTGGACTTCTTAATACCTCCATTGAAAGTAGCACAAGAGCATGAATGGACGGGTCATGAACTCTCCTCTAGACTTTTTGACCTTGAACGATTAGGAGAAACAAGACTGAGGGTGGCTGCAGGGATATATACAGCTAAGAAACGACACAAGGCATACTTTGATGCCCACGTTAAGGGTAAAAGTTTGAAGGCAGGTGACCTAGTACTAGTCTACACTTTGAAACAACATGCGAGGAAACTAGAGAAAAGAGGCTACGGACCCATGATCATTAATAGGATCTCAACAAGTGGAGCAATGCAACTAGCCACATTAGAAGGCGATGTTCTCCCAAGCTACATAAGCGGATGTAGGGTCAAGTTATATCAGGAACCTCTCACAGAGGAAATGCTAAGCCGACTCAATACTGCTAAGAAACGAAAAGAAGAAGAAAAACGAATTCGAGAAGAAGCTCAAGCAGAAGCTTTAGAGCGCATACGGAGAATGAAATTAAGAAGACAAGGCAGAGAGCAACCTAGGCCAGATGCATATGCAGATCAAGGATATCACGTGGCTATATGCGAAGTTTCAGATATCAGCTCCCATAGGATAATTGATCGACGTCCTTTTATAACCTTAGATATAGGACAAGGAAAGGATGCAAGGACTGTAAGAGCCTTGATTGACTCAGGTGCAGCCACTAGTGCTGTTAAATTGTCTTACTGTCAAGAGTTGAAATTAACTGTCAATCCTATAGAAGCATATCTCATAGGATTGGGAGGTGTGGAAACCCCTTGCATGGGCAAGGTGGAACTTCCCCTCTACATCCAAGACGAAGTAATGACAGTCAAAGTACTAGTGTGTCAAGATGAGGACCTCACTGAACCTCTTGTCTTGGGTTAGGACTGGATCTATGATCATGCAGTCAACCTAAACCTAAGAAGTGGACCTCTTTAGGTATGGGTAAATCATAGTCGAATTACAGTTGAATTGGAAAATGAGGCTTTCAAGGAATTAGGTAAGGCACGAACTCCTGGTCCTTCCAGGGGTGCACATGAAGTTGACAATGCTATTCTTGTCCAAAACTGTATGATGCAGAAAAAGGATTATTTCAACAACGAAGTCAAGGATAAGACGGTACTCCCTTCTTTTCCAAAAGCCAGAACGATGCAGCAACCAACGGCAGATCAAATACAGAGGAAGCAGAGTGCTACTTATACAGGAGGCCAAAAACACGTGCGAAGCAGAATGTCTCAGTCGTTGAAACAAGTGTGGGTGCGGAAACGCGAACACCATGTTGCGACCATGCCAATCACACGGCGAAAACCTCTTATTAGTAATCAACAACACGGCACTAATAAGAAGTCTTTCGTAAATTCTTATGCGAAAGTAAAGTCTATTTGGGTACCCAAGAAGTCGACGAAGGCCATGTTGGAGGATAAACACTCCTATGTGCACAACAAAAGCAAATGAACCCTCCTAGGATCCTGAAATTTTTCAGACATAGGCTCTGTATTTTCTAAGTTTCTCTGAGTATATGCAGAGATTGAAAATGAACTTTTGCAGGCATAAACTAGACGTTAAGAGCTTTCAAATGAGAGTAAAATCACTCCATTTGGATACTGGATGATGCCTCAACCAACTGCAACAAAATAGATAACTTGATCTCTGCACAGAGTATGAGCTAACTAGACAGACACTATTCTGGACATTTCTCTGCACATGTGCAGGCACTGAACCTGAGACTTATAGCAGACAAAGTAGAACTTATAAGCTTTCCAACAAGACAAAAATCATTGCAAATGGATTCCAGATGAAGGAGAAACAACAATTACAAGACCGGGGGGTCTGCCAAAAACATCTAGATAGATAGAGTGTGTAAAAGTGAAATTTCTGCAAAATATGCAGAGAACAGCTAGTAGGGGGTGTGCTTAAGCAAGGGGGCAGCCTGGGCACGTATTTCCATGACTCTAAGTCATAATATAACTCATTAGAGGTTTTAAAGACCACCTACTAACCTCTTTAACCAATCAAAAACATATACATGTCAAAAGTGAGGTCCAATCACATCAAGAGGTGAGCTAAATCTTCTCTAATCAACTTCTTTCCATTATGGGCATAATTGGATGCATCAAACTCGTGGAAATCAGCCTCCTTTGATTGTGGATGATGTGGAAGGTTCAATTTGGGGCATGTTCCCACACTCTTGAGCTTGAAAAACTTTCAACACTCCCCCTCAAGCTCAAGTCTTTTCCTTTGTTGCTTCAGCCTATGTCTCTTATGTTGATAGCTTCCTTGAATCCTCCAAGCTTTGTACCTTCAAGAAACTTTGTCATCATGTCTGCAACCTGCATTTTAGTGTTCACATACCTTATATCTAGCTCTTTTGCCATCACCTTTTCTCTAATGAAGTGGTAATGAACCTCTATGTGCTTGCTCCTTGCATGAAACATGGGATTGTTAGCTAGATAGATGCTTGAAATGTTGTCTCCATAAAGAGGAAACTCCTCCACTTCCACTTCCAAGTCCTTAAGTATCTTCTTAAGCCATAATAGCTCACATGTAGCCAATGCTAAACCTCTGTACTCAGCCTCTGTGGATGAAAGAGCAACAGTGGGTTGCTTCTTAGAGCTCCAAGAGATCACTTTTGTACCTATCATGAAAACATAACCCGATGTACTCCTTCGATCATCCTTGCTACCTGCCCAATCAGCATCACTATATCCTTTGACACTTAGATCAGCATCATATGAGTAAAATAGACCTTGGTTGATGGTGTGCTTGATGTAACGAAGCTCCTTTCTTGCCGCCATAAGATGATCATGAGTAGGTGCATGCAAAAATTGAGAGAGAACACCTACTACATATGCAAGATCAGGTCTAGTGAATGTAGCATAAATTAATGAACCAATTATGATTCTATATAGTGTAATATCTTGTATAGCCTCTCCTTGACCTGCAACCAACTTTGTATTGGGCTCCATGGGCGAAGAAAGTGGCTTACAACCACTCATACCAAACCTCTATAGCACATCCAACAAGTATTTTCTTTGAATCAAGAAGATGCCATTGTGTGCATAGATTACCTCTATTCCCAAGAAGTACTTTAGTGTTCCAAGATCAGATATCTTGAACTCCTTCCCTAGCTTTGATTTGATATCTTTAATACCTGCAATATCACTTCCTGTGATGATCAAATCGTCCACATAGATGCATATGTATACCATCTTGTCTCCTTGCTTCTTCATGTAAAGTGATGGATCTGCAACACTTTCTTTGTATCCACAACTTGATAAATAATCCACTAACCTCTGATTCCAGGCCCTTGGGGCTTGCTTTAGTCCATATAATGCTTTCCTTAGCTTGCAAACATGATTTGGGTACCTCATACTAGCAAATCCTTGAGGTTGGCTCATGTAGACTACTTCTTCAAGCTCTCCATTGAGGAAGGCATTCTTCACATCCAACTGATATAAGCTCCATTTCCTTGATGTGGCCACTGCAATCAAAGTCCTAATTGTTGGCATCTTGGCTACGGGGCTGAAAGTTTCATCATAATCTATCCCGTAGCTTTGGGCGAAGCCTTTCGCCACCAACCTTGCTTTGTACCTAGCAATGGAACCATCTGAATTTCTTTTAATTTTGTAAACCCACTTATTACCTATCACCTTCATGCCTTCTTGAGCTGGTACCAAGCTCCAAGTATGGTTCTCATCAAGTGCTTTGAGCTCTTCCTTCATTGCCTCTTGCCATTCCTTGCAATCCTTAGCTTCTTCATAACTAGTTGGTTCCTTGTCCTTGATTACCTGAGTCATGTATGCATAATGCTTTGCAATGAAATTATCATATGTTAACCTTTGTACTGGATATCTTACTCTTGAAGACCTTCTTTCACTTCCTTTGGGTGTGGTTGCCATCTTCTTTGTTTGTTTTGCCACTCCTGGAGTTTGAATTTCTTCTATCTCTTCATCTTCCAACATGCTCTCGTCCACATAGCTTCCTTCTTCAATTGAAATCTTCTCTTTTCCTTTGAATTTGCTTTCTTCAGAGTTGGTCTCTCTTTCCCTAATCCTTCCACTCCATGGTGAGGGTGCCCTTGTGTTGCATGAGTTGCTTGGACCACTTAAGTCCATGCTTACTTGAACTCTATCATCATTCTTCAAATCTGTCTCACCTATGTCTTCAACCTGCAATGGACTTGTGCATGCATACCAAGGCTTCAACTCATCAAAGACAACATCCCTACTTACCTTCAGCTCCTTGGTGATGGGATTATAGCATTTATACCCCTTTTGTTCCATAGAATATCCCAAATAAATACACCTTTCAGATTTGGCATCTAACTTTGACCTCAACTCTTGAGGTACATGTACATAGCATATACAACCAAAGATTCTAAGATGTGAAATGCAAGGTTTTCTTCCACTCCATGCTTCCTCAGGGGTTAGATGATGTATACCTGATGTAGGACATCTATTCATGATGTATGTGGCTGTATATGTAGCCTCTCCCCAATAACAATGCGGCATATTCATTTCATGGAGCATACACCTTGCTACCTCTGCTATGTGTTTGTTCTTTCTCTCTACTACCCCATTTTGTTGAGGGGTATACCTGCATGTAAATTGCCTTTTGATGCCATTGACCTGCAAAAATTCAGAAAATTCATGGGAGAAATACTCTCCCCCTCCATCGGATTTCAAAGTTTTGATAAACTTGCCAGATTCCTTCTCCACCTGTGCTTTGAATTTCTTGAAGTAGTGGAACACATCTGATTTGTTTCTAATGCAATACAACCACACTTTTCTTGAAAAGTCATCAATGAAGGTTACAAAATACCTATTTCCAGCAAGGGATGCTTCTCTTGTTGGACCCCAAACATCCGTGTGAATGAGGTCTAAAACATTTGCACTTACATAGGTACTCTTCTTGAAGGGCAGCCTTGATTGTTTTCCTTGTTGGCAAGCTACACAAATTTCATGCAACATTTTAGATGTAAAATTTGGTAGGCCTCTTACCAAGCTCCTCCTTTGCATGTCCTTGAGCTTTTGTAGGTTGATGTGACCTATTCGTTTATGCCATAGATCCAAACTTGCTATCCTCTTGTCTCCATATGTGACATACATTGAATGGTGTGGCTGATTTATGTCCATTATGAACATTCTCCCTTGCTTTTTTCCTTTTGCTATGAGCTTGAAACCTGCCCTTGGATCCTCAACAAAACATCCTCTTTCATTGAACCTAACTTGATAGCCTTTTTCTACCATTTGGCCTACCGAAATCAAGTTTTTGGTAATAGTAGGGACATGTAATACCTCTGATAAGCACTTTGCTCTTTGATTTCCTTCCAAACTGATATCTCCCACATGTTGAATGGTATGCTCTGAGTTATCACTTGTTTCCACATGCCCTTGATGCTTTGGGACCTGCAAATTACTAAAAAGATCCTTTCGACATGACATATGATTGCTACATCCACTGTCTACATACCATACATCTTCACTAGCTTGAGTTGTATCTTCACCATACCTCATGGCAAGTAAATAATCATTCCCTTGGCTGGATGATGTGTTTGCATAATTACCTTGCCCTCTATAATTGTTGTTGTTGCTTTGATTCCCTTGTCTTTGAGCTCTATGATAGCATTCATTTGCAAAATGACCGGGCTTACCGCATACAAAGCATCCATTTGAAGTGGCTTGTCCTCTTCCACCAAATCTTGCACCTCTTCCTCTATTTGTGGCTCTTCCACCTCTTTGACCTGCATTTTCTTGTTGTCCTTGACCTCCTTGGTTGCTTTGATATCTTCCTCTTCCTCTTGTAGCACCTCGGTTGTGTCTTCCTCTTCCTCTACCTGCATACAACAATTGCCCTTGGCTATCCTTGGCATTATGACCACCAAGGTTCATCTCCTCTGTCACCATGAGAGTGATTAGTTGATCAAAATCAGGAAGAGAGTCCCTTACATACACTGAAGTTGTGAAAGCCCTCCATTTTTCATCATCCCTAAGTCCATTTAGGGTGTGGGCGACAAGATCGTCATCATCTAGGGCACAACCGATTGACCCTAGTGCATCTGCAAGCTCTTTAACCTTTAATATGTAATCATTAGCACCTTGAGAGGGGCTTTTCCTAAGATTATTTAGCTCATTCTTGAGCTGAATTTTTCTAGCTTTTGTGGAGGTTGAGTACAATCTCTCCAAGCACTCCCACACCTTCTTCGATGTATCCAAATCTTGAATATGCCCTACCATAGAGTTGCTAATATGCTGAGATAAAATGAAAATGACCCTTTTGTCCCTTTCATCCCACTCTCTTACTGCTCTTCTCTGGTCATTGGTTGGATTTACCTCATCTATGTAGGGTTTTGGCTCTCCACCACTCACAAGTCCCCACAAACCTTTCCCCATCAAAAAATTGCTTATTCTAAATCGCCATGGTTGGTAGTTTCCTTTTTCGAGCTTCTCAATCTGAGCATTGAGATCAGCCATGGTGCCTCCTAACTCTTTTGAGCCTCCCCCTTGATGCAATGAAGTTGAAAAGGATGGCTTTTACCTCAAAAAATAGACCTACTCCTCTTGATGAAGCTTCGTCTTTGATTTGATGATGTATTTGATTGCCCTTGTTGTTGACGTGCCCGTTCTTTGCTTCCTTCCTTCAAAATTTGATGAAGTCTTCACTTCACTTCAGTAGCTCCTTCTTCTCTCTTTGATACTCCACTTATAGCTCTGATACCACTGTTGGAGGATAAACACTCCTATGTGCACAACAAAAGCAAATGAACCCTCCTAGGATCCTGCAATTTTTCAGACATAGGCTCTGTATTTTCTGAGTTTCTCTGAGTATATGCAGAGATTGAAAATGAAATTTTGCAGGCATAAACTAGACTTCAAGAGCTTTCAAATGAGAGTAAAAACACTCCATTTGGATACAGGATGATGCCTCAACCAGCTGCAACAAAATAGATAACTTGATCTCTGCACAGAGTATGAGCTAACTAGACAGACACTATTCTGGACATTTCTCTGCACATGTGCAGGCACTGAACCTGAGACTTAGAGCAGACAAAGTAGAACTTATAAGCTTTCCAACAAGACAAAAAGCATTGCAAATGGATTCCGGATGAAGGAGAAACAACAATTACAAGACCGGGGGGTCTGCCAAAAACATCTAGATAGATAGAGTGTGTAAAAGTGAAATTTCTGCAAAATATGCAGAGAACAGCTAGTAGGGGGTGTGCTTAAGCAAGGGGGCAGCCTGGGCACGTATTTCCACGACTCTAAGTCATAATACAACTCATTAGAGGTTTTAAAGACCACCTACTAACCTCTTTAACCAATCAAAAACATATACATGTCAAAAGTGAGGTCCAATCACATCAAGAGGTGAGCTAAATCTTCTCTAATCAACTTCTTTCCATTATGGGCATAATTGGATGCCTCAAACTCGTGGAAATCAGCCTCCTTTGATTGTGGATGATGTGGAAGGTTCAATTTGGGGCATGTTCCCACACTCTTGAGCTTGAAAAACTTTCAACAGGCCAGCCCACAATCACGACAAATCTGGGTGCCTAAGGCTTGCTTGCGGGCTCAAATAGCTACACCGAGGCCACACCCGGTACAACACGTTTCACTCACTCGAACATCTGATGCCCATTCTTACATATCATGCACAAACACATATTCTTCCATGATCACAAGTAGAATCACTTGTAAATGGGTCCCTAAAAAGCCTCATTTTCAAGTAGATACCCCTATCACACTCACCAGAGTCTCCACAAAGTCAAGATCAAATCCCATTCATTGCATTTGGCAACCTAAAACTTGTAATAAACCCCCGGACCCCAGTTGTAAATCCATGTCCACCTACTAACTACATCACGCTCCCACTACATCATTCCACTTAGCTCCTAGGCCTACCAAATTACTAACTATACACACAAGCACCGAGCACTTAATAACCTACTAATCTCTCCCGAACCTCATGTTGATGTTGTAATGGGGACAAAAACGGTTCTATCTTGTCCTTTACAATGTTAACACATGTTTCTATATTCTCACAGAATCAGGAGGCAAGAAGTAACATGGCAGATACGACAGGAACTAGCTCCCAGGCAGGCACCAGCCCCCAAGTCGTGGACATTGAAAGCCTTCCCGTTGAGGAGGAATTGAAGGAACGACGAGTGGCATTGAGGGCATTACACACCATACCGGTTCGGAATCCTCCACAGGGGCACACAATGCCGGTCAGCAAAAACTCACATTGGTTCAGTGATGTGGCAGGACCCCTAGGTGAAGGCACTTACATGTGGGAGGCCGAGATAGAATTCAATGGGCGCTGGGGCAAATATCACTTTTTCACCAGGGAATTAGAGAGACTGCAGAATAATGAAGGACTGAAACCTATATGGAAGAAGGCAGGACTCTACGATTACTTCAAATTCCAATTGCCAAAGCCCGATTTTCTAAGGTGCTCTTATTTGATTAGCACCCTCACTCCGAGCAAAGACAAAAAGGGATACAGCTCCTTTGTTCTCCCATCTCTCACAAGGGGCAATGAGCTGAAGCGTTTCTGGTTGACTATCAATTTGGTAAGGGAAGCTCTAGACATGAAGGGAATGCACATTCCCACTGAGAAGGAGTCCATGGTTCCCGACAATATGAAGAACAGGAATCTGACAAAATTAAAGGACATGGTGGCAATGACACCTACAATTGCCATTCACTTGCGAATGGTCATGCAACATTTTGCATTTCCCGCGCAAGAGAGGTTCACAATGCCACCTAAGAAGATATGGTTTAGTCTATACTTGGTTGATGTCTTTGATTTGACAATCAACATGCCCCACTGGATTATCGACCAAATCCACTTGGCTCATCAAAGGTGGTATAAGAAACAAAAGTATGTACTGTATGGATGCTGTGCCCTCACCAGGATTGTGTATAGATGTCTGGCGTATGATGTGCCAGTGCAAAGGGCACTCATTTGGACCAGGTTATAGGAGTTTTAACGCAGATTATCCACCGCAGGGCCAGCCTCCAAGAAAATGAGGGGTGCCGTTTAGATGCCCTGTGCACAAGCCCACGGTGCGACACTGACACCAGAGACAACTCCACGACTCCCGAGGCGGGTACAACCCTTTACTATCAGATTACCAAGACACAGCACTGAGGGACCAAATCTAGTGTTTCCACCTGTACCAACCGACCTAGAGTTCCCTCACGGATTCACTTTAGAAGACCTAACTGATGAGGAGGTAGCCAGAATCATCGAGGCTGTGAATGCGGAAGTCGAGGCAAAGCAAGCTAGTGGACAACAAACTGCTACAGACCAACCTCATCCCAGACAACCAGAGGTTGTTGAAGTGGAGGGTGAAGAAGAAGAAGAACAAGAGGAGGAACATGATGGACAATCCGAGGAAGAAGAGCAGGAATCTGATCAGGAAGCTCTACAGGTACTTGAAGGTGCTCCAGCTTATACGAAGGCATTGAAAAAGCTCTATGATACCATGAATAGACTTCAAGAGCAACATAGACTGTCCCTAGTAGCAGGCAAAGCCCTCATGAATCAAATCCTTGAGGAGGAAGGCATAGACGAGCAATACCGCGCCACTCTTGACATGATATCTGATGCTTTAGGAGTACCTGAGGCGGTTCATACCGCCCTTGCACAATCACAAAGAACGGAGCGACGATACAGAAGACGCCCCCCTCGATCAGGAAAGCAGATGAATGTATTAGTATCAGAACCACAAGGCACATCCACAACCACGGGCACCACACACACCGTTCATGATACCGAGGAAACCCATATATCAAGTGCACCTGCGTCACCCCCTTTGCCACCCCTGCCTCCAACTCCACCACATTCACCTTCCACTACCAGTGTAACCATTATTGTCACCGCCTCCGAGTCCACTACCCATACCGAAGCGCAGACCGTCAGCCAACCCACACAACCCACACACCCTATCTCCACCTCTCTTGTCTATACGGCCACGGAAACAGTAATTCTAACTGCAGCCATAGAAAATCTCATCCCCCCAATCACACTTCCGAGAAGTTCATATTCACAATTGCACACACCACTGTACACTTTCACCACTATCACCGCACCCACAATTCCAATATTCACAATCACTCCCACTACTGCATCCACTGTTGATTTTATGGACATATCACCCACCTCCCCACCTCTCCCTCCCCCCATACACCCACCATCTCCCATTCCCCCACCTCCCACTTCACCATTTTCCAGCACTGCATCCACACTTCCATTCCCCTTCCCCTTTCCCTTCCCTTTTGCATTCAACACCCTTCCCGCATCCACCCCTATTAATAATGTATTTAATAATATGTATCGTGTATGTCGCAACTACAACAGCACTATCAACATCTTGATAACCAACATACGCGACTCTTTCGAAGCCATGAAGAACTTCAAGTACGGTTCATTGATCTCGAAAGGGAAAAGCGGTTACTACAACAACAATATGCCACTTTACAGGAGAAACATGAACAGTTAGTAGCCAATCCACCCCAGTCAGATGCAGAAGAAAGGCAACATATGGATGATTTGCTACATTCCCAGATAACGGAGAATCTCAAGCTTAGACGCAACCTGGCCCTCCTACGAAAACACATGTCTACAACACTCGAAGAGAATAAACGGCTGCAAAAACAGAATGAAGAAAACTTGGAAGCAGCAATGGAGGGTTCCCCGCACGAAATCGACCCAGAGAAATTCAAGGCCATTCCCTTAGAGAATATGCAAATTGTGTTAGAAACCCATGCCAACCTCCTGGAGGTCCATGCAGCATTAGAACGAGAAAGAGATGACCTACTTAAGCAATTGGCAACTCAGCAGGAGTCACCAAGCAAAGTCACAGCCGCAGACGATACCTCTGAAGAAGTCACAAAACTCAGAGCAGAACTCGAAGAATTACGCTGTAAAGTCATGCAATACGAGCGTCAACCCTCTCCCCTTGTAGAGCATGAGCCTGAGGACTTAGTGCCAATTGAAATCGAGGAAACCTTCGAAGATCCATACCTTCCCATGCCTGCACCAGGGGGCAAGCAAACAGAAGAGGGCATGGACACCATCGAGATAGAGGCTCTTGAATGGATGCAGAGGTTAGAGAAAGTGGCCACAACCCATGATGATAGAGTGGCAGTTCAGATAGCGTCAATGTCACACTTGGAAGAGGTAGTTATAAAATCGGAGTACTTTCGAAACCTCTCCCATCATAGGTGGATCGACACATCCGACGATTTGTATGTTCCTTTCTGTGTCTTAATGGCGGACTACAATGCTGAAATCAAGCACCAAACCTCAAAAGAACCAACCTCGGCTACACAATTTGCACCGGACGACATCCCAGCAAGTGCCAAGCAGGGAAATATACACCAACCTACGTGGAGGATTCGTCTGCTGGAAACCTACCTTGAGATGGTAAGGACATGGAATAACATGCCTTTGTATATCAAATACAACCCATGCTACTGCCCTGTATTTCGAAGAAGATCGTGGCCGAAATACACAAAAACTGTGATGACAACCAAAGGATGTGAGAAATGGCTCAATTATGTCTACTTAGCACAACCTAAAGGCCAACCTACCATCGGATATATGATTTCAACGATTCGGCACTGGGGGGTCCGGTTCAAAAATGTACCAGATGTCATGGCCCAAATGTGCCCTAAAATTTTTGAGCTCATGTTGGTCACCTTCAGGACTTTCAAGAATGTCAAGGAACCTCATCTGTCAGCTCTTGGATTTAATGAAGGTAATCAGGATCTTGTCTACGACATGAGCGCAACCCCATCTATTAATGTTGTATATGCATGGCACGCTCGTATCAAGTATCTACCAGCCTGCTTCAAACAGAAATTTGAAGAAATGTTTTTCACGGGATTCTGGGAATATCATTCAGAGATATTCATTCCCAGACCATCACATTTATTGTAGTTGTTTGCAGTGGAACAAGCTCTCTATTCAGACTAGTTACGTATACCACATCCAGAGGTTCCCGGGCCGATAGATTGGGATGCTCTACTCACGGACTTGGCCAAAGGGTTGCGGATTGCAGAACATCACTTAGCACAAGACGTTGTCGAGTACTACATCCAACAACCCACCCAACAAGGGTCTGTCAGGGACGACAGACGCGAGAGAGGGGGGGGTGTTGGAACTGAAGGACTCACAAGGCAAGGAAGCTTACGAAGGGAGTCAGAGAGAAGAGAAAGTACAAGCAGACAGAGCAGTCAACGACGATCTGGCAAGTAGGCCAATATTTTTTCAGGACACTAACGCATATAAAAGAGGTGGACACACAAGGAGAAGGAGCAAGTAGGGAGCTCCAGGAAATGTATGTCAAAATATTAATAGAAACCCCTACAAAAGTAGTGATTTTCATCACTAAAAACCATTGTAAATACCATTTCATATTTTTGTAGCTCCATTTTGTGCAAGCCAAGGAGTTCTTCAACTTGAGGAGCTTTAGAAGTACCTACCTGTGAGTTTTCACATTTTTTAGACTTCGTTTGAACCTCCAAATAGGGTAGAGAACCTAATTTTTAACTAAGCCGGACACTAGGTCTAGACACGGTCAAAACCTAGTCAAAAACTATAAATAGAGCTAGAGAGCTCATTTTTGGGGTTAGCTTGTAATTGATTTGAACTTGTATGACCTTTTGGAAAGTAATCTAAGAACTCCATTGCTTCTCACTCTTTGTCTTGCCGTATGTGCACGTGTGTGTGTATGTGTGTGCATGTTTGTGTGCTTCTCACTCACGCACTTGTGCCTTCACTTGCTCGAGGTCTTCATACCATCCTCACGTCTTCCCGTATTGACATTAAAGGAGGTGCTACTCATCACTGAGCTACAACCTCTTCTAGAAACTACTGTATAAGACACATGCTTGTTAAAACCTCATTTAGTCACAATTCAGATATCCAATGGCTCTAAAACTTAGTCCATACAAAATAGGCACTTAAAAATTTTCAATATACTAAAGAACACCCCATTTGGAGTTCATATGACTAGGCAACCAATGTACAAAGATAGAGAACTTGTCAACTCAGGTCAAATAGAAAATTGAGGTTCATAAGAAATGTTCCCAATCACTATTAGAAAATTATCTTATAGAGATATTTGTGATACATAGATTATGCACGATAAGGTTTCTAAAAGATATTATATGCATTAAATGGATAAGTACATAGAGAGATATCACCTTTACAAAGTGGCTATGTATAGAAACATATGTAGCTGGAATACCTATGTGCATTGTAACACACTATTGATAGACCTTCTGATATCCATTGGTGAGTGAATGACTATCATATGCTTCTACATCATCTCCTTATCATCGACAAAAGTTATCACATTCAAATGGCTTCTTTATATAGAGATATGTGCATGCTAGTTTGTGTCTCTTAACCTACCCTTGCATCTTCTCTCACCTCTTGACCTTTCACTTCTTGTCTTTTGTCCTTCCATTGCCTTGGGTGAATTTTCGTACTCCAAATAACTATATATGGATAAGTTCATTCCTTTTCTGAGTATTCCATTTATCTAATCATATTTTGGATTTTATCTAGGCCTTAAATACATTTGCACCTTTTACTTTTACACTCTTCTTTAAGATTATGAGTGTACTCTCTATATTTTCAAGCCCTAGCGTTCTTTTGACCTTACAAAAAACACAAAAATGATGAAGAGGTAAATAATAAGAGGTGAGTTTGTGTCAAGCCTCACAATTGGATCTTGCACAAGTTCCATAACTTTCAACAAAAAAAACATCCTAGAGAGGGAAATAGTGCCCCGGTAGTCCTAGTGTGTTCACACACATCGCTACTAAAATATATCAACAAATCATTTCCATTATAGTATTTGGAAAATTGTTTCTAATTTTCTATTTTCTTCTCTTCTTTGTCTTCCTTGTTCAACTTAGCAACATTAACATATTTGCCCTTACTAGCAGATGAGCTCCATTTACCTTTGCCTTTCTAATAAGCTAGGGAATCTTGATTTGCAACACGTGTAATAGACTTGTTTTGCCTAGATTGATCTTGTCACAACAAAACAGAATCTAACTCCTGAAATGTTAAGGAGTTTGGATTTCCTCTTATCATCAATCCAAGAGTAGAAGAAAAACTCAAATATGAATGTGGAAGACCATTAAGAACAGTCTACAGAAGCGAACTATCTAGCAAGATTTCATTAGCAGAAATCAATTGCTCCTTCAAATATTTGATGTTTGTCACAAAATTGTCCATAGAATCTCCTTCATTCATATGCTCACTATCCAAATGTTTTTAGAGGTAATAAACACGAGACTCATTTCTTGCATGGTATAAGGTTCTAAGTCTATCACAAGCATCATTTTCTATCTTGCAAGAGTGAATAATGTGAGGGATAAGGGCACATTTAACAGACAAATCTATCAATGCATGTGACTAAGCATATTTGCCATCCTAATAAAGTTACTCTATAGTAGGTGCAATAAGAACCAGATCATGAATACGAATCTAAGGATCATCATTTTCAATGCGATCTACATCACCTTCAATAAATATATCCAAAAGTGTAGTAGGATGTTTTTGATGGAGAGTGTTAATCTCCAAAAGAACAAGCTATCCTTGGTATTAGACCACCTCTAGACCAAGAATAACTTTAGACTCCACATAATTTTGGAAATCCACTAACACATTACCAAGAAGTTGACTAACTGTGAAGAAATCACTTCTCTGAAAAGTCTGCTGCAGATTAATCACTCATTGACTGATCAATCCTATAAAGTTTTTAATAAAACTTTGCACAATGCTTTGCCTTAACGTTGCGCATCTTCTCCAACTTAAAACTCTGCAAATGATTCAGTATACTCTGAGAAATCATACAAACAAGTTACCTATGTGTAAAACACCTTCTCTACAGTAGCGACTTTGACACCTGTAACTTCTTAGCTATAGTTCTCCCAATGTCGAAACCGTTTGATCAAGATCTTTTAGCCATAGATGGCTTACCTTCCAACTTAGATTTTGAGCCCTCACTTGTGTAAAACTTTACACCATGCACTGAGCAATGTTCATTTCTCTGAACATGAAATCTGCGCCAGTTTTGTCGACTCTCAGAACATCATCACATATGAATGTTCCTATGCAAAATTCTCTTAACCTGATGACAATTAGACTCTCAAATTCTAGCCATAGATTGACTAACTATGGACTTAGATATGTTCAGAAGGATTTCTCAAAAGATTAACTACAGAAGTAGCAGACAGCAAAACATTGGGTGCAAGATTTTCTTGATTTCTCAGAAAAGTTACAACTACATTGAAGATATAACTTCAACTAACTTTCATGTGTCCAATGACACTTTCTACAACTGATTTCTCTCTTCCTATTCTCTCTTCTCATATGCCCCGACTTTTTCAAAACATTTATAGGCAAATATGTACAAGTTTATGACTAATCAAAAGTCTGAGTCAGCTATATCTGAACTAATGTACATATGTGTACATAGCTTTGGATTTCTGAGTATGTCCTTCCTTCAAACTTCTGAATTTATTCTCTTCTTGATTTCTTGACTTCATTTCTTCATAAACCTTCAATTGATGATTGGCATGCACCAACAGCTCCCCCTCAATCATTAATTGATGTTCTTCTCTATCTTCTTAATTCCTGCCATATCCTTGAATCTCTGTAGCTTTGGTCCATCTAGACTTTTTGTCATCATATCTGCAAGTTGATCTTTTGTAGGAGTATGCATAACTTCAATTTCCTTATCAATGACCTTCTCTCTCAGAAAATGATACTGTATTTCAATATGTTTAGTTTTAGCATGAAACACACGATTAGCTGCCAAGTATAGAGAACTCATATTGTCTCCACAAATAATAGGAGTACTTTGAATCACATCAAAAACCTTCATAAGTGTCTTTAGCCATATTACCTCCTTTGCAGCTTCCACCATACCTTTATATTCTGCTTCTGTAGATGACAAAGCAACTGTATGTTGCTTCTTAGAACACCATGAAATCAATTTGTCTCCTACATAGCACAAATATCCATGTGTTGATCTTCTATCATCCACATTACCTGCCCAATCTGCATCACTATATATCTTCACTCTTGTATCAGAAGTAAATCCATAGTACAACCCTTCTCTGAGTGTACCCTTGATGTACCTAAGTACTCTTTGTCCTGCAATCCAATGTTCCTTTCTAGGACAATGCATAAATTGTGAAAGCACACCAACTGCATATGACAAATCAGGCCTTGTCAGTGTAGCATAAATCAAGCTACCAACCAAACTTTGATAGAGCTTCATGTCTCTGAATTCTTCTCCTCCAAATCTAGACAATTTATGGTTCACTTCCAATGGTGTGGGTGCAACCCTGCAATCTTCCATTTTAAATTTGGTTAGCAAATTTTTAAGATACCTTTCTTGGGTCACATATACTCCATGTTGAGTATATAAAATCTCCATTCCTAAGAAGATTGACAAGTTTCCCAAATCACTGATTTTGAACTCTTTCTCCATCTGCTTTTTGATCATTTGTATTCCTTTATCATCTGTTCGTGTAAGTATTATGTCATCAACATAAATACAAACATAAATGAATCCATCTTCACTTGCTTTAACTAGCAAGCTACTATCTGCCTTTGATGCTTGAAATCCAAGATCATTCAAGAACTTTACAAGCCTGTAATTCCATGCCCTTGGGGCCTGCTTTAATCCATACAAAGCTCTCTTGAGCTTACACACATAATTTGGATTCACTTGATCTTTGAATCCATCTGGTTGCCCCATGTAAACTTCATCTGAAATGTAACCATTCAAAAAAGCATTTTTAACATCTAATTGAGATAGCTTCCAACCTTTACAAGCAGCTATTGCTATGAGAGTTCTGATGGTTGTCATCTTTGCCACAGGACTATAATTCTCATCATATTCCACTCCATATGTCTGTGCATACCCTTTCACAACAAGTCTGGCTTTGTACCTAGACACACTTCCATCTGCAAATCTTTTTGTTTTGTAAACCCACTTACATCCAATAATTTTCTGGCTATTAGGTTTAGGAACCAGACCCCAAGTCTGATTCTCTATCAATGCATCATACTCCTCTTGCATGGCTTCTTCCCAATTTCTCTTGCCTTTGGCTTCATCATATGTAGATGGATCTTCATCTGCTTTTATCAAATAAGCATAATCTTTAGTAGTCAAGTATGAGGTGTCATAGCTATACCTTGTAGGTTGCCATTTGTGCCTAGATGACCTCCTAACTTCTGCACTTTTTGAAGTCTCTGGTTCATCACATTCGGGATCAAACCTTGGCCTCTCTTCAACTTCAACCTGTACTTCATTATTCTCATTTTCATCAAGTAGTTGAATCTTTGCTTTACCTTTCCTTTGATCCACTACTTCTTCAACATCTGCATGTACATTATATTTACCTGCATACCAAGTACCTTGCTCATCAAATGTAACATCCATGGATACAAGGAATTGCTTTGTGGATGGACTCCACAACCTGTATCCCATTTGCTTATCATCATAACCAATGAATATATACTTTTCTGCCTTAGGCTCCAACTTATGCCTCAATTGAGATGGCACATATGCATATGCCAAACATCCAAATATTCTGCAATGATCCAATGTAGGTCTCTTACCCCACCAAGCTTCATATGGTGTCATACCTTGCAAAACTTTACAAGGCAATCTATTGACCAAATAAGTAGCTGTATTTACAACCTCTGCCCACAAATAATTTGGGCAATTCTTCTCTTTCATCATGGATCTTGCAAACTCAACAAGAGTCCTATTTCTTCTTTCTGCTACACCATTTTGTTGAGGAGAGTACCTGCAAGTAACTTCTCTCTTTATACCTGCATTCCACAAGTAATCATTGAATTCATTTGAAAAATACTCTCCCCCTCCATTTGACCTTAGTCTCTTCAATTTTTGACCTGTAATCCTTTCTGCATATGCATGATAGTGTTTAAATGTATCAAACACTTCTGATTTTTCTTTAATCACATAAATTGTGATCCATCTGGTAGCATCATCAACATATATGACATAATATCTTGAACCATTTATACTAAAGTCCTTTGAAGGACCCCACACATCTGTATGCACCAACTCAAGTCTTTCTGAATACATAAACCCATGCTTGGAATAGGATTGCTTATGAGCCTTACCTAATTGACATGCCTCACATCTGTATGTCATGTGTTGTCCTGCAATGTTAGGCAATCCAAGCAGTGAATCATTATTAATCATGTCTTTGATACCTCTTTCATTGAAGTGTCCAAGTCTTTTGTGCCAAAGATCCAATTCTGACACCTTCTGCTCTCCATATGTGAACATAGCATGTCCAACATTTCCTTGTACCTTCAATGTGAAGAGCCTTCCTTCTTTCTTCTCTGTAACAACCTGTTTATACCCTTGACTAGGGTCTTCAACATATACTCCATCATTGGTGAATCTTACCTCATATCCTTTTTCCACAATTTGACCTACACTAATCAAATTCTTTGGAATTGTGGGAACATAAAGAACCTTACTCAGAAGAGTGCTCCCATCTTTAGCCTTGACTGAACCAATTGACTTTACCTTATGCTTTGTATTATCACCTGTCTGAACTGTATGGTTAATTGCATTATGATCTAGATCAGTCATCAAAGCAATATTTCCACTTAAATGATTACTACATCCTAAATCAATATAGAACACTCTCATGTCCTCATGTGAGGTTTCATATGTTGCATTCATAATGAGAGTCGAGTCCTCCTTGTGATCTGATGCATAGTTGTAGTAGGTGTTATTATAGGATTGATTTTGGAAGCTTCTTCCTCCACCTCTTCCAAAAGAATTCCTACCACCTCTACCTCTGAAGTTTCCTCTCTGAAATCTACCACCTCTTGCTCTTTGATTAAAGTTCTGATAATTACCATTTTTCTGATTATTATGCCAACAATCATGAGATAGATGATTGGTCTTACCACATATCCAACAAGCTCTTGCATTATCTTTGTTGTTTCTGCCTCTTCCTCTACTTCTGCCATTTCCTTTTCCTCTTATGAAATTTGCTTGATTTGAAGCACCTTCTTCTTCACCTGATTGTTGCTTTCCTTTGTTAGCTTTCTTCTTGTCTTTAGAGTACATTGCATGACCTGCACTCTTATCAACATCTCCTTTGATATCATTCTCAAAAGTTAGCATATGACCTAACAATTGATTCAAATCAGGAGTAAAGTGATCTAATGAAAGTTTTGTAGAGAAAATAAAAGGCTTCCACTTCTCATCTCCTCTTAGCCCTGTGAGAATTTGTCTTACCAATTTATCTTCTTCAATATCTTCATCCACTGCACCTAGAGAATCTGCAATGTCCTTCATCTTTGTCACATAATCAGAGATTGATTGTGAGGCCTTCTTTTTGAAAGTAGTAAATTCTGCCCATAGTGAAGCCTTCCTTGATTTGGTTGTGTTTTGGAAATGCTCTTCCAAAGCATTCCAAATGTCACTTGCACTTTCAAGTCCTCTAATGTGAGGAAGCAAATAGTCATTGACTGCCATGTAGATTATGCTCCTTGCTTGAGCATCCTTCTTCATCCAATTCTTTAGATCTGACAATTCTTCCCTAGTTGGAACACTAGGATCTCTGAACTGAGGCTTTTCTTCTTCACCTGTAATGTATGCTATCAAATCTTTGCTCATCAAATGAGCTTCCATTCTCATAGACCAAGCTGGATAGTTCTCTCTATCCAACTTTTCAATTTGGAGACTATCTCCCATCCTTGCTTCACCTGTAGTCTCAAAACTTTAGCCTTTACAAGGAATAAATGTACCTTAACTTCGAGTGTTGCTTCTTCTGATCCTTTTGATAATCTTTGCGTGTCTCCCTTCAATCTTTCTTCAACACTTTATCCTTCTGAACCTTCAAAATGTAGAACTTGTATGTGTGCAGCAGTCGGAGTCTCCCTTTCCTTAATTTTGACACAACCTGCTCTGATACCACTGATGGAGAGTGTTAATCTCCAAAAGAACAAGCTATCCTTGGTATTAGACCACCTCTAGACCAAGAATAACTTTAGACTCCACATAATTTTGGAAATCCACTAACACATTACCAAGAAGTTGACTAACTGTGAAGAAATCACTTCTCTGAAAAGTCTGCTGCAGATTAATCACTCATTGACTAATCAATCCTATAAAGTTTTTAATAAAACTTTGCACAATGCTTTGCCTTAAGGTTGCGCATCTTCTCCAACTTAAAACTCTGCAAATGATTCAGTATACTATGAGAAATCATACAAACAAGTTACCTATGTGTAAAACACCTTCTCTGCAGTAGCGACTTTGACACCTGTAACTTCTTAGCTATAGTTCTCCCAATGTCGAACCCTTTTGATCAAGATCTTTTAGCCATAGATGGCTTACCTTCCAACTTAGATTTTGAGCCCTCAGTTGTGTAAAACTTTACACCATGCACTGAGCAATGTTCATTTCTCTGAACATGAAATCTGCGCTAGTTTTGTCGACTCTCAGAACATCATCACATATGAATGTTCCTATGCAAAATTCTCTTAACCTGATGACAATTAGACTCTCAAATTCTAGCCATAGATTGATTAACTATGGACTTAGATATGTTCAGAAGGATTTCTCAAAAGATTAACTACAGAAGTAGCAGACAGCAAAACATCGGGCGCAAGATTTTCTTGATTTCTCAGAAAAGTTACAACTACATTGAAGATATAACTTCAACTAACTTTCATCTGTCCAATGACACTTTCTACAACTGATTTCTCTCTTCCTATTCTCTCTTCTCATATGCCCCGACTTTTTCAAAACATTTATAGGCAAATATGTACAAGTTTATGACTAATCAAAAGTGTGAGTCAGCTATATCTGAACTAATGTACATATGTGTACATAGCTTTGGATTTTTGAGTATGTCCTTCCTTCAAACTTCTAAATTTGTTCTCTTCTTGATTTCTTGACTTCATTTCTTCATAAACCTTCAATTGATGATTGGCATGCACCAACAGTTTTTGAGTACCCTGGACAATATTCATGAACCCTTTTGCAACCAATACATGATGCATCACATATGCCCATAAAGGGTATTTAGTTCCATCCGAATTTTCCTCAATAGCCAACATACAAAATACATCCTTGATTTTAACCATGGCCACTAACTAAATAACTTGATGTAGAAAAATGGGTGTATCTCAAAAACTACCCTATCAAGCGCTACTAGACCTATAGAAAACTTTAAGGTGCTTTTACTCATCAACCAAAAGTTGTATATATTCTTGGAACAAAAGGATGAAATTTCTTGCACAGTCAATGTGATAGTGCATTAGAAATAAAAAACAAGCTCAAGTGATTTTTTTTTTGATTTTGAGACTTTGGTTAGAGGGCTATTAACGATGTCCTACATGAAGCAGTGAATTTCTCTAATACCAATTATTGGAGTTTGAGGTTGGCAGAAGCACATGAAGAACAGAACGAAGAAGAAGAATCTTGGAGAACAACACACCATCGAAAATGTTTTTTATTCTTTCCCTGGTAAGAATCACGAACATTATATGCATCTCCACTCTAAGTGCCAACCATAGATTTTCTATGAATCTCCTCACTCAAGGGTGTTCCACATATGTCATCATAGACGACTTTACCACCAGGTGCACTATTGCTAATAGCTATGCAAAATGTATCCCATGATGAAGGCAAGGTGCATAAAAACAATACTGCTTTCATTTCATTATCCATATCCATTTTCTAAGCCTGTAACTGAGAGAATATAGCATCAAAATCATTTAGATGAGTGGCAACACTATCTGTGTCCTTCATATGAAGGTCATATAATTTTCTCATCAGATAGACTTTTTTTTATGCCGTCTCTTTTTCATATGTATTGCATAACTTCTTCCAAAGCTCCTCTGCACTTTCACAGTCTAATACTGTAAAGTAAACATTATCTTTGCCATCAAATTTTCGGATCTCAAAATGGTCTTTGCCCTGCAAGTTATAGCTCCTCCTTGGAACACTAGCACTAGACCCTGATCCATCGGATGTGCCTGAGATCTTTGATGCCATGATGGTAGAGAACTGAATGAAATGATAATGGAGCTAGAAGAGTCTAACACCAACGAATAAGTGTATCAAGGAGTAAATCGACCACTGTATAGTTGACAAAACCAAAAATCTGGAAAAAATTTGCCAGAGTATCCTTTGAAAAATGAGTGTATGAACAGTGTCAAAATATCATAAAACTGCAAGTACTCACATGTTTGCCTGCATAGTGAATCACTGACTCCACTGCATATAATGAGTTACCCAATAGAAGCCAACTAGGCTTATCCAGCACCTATGAACAACTATCATACATCTCCTATGGCGAGGTTGGGTAAGTCTTCCACCTGCATCACCAAAGAGACCCCAACATCTAGGTGTCTCCCAGTTAAGAAAACCTCACCACGACCCTCTTTATCAAACGTAAAAGGCTTTATGCAAAGAACGTAACCGCTATATCAATGACCACATGGACGTACATAACCGATATCCACAGAAGCATACATAATGTGTATGTGCTCAATATATGCAGTAAAATGACACTAAAAGGCTAAATGCATAGCCCAAAAAACCAGCCAATAACACTTGCAAGTGTCTATCAACTCTGATGTTTTTGGATCAAAAAACGTGCATAAATTTGTAGCCGTTGCTCCCACCAAAACTAAAATCTTTCAAGAAACCTGTAGTTTTACGAGTGTGGCTGAAAACACAGCCCCAAAGGTTGATATTTAATGTCGGAGAAGTACAAAGAACACTCTTCTTGATGTTCTTCGACCTATGTGAAGAGAACTATGTGTGGAAGTACTCCAAAACGGCTCCAAAAGACACCCCAAAAACGCTTCACAAATAGGCTTTGAAAGCAAAGAATGAATCTTTGAGGGTCCAAAACATGTTCAAGGTAATGTCAACCTTAGTCTTTCGCCTTCTTTGGACACCACAAGAGTGTAGCTTAGTGGCAAGAGATTGCCATGGTTAAGCGAGCTCCAAGGGGAACAGTACTGGGATGGGTGACCTCCCGGAAAGTATCGGGAACCTCTATATTCCTTGATCATTGAGGTGCTCCCTCATGTGCAGCCAACGGTGCCAGTGGTGCCTTCGGTGACTTGGATGACAAGGTATGCCAAGTTTTATGCCTTGGTCGTCGCCTTAGTCATAAGCCCTGGGTTCATATAACGAAATCAAGATAAGAGTTCTAGAGTATGGATGCAAAAATTTATTGAAGGTAGAAAATGAGCAAATGCCAAGGGACTTGATATTTATAGGAGAACAGAGGATAGCAATAGTAAAATGATGTGGATCAATGAGCATGTGACACATGGTAGCCCCACCTCAAAATTTTCAATGGGAAAGTGATATGGACCATTGAGAACATGATACATAGCAATGTGCATTGGAATTCACAATGGTCGAATGATATGGTCCAATCACAAGATGCCACATGACACCAACGATCAACACAAACTACAGACCTATATAAGCTCCTCACTTCATTTGTGAAATTTTTTGTGACCTCCTTTCTACCCTTTAGTTCCTATTGTCTTCATTCTTCAAGCCTCTTCTCCAAACATTCCTGAATTCTCTTCTCGCTTATGTCTCTTGGTGTGTAATATCCTTTTTGAACCTCCATGACTGATTCAAGAGACTAGGGAAAATCATTGTTTTTTGGATGAGCTAGCCACATGAATTAGTCATGTGCATTGAAACAAATTCTTGAACTTTAATTAGAGAAATGATATGAAAATTTTCATGGAATACACATGAAGGAACTCTACAAATTAGAATTTTTATAGGAACGATTGAAGCTATTAGGGAAATCACACATTTTTGGATGGATCTAATTGCTTGAATAGCCCTTATCACTTGAATTGATCGTGTCTTGAATTCTTAATTTTCTTGCTATGTACTCTCATATGAATATGTTTAATCCTCCTTTCAATACTTTTTTCAATAGAGCATGGTCATGACAAAGAAGACAACATGAATTATGTACACTTATGAGGATCAAAATCATGGGGGGGCCTATTCCAAAGAGCCAAGGACCTACTCCAAAGACTTCAAACTTTAGAACCAGGGTGATCCAGAGAAGTCATATTCAAAGAAGAGGGTAAAGTACCATGTCAAATCACTAAGGGAAATCAAAAGAGCTCACAAGTTTGTGCCACTCCTCATCCCAAGATTTCCATTCACGTGAGGTGTAAAAGAGATCTCCACCAATCTTTGATCAAGACAAGTTCATTCATGAAGGTCAAATGGCAAACCTAGTCTCTTCCGTGCTTGCAAGTGGTAGCATCATGAACGATACTTAGTTATTTGTGCATGCACATTATCAGAGGGTGACACTTATGGCCAAGGACTATGTTGTTGTGTCCAAACTAAGATATAAATTTGTCAAAGTCTCTGTACCTCTTGACGTCAGTTAGAAAAAATTCTTTGATATTCTAAATATTCATGGAGCAAGAAACCCTAAGACATCTACTATAAAAATTACAGAGTCCCTTCTCATGAACATTTGACAAGAAATGCAATAGAGTTTGGCGAGGAGAAGAGAAAGAAGATTTTTTGTTAGGACAAGCTATTGTCGTTGAGGAAATTTAGAGGCTAAGAAAGGCAAACTCACAGCTTTTAAAGAAAGCAAATGGCCAAGTTATTGTGAATGTTTCAGTGCCATGGGAGGAAGACTACATGCTTGACATAAGGCCCTAGAACAACAAAATGTTGAGAGATTCATAGTCAACATATCTCTCATGTATTGTCTATAGTCCATAATATGTTCATCAATTTTTCAATAATTGAAAGCCTCCTTGATACATGTGGACTTGGTTTATATTGTAGGGTCCTACTCTAGCAATGTGAAGAGATAGTCTCAAGGAAGGTCTTTATCTTGGATCCACTTGTGACTTAGTGTATACTATTCAACCATGGAGAAATTGGACATTTTCTCAAGAATTTTAGTGAGGAGATGGAATAGATACTTTATCCATGTATTTAAAAGTAAGTTTTCCTTAATATATTCAATGAGAAGTTTTATTTACAAGTATAACTTATATTTGCACCGGTCATTGGAGTCTTATAGTGATGAATACCAAGCCCTATTTATGAACTCTCTCCAATCACAGTGTGGCAATTGCAAATTGTAAGTTCTAGTACACTTCCAATGCTCTTATGTATTAAAATATGCATTCTGATATTTTTTTATCTTTCTAGTGCTTCCAAGCTCTTAAAATATGCACATTAATCAGAAATATGAAAGCATTTGCAAACTGAATGAAGAGAAAACATTTAGTTATATGAAAATTCATGTGCCACTACAAAAAGAGAGCATATCATGTGGATGGAGAGTAACTGCCAATGCAACAAGGTTCTTACAACATAGATTTTATAGTCTTAAGCTGAACTTATCTGATTATCCATATGCATGGGTCCTTGTTGTCTAATAAAAAGCAATTCACACCATGTTGAAAGATGCTATATGTCCATAAGATCTAGAATCTTTTCCACCACCACCTCCACCAAGAGATAAGAAGATTGAAGATAAGATGAAAGGACCTCGTGTTCACTCTCCATTGAAGCATCTCCCAAAATACAAGAAAAAAGGTGGAGGCTCCAAAAACGGAAAGCATGAAAAGCAAAAGGAAAATGTATAATTTTCCATATATATGATTACCTGTTGATAGTAAGCCCATGTATTTCCAACATATGTTGAAAGATATTGTTTTCTTTGTTGTTGTAAATACTTATTTTATATAGAAAGGAATCCTTCACAACATTGTATGTATTGAGAATTGATGCCATTCAATCTTTATCTGGAAGATAGTCTTTGTAATTCATGTTTCTACATAGAAATAAGTCTTTCAAGTTTTAAATGTTGGTAGTACATTTTCCTAAATTTTAAGAAGGATTTGTGATGTACCTACTATTTATGAGATCAACTACCATGATAAGTTGTGAGTTGATTATTTCTTCCCTTCTATGCTATGTCATGATTTGTTAATCTCTAAACTAAAAACTTGGGCTTGTGAACCAAAATGGAGATCATTAGAGGACATGAATAACTCAAGAGATTAGGAAAATTGGAGAACCTCTTATGGCCCTTGGATAAGGTCTTACGTGCATAGAATGTGCAAATAACTCCACCTATATTTAGTTATCTCTCGCAACTTACCCAGTTTATTTCTCCCTCAAGCTACAAATGTCCCTAACTTGGTTCACATTTCCAATCCTGTTAGCTTACTCCTTGGTCCTTTCCCAACTTTGATCTCGGTCCTATTGCCTTCTTTGAATGGAAAGTTCTGTTTATGGTCCTATATGCATTGGTCTTTTGTGCTTATTTTTTTCACCTTCTATTTCTCTTCTCCACTTATTGGATTTCACTATGCTCTTTCTCACATATGTCACACACGATCCCAATTCTTTTCCTCTCACTTCCTATCTTGATTCTAGTCTTACCACCTTTTCGAGCTCTCCTTCACTCATGCACGCCTAATTCTCTCACTCTTCCACCCAAATACTTACACACGCACTTGTACGCTTAACCTTCACACACAGAGTTACTCATGCAATCGTTCATTACACTCTCTCCCTCTCTCTCACTCCTATACGTACATCTGCTCTCATGCACTCTCACTTTATTACTCAATCAATTAGAAGATTGCACAATCATTCACTCACATCCCAAACGATCGAACAATCGCACACATGCACCTTATGTGCACTTATTCGGGCACACAAACCAAAATCCCCCAATCATCATAGCTCATTCACATATTCCACAAATATTCACACATAGACATGTCCTCACCTTGCACCACACACTTGTCAACACACACTCACTTATGTTGTCCTTATGCTTAACTCTCCGCTTTCACACACACATACCCATACTTGCATTTTCATTCTCTCTTACACACACACATACACACGCCTTCCTCTTTACTCATGCACACACCACTCCTCCTTTTCTCACTTCTTCACTCATTCTCCTTCACGCACACACTTACACTATCACACACATTCACACACATAAGTTCATATATGCATATTCACCCTCTTTCACTCAGGCCCCGCTGAATCCCCTCTTTATCTCATGCACTTACACACACACACACGATCTAGGTCACCCTCTCCTTTCTCCACTTCTCACACACATACGCTACTCTCTCTTACCTCCTCACTTTATTCTCTTAGCCTCACACTCTCACACATGCATATGCCCACACTTCCCTTTGTCCCCTCTTTCCCTCACACAACTATACCTATAATGTCACATGCACATTTTCATACACACACTCACACTTATAGACTTAGACACCTTCCCTTCCCATCCACTTCCTTCCTCTTATCCTCACTCACCATCACCCGCATATTCCCACCTCCTTACTTGCTCGTTTTTTTTTCCTCGGATTTTTTTTTAACCAAGCCTTTGATAACTACATCCATCAAGAAAGCACATTAATGGGCTAAATACACAATGCAACATAATCCCCTCTTCTTGCTTGCGAAGTTGTCCCCGATGAGTGATATGCTACCTGCACTAAAGTCATCCCATGTGATCATCACTCAATCAAATACAAATCTTTACCTTGCATACCAATTCTCTCCTTCCTCAATGTAAGACCTGCAATCATACTCATCCAATCATCTAATTAGTACCAAGATATAATCAATTCACTTACCAACTTTGTCCATTTTCTAGCATTGTCACCACCATGTCCACGTGTCTGCAAACTTCATCAAAACATTAGAACCTTTTGTCATCAAATCACGATAACATCTACAACCAAAATGGAAAGAGCAAACACACATCAGGAAATCACATCACACATCCTCGTCACACATGCAAGCTCCTCACAACCCACTTATGCATTCAAGCAAAAGCCCATCCACATTCCCTCTCTCGTCATTCCTCTCCATTCGCATGCAATGTAAACACAAGTAAAAACCGCATCCAATTCTTCTTCTTGGTATTCTTCTTGGCCTCACTATTGCTTTCCCGCTACTTTTTCATACACACAACATAAATTCATGCAAGACCTGCATCCGTTCCTCCTTTCGGCTACTCTTTTGGTTTATACATTCACTTTCTTAGTTTCTTTTCCATTTCCACTCAAATCCTCTTGTCCATTTTCCATGCCCCTTCGACCTAGGGTTCTCACTACCCACTTGCCTTTTCATCGAATCGTTACTCTTTTCCAATTCTCAACTAGATTCTATGTTAAATTGTCACCACACCTCTTGAATTGATGGACACGCAACAAAGACCACTCAAGCTTAACACGAGCTCACTCTGACACAATCGCTCATCGTCGACATGCTTCAGGACATCGCAAGTAATTGCACAACCTAAGAACCAAAATGAGCACCTCCCAAGAGTTCGCAGACAAACAAAGTAACTGGCACACTTGGATCTCTCAAGTCAAAGTCTTCCACAAACACTTCGCAGCCAAAATCCTAGCCGAGCTTAAGCTTCAACTTGACATGCCTCATCAAGAGTCCACACATTCCCATATCCCCACAACACATACACACATTCCCATCCGAGCATATCATGCTCTCTCACCTCTCTTCTGTCCCCCCTTGAGCGAGGAATTTTTCTCTTTTTTTTTTTCACATTTTTCACATTTTTCATATATTTATTCAAACTTGCCAGCCTACGCCGAAGCTGGATGCGACTCGTGGACTTGACCACCTGATCGAGTTTGTTCCACCCATCTCCCAGCCCAACGCAGTGCGTGACACACAAACGGCTAGCCTTATGTGAAATTGACGTCGGTTCGTGGCTTTGACCACCCGGCCGAAGTGGGTCCACCCACCTATCGGCCCACATAGGCACGTAGCCACATGCACACATACATAAACATTTTTTTTTTCCATTTTTTTTATTCCTGCATCTCGAGAATTAGGAGACAAAAGAAAGGATCTTTTCCCAACCATCCTGATCACGACACACACATATAAACTCCCTGTGGACATCCCGATGAGATACCTCTTCTCTTTACCATACTAAAGCCAAGATCCGACCACTAATGCCATGGTCAACTTTTCCTCTCGAAATCTGCACACACTAACTACCTTGTCGACCTGGAAACCTCGAAAAATGGCACTTCAGTCCTAAGCGTACAACAAACGTGGTCCGTCAGTCCTCACATCTCTGACTCGCAATCCGCAAAGCAAACCCTAATCAAACCTAAGCCATCCCTACTGACATCCATCACATCATCTATTTCTTTTTCATCTCCAACCTCTGCCTCGCAGAGCTTCCACCTGACCCGATAAATGACTTGGAAAATTACCATTGCTTGTTGTGCCCCTAAATGATTCAAGCCTCGCCGCTAAGTCCCTTAATCCTTTCTTGTTGTACTCAATATCGCTCTGGTATTGGAACAGGTCATAGTCGATGTTTCGAAACTGATTCCATATTTGCTCCATCTTTTCGTCTAAATCTCTCATCTTATTTTCAGATCCGAGGGGAATATCCTCCCTCTTCTCAACTCAAACGATCAACTTCTCGACTTCCTCTCTAATCGATCTTTCCTCCCAAATCTTACTCATATTTTCTACATCTAGATCATCTACCTTCTTTGACAATTCATTCTTCGTCCTTTCTAACTCTGTTTCGAACACATCCAACCTATCCAACACCGCTTTCAGCTCTTCCTGCATTTTCCCTGATCTCGGATCCTCCACCTGTCCTCGTGTCTTGTCATCTTTTCAATTCATCCACCTACCGAGTTTGCTACTCAGCCTTGCATTCTCTTTCTCTACTCGTCTCACTTTCTCATCACTCTCTGCCTGGGCACGCTGCATCCTTTCTAACTCCAGGTGGGCATTGTAATAAAGTAAGTCTATGATCCAAGGGTCTGGCCGGTTCAGACAGATCTGAAATCGGACACCGTTTGGTCATCCGTATGTATGACCAAAGATCTCGAGTTTAGACTTACTAGGAGGTCTTGTGCTCTTGTGAACAAGTGAACCACTTAGCTTAGTGGTTAAGTCTCAAGGATGTGAAGGACGAGGTCTTGGGTTCAATCCCCATGAGGTACATGGGAAGAGTATTTTGCCCAAAGAGCTCTAGAGCCTTCTAGAAGCATCCACTGGACACTTGGCGCACATGTAGTTACATGGTTGACACTTGGCTGGTTAGTATCCACCTGCCCAAGAAGGTAGTCCCCTGGAGAGAGCTATATATAGAGGCATTTGGTTGGGAGGAGAGTCATCTCTCTAGTATGTGGTGGTCGTAATCCTTAGATTGTTGCATTGGTATCAGAGCTCTAGGCAAGCTTTCATGGTGACCTTGCTATGCTCATCATCTTCCTCATGCTTCCATGTTCTCAACTGCCTTTGCGTGGAGTCCCTTTCTCTCCGGCGTGCATCAAACCATCCCGAATCGTCATTCTCTTGGCGGGCATAGCATAAGGAGAAGATTAGCAAAACAATCTTCGTGCTGTGGTTGAGGACGGAATCGATCTCATGACCTCTGTCTAGAGAATCTAATCGCCTATCCACAAGGCCAAACAGGCGTTCGCGAAGAGCTCTTCAGGCCAAACTATGTTATTCGATATTTGCGTTGCAGAAGCTCTTAATCATGAGCTAAAAACAAGTTTACTTTCTCTGCTGTTAGCCCGCGGGATTCGAACCCCCGCCCATTTGTTGGGAGCGCTCTGCTCTAACCACAAGAGAGAACCGCCCGCGTGAAGACTTGTCCGCAGCAGACATTACTGATCGAAGCTGGCGCTGAAGAACTTAATTTGAAGATCTAAAAATGCATACTCTCTGTTGTGGCTGAGGGGATTCGATCCCTCGCCCCCCCAATAACGGCGCAATCTTCTATCCAACGCGCCCACGGGCGGTTCACTGTGAGCTGTATGCAGAAATTTTATCTAGTTCTAACAATTCGCGCTGAAGAAGAATGAGCACAGCGCTAAAAGCGCCAAAACTTTCATTTCTGCTGTGCGCAACACGGATTCGAACCCGGGCGGGAGGTCTGACAATATGTTGACGTAGCCAAGGCGCTTATAACCTTCGAGTATTCCTTTTGCTGCAGAAAGATTCTAGTCTCCAGTCGCCAGTGAAGATTGGCCCACGACTGTTGCAACCCGAGGCACAATTCCTGCAGATCACTTTATTCGGTGTTTGATCCGAGATCTATTAAGTTTTGGGAGTACTTTTCCTTAGCTAAAGAAACAAGCACCAAAGAAAGTTAAAGTTTTGAGCAAAGTGTGATAGAAGTGGAGCTGTGGAGTGAAGATCCGGAGGCCTAACTTCGTCGACCTTGACGGACCAAATCATCCAGGACTATTTCTTGATGAGGAAGCTTCAAGAATGGTGAATAGCTCCTGGCAAGGATCAAGGGATGGACGAAGCTTTGATCAAAGCTAAGTATTTTCCAGTTTCTGCTTGGCCTTAATGCTTGATTTATCTTGTTTTCATTATTCTACACTTAATCATAGATGCACATTGAAATAGCCAAGATTTCAATTGATTAAGTCTAGATTAGAATAATGAATTAATCCATTTCTTATTTCAAGCATTAGTTTGCATCAAGGAAAGACTTGATTTCAAAAAGATCCTTGTGCATCAAAGAATGTATTTTGGTAGTTTAAATACATATTTCCTTTCCATTGAGTAAGTTTTCTATTGCACTTCAAGGGTATGTTTTTATATCATAGTGCATTAGGACAAAGGAAAGGATATTCATGCATCAGGATTGCATGATATACATTCTTAGTACAAGGAAAAAATCGTGCATCAAGTTCATGCATGATTATTGTATTATTTTTTGAGCATGCAAAGAACATGCATGCATACGCATGTGAACATATGCTTTTGCATGTAGATACATGCATTTGCATGGAAGAATGGAATGCTGTTTGCAAGTAGATATGAAAATGTACTCTCTTAGTATTTAGCTTACTTTGTAAAGCTCGCAGTTTGACATTAGGGAAGACCAAGGACTAGTTAGTTGCAAAGACATACTAGTTCTAGTTTGCAACTCAAGTAATTAGTCAATTTCTTCCCAAGTCGATACTCTACTATCAAACATAAATACTTAATGAGAATTAAGTATGTTAGATGTCTTGCTAGGTATAAGTAAGCACTAAGAGAAAGTTAAGTAATAAATTTCCTTGATGACCAAGAAAATTTAATTACTTGCAAACTCTTTTGTGATATATGATGACTCTAAGTCCTGGATGTACTTAGAAAGTCATGCGGATAAGCTTTAGTTGATTAGTTATATATTTTATATAACTTCTCAAGCATCCCAAGGTTGGATGAGAGTATCAACTATATTTCCAAAGTTCCATGAGCACTCTTCTATTTAGAAGATTTCGAAAGTTTTAAAGAAGTTTCTTGTGGTTTCAAGATTTATATCTCATGATGAAACCTCGGTAAGTGACTTTTTGAAATAGAGATAGTCAAGCCTTCTATTTCATGTGAGATCATTCTCCTACTATGTTCAAGATGAATTTAGTTTTGGGAAGGAAGATGTTCCAAGTAGAGGATCTTAAATGATTCATGAACTCTTCCCAAAAATACACATAAATTCATATTATATGATAGGTCCAAGGAATGATGCAGGCGAAACCTCTTTAGGATATAAATGTTTTGCCAAGATATAAAGGTACCAATCTTTTATAAATTTTCATTTGATTTCATCCTAAGGGGTGATGGAAAACAAAGGTTAAACCTCAACATCAATTGATCCTTGATATCAATAAAAGGATGTTAGGTTCTATAGTTGCATCTCTGGTAAATGATGCAACTAGCTAAGCAGTCTTTAAGAAATAATATAAGTTCCTAAAGACTTGAAGCAAGTGTGAACTTTTTATTTAGGAGTAGAAAGTTCCAAGAAATGGATCTTGAATCCATGAACTTCTCCTAAACAAGTTATAAAGTTCAAAGTTGTGTTCACAGTAACATTACTATTGGATCAATCATCAATAGATGCTTGGACTTTAAACATAATTTTGATTGGTGAGATATGTTTAAAGGACTCTAGTAACATCTGAAGATTGACCAATAATAATGAGTTTTGTATCAAACTCAAGAATAGAAGTCGATATCACATAAATGAAAGTTTAACTTAAACTTTCAAACTGGCAAATGTGATATTTCGTCTCTAGTTTGATACTCAGGAAATGAATACAATTGAATCAGTAAATTTTTTGGATACTATTTGAAAGAAGTTCTTTCAAATGTTCTTTTTACAAACGATTCCAAGATGAATCATTAGACTGGAAAGCAAAAAAATTCCAAGATGAATCATTTGCTTCAAATTATAGCCTAGTATTACTTGATAGGAATCAAAAAATTCTTGAAAGAAAAATCTCCCCAGACGTGAGACTAGCATCTTTCAAGAAAAGTTATATAGTAAGTAGTTCCCAGTAAATCCCTAACCACCAGTTTTGGTATTTAAGTCCAAATAAGTGATATAACCTAACGGTATATCAAAGATTCTTAGCTTTGGAATCTGAAAAGCATTAGAAAATGCTTGGACTTAAGTTGAGGGAAAGATCTCTAAAATCCTGCAGGTAAGCAAAGCAGCTTAAAGATAGTTTAAGAGATCTTAAAAGATAAAGACTAAGTCTTTATTTTTGTCGCAAGTATCAACCAGACTTGATCAAGCTTGGCCATGATTGTCCAAGAATGTGCGACTAGAACTACTTTGTAGATTGCCCAAGTATTGGCAATAAAATTCCTTTTGGGAATTATTCACTCAAGTTCCATTTATTCAATGGAAAACTGTGAAAAAGAGTAAGTTGTTCCAAGTCTGAACAGAGTAAAGAAATTCCAAGAATGTAGTCTGCAACCGTGAAAATGGTAATTAAGTCTGTGGAAGGTAAAACATAAGTGTTTACCTATCCTTAAAGGGATTTTGGTACAAATCCAGAAAGCATGAGCAGATGCTTAAGACTTAAGCAGTAAAGAGATTCCTAAATAAAGTCCCCGGGGTAGGTACCTAAAGCAACAGTAAAGAAAGGAATCTAAAGACAAGAAGTCAAAAGCTCTTGTCGCTACAAAATTGGTCAAGGGTAAACCAATTGAACTTGAATTCAAGAAAATTCAAGTACTTGGAATTTTGATTGGTTTTCATTTGAAAACCCTAGTAAAAAGGATTGGAGATATTCTGTTAAGAGGTTTTCAAGTTCCCAAGGTAAAGCACATGATTGTGAGACGATCATGTGAAGGAATCAAAACCTAGGAAAATCTAGTTAGAGGTAATGCCTGAAACTTCCAATTCTTGTAAAAGAATTGAAGAAATAAGGTACTCTATCAAGAGATGTTTAGACTTTAGGATAAGAATCACCCACACATTAATGTGAATATAAAATAGGGTGGTATGGGACACCAGATTTTATACTCAGATTGATGTAGGAAAGATGGAATGGGACATCGGACCGTGGGATGATGATTATCTTTTAGTCCTAGTTTGGATTTTGAAGTTAGGTTTCATCCTCAAGAGAATTAAGACTTCAAGGAAAGTTTAATTCATAAAGGATGTGAAAGTAGTATCTTACGATACTTCAAGGTAACTTCAAGATTAAGGAAACTGAAGATATGAAGTAAGTAACTTCCAAGATCCTCATAGAACACTTCAAGTTTAAGTGTTATTGATCAGAAATATTTGATAAATTTCTGAAAGAAGTTAAACTTTGATTTTGAGTTGATCTTTTTAAAGATTTAATTGACTAAGTCAAGCATCAAGTTCCTAGTGTAACTTGATAAAATTCACTCTTTTAGACTCAAAGAAATGCACAAGAATTGCATTCACGGAGTCAAAAAGATTGAATGTGACCTGAACTTAGTCTCAAGTGAAGCATTATTTGAATACAAAACTCATCAGCGTAACCTCAGTGGGTCGACACACTGATGTTGGTTACCACACTAGTATCTTATGGTTGGATGATGTTTTTGATTTTCTTTGAATCTTTTTGAGAATCCAGCTTATTTCTCTTAAAGATAAAGTAAATGCTTCAAATTCTTATTAAAATAGATCATTGAGAAGTTAAAATCCTGAGTCAACTAGACTTTGACTCATAGCAAGTTTATGTATGTGCGAAGTTTGAATTGGTTGTACAAAGTCTTAGTTATCTCTTTCCGCTTTCCAAATCTTTTGGAATTGACTCAGATATGGTATCTGATTTCTTTTTGCAAAAGACCAGGGATAGCCGGTTAGAATTAGATAACTAACTTAAACATCCTAGATTGATGTTATGTACAAGAACCTTTTCAATCTTCAAAAGATGATAAGTCTAAGTAGACTTATTCATTTGATTTTGCTTCAAGTTATAGCATAAATAATTTCCTAGAGTCCAGTATACTCTAGAATCAAGAAGTTAGGAATTGCTCATTAGATTGACAATTCCCAAGAACTTTCAGTTAAAAGTCTTTGAGAAAAGTGTCCTAAGTTGGACAATTTTCATTTTGAATTTGAATTGGTGAAGTTAGTATGGTTGATTCCACCGAAATGGTAAACTTTCTCCTACAGTTTACAAAAGATTTTTAAACTCATTAGGACAAACTAGTCCTCTAGTCGAGTGAAAAAATCAAGTAACTATTAGATTAAAGTAAACCATTGAATAAGCATCTAAAGTTAGATGTATGGGACAATCACACTTCAAGTTCTCCAAAACAAATTCAAGTGAATCAAGAATTCTCAAAGTCTTGCGAGGGATAAGAATCCCACCTTCATTACTAAGCCCATGCACCAGTTATGCCTAGAAATGGACTAGTAATTTGAATCCACCTAGTTCACATGTTTGTGCCTAGATCGCACATCCAGAAACTGTGAATTAGCCAGGGATATGTGTTTAGATCCACCTTTATTATTCATTCACTATTTTGTACTTTGACTAGTTTATCAAAGTGCAAAGCGAGATAGTGTTTAGAATCATTTGGGCAAGGATGCCACCACAGAGATGAGACATGTTCTTCCAGTTCTAGAACATGATCATGTTCTTCCAGTTTTAGAACATGAGGCTCGGGGGTTGCCTACAGTATGTATATAGCTCTCTTTTCGAGGACGAAAATATTTTCCAAGGGGGGAAGAATGTAATAAAGTAAGTCTATGATCCAAGGGTCTGGCCGGTTCAGACAGATCTGAAATCGGACACCGTTTGGTCATCCGTGTGTATGACCAAAGATCTCGAGTTTAGACTTACTAGGAGGTCTTGTGCTCTTGTGAACAAGTGAACCACTTAGCTTAGTGGTTAAGTCTCAAGGATGTGAAGGACGAGGTCTTGGGTTCAATCCCCATGAGGTACATGGGAAGAGTATTTTGCCCAAAGAGCTCTAGAGCCTTCTAGAAGCATCCACTGGACACTTGGCGCACATGTAGTTACATGGCTGACACTTGGCTGGTTAGTATCCACCTGCCCAAGAAGGTAGTCCCCTGGAGAGAGCTATATATAGAGGCATTTGGTTGGGAGGAGAGTCATCTCTCTAGTATGTGGTGGTCGTAATCCTTAGATTGTTGCAGACATCCTCACTGATTCTATCCGCTTGATCACTATATTTACCAATCAAACTTTGCACTCTTTCCATTTCTTGCTCTATTCGCTCAAGTCTCTTTATGAGGTTCTCCTCATCTCTCTCGGACTCCTCTTCAATCACAACGTTATGGCAATCGGTTATCATCAAGCCAGTTCTAAGGTCCAAGACCTCCTTTCTCATGCCCTTGCTCTTCCTAGTCACTTTTTCACTCTCAAGCAACTGGACTTGTCCTCTCAGGTTCTCATTTTCCACTTTCAACACTCTACTTATATCTACCACCACTCGAAATTGCTCCTCCCATTTGTCTACAACCTCTTCTATCTTTGCTTGATTTTTCTCCAATGTTTCCACCTTGACCCTGTCACTATCGCGCTCTTCACGAAGACATTCCAACTGACATTTTATGATTGCCAATAAACTCTCGTCATCTTCGGCTTTCACATAAAAGGAAGAAAGTGACAAGCTAACCTCTTGTGCCACATCCTCCTCAACGGGAACCTCTTTCACATGACACACATGCTCACATAGCTTCTTGTTTCCGCATTCCACGCATCTAGGGACAAAGTCCAACGGGGTGCACACACGAAAGAAATATTTTGCAATGTGCACAACTTTCTCACAACACCAACACCTAACGAGGTTTGAAATTGGGCCTATCCAGTGACATTCATATACACGATTCCTCATCGAGTGTCCAAACCTGCTTCGCCTTCTAATCCCTCTCGGAGTCATCATTCTCGGGCTGATTTCTCGAACAAAAGCGATGTACTAGAAGAATTTCTTCACCATCCACGAAATGAACTTCACCCTTGAGGAAACCCCTTGAATCACCTTCTACTCTTGTATCAATGCAAAATGGTACATGGCAATAGTCTGATTCCAAACCCATACGTGCAATATATCCCCAGCACTGTGAACACATTATGTTCTTTCACTACCCCATGGCAAGCTAATAACCTCACTTTATTTGGGTTACCCAACATAGGATTTGTTTTGAGACAATTATTTAGTACAGTGATGTCTTCCCAACTAGTCATAAAAACAACAACTGATCCCTCCCTTTCATTCTTGCAGACATGACAAAGTAAAGTCTGTGTTAGCTTGAACCCAAGACATTCAGGATTCCATTGCGATAAAGCAAACTGTACCACCACTGTACTTCCTTAAATCTACATTTGCTAAAGTATCCATGGCTAAAGAAACAATAGGATTTCTTTTACTTTGTTGCAACATTCTCTGCATTTTCCATGCTTTATCTTCACCATAATCATCAGCTTGGTCAATTTCACTAAATGTGTAACCAATCAACTCCAGAACATCTACCAAATAGTGTATGTTTACCGGATATGTGAAACTAGGTATATGCAACAATGGGGCACCATCAAGATATGAGGAGAAGTGAAATTTCAACAAAGGCACCAATACAGGAGCAACTTGATCAATCCACAAGTAGAAGCCTCCCTTTAGATCATCCACATAGCAAGAGAGCATATTACATGTAGTGTCATTTTCCTCGAAGAAGCTACTTCGAATACCAATCCGTTTATCTCCAATGGGGATAGTCTCCACACTCGAATCATCTGAATCAATATCATCATCAAAGTTGTCTGCATCTCTAATAGTCACATCTAGTTTCAACTATGCAGAATGCAGTAGGGGGACATCACAGTGCTCATGTAGGGTAAGAAATATTGACCCAAGTATTTGCATAAGCATGCCCATTCCTGAAGCATATAGCTGGTAGTCGGATCATCATCCTTTAAGAGTGAACATTGAAGGTTCAAGAGCACCTCCATAACCTGCTTGGCATCCTTTCCAAACTTATCTTTCCCAACTACCATTCCCTCTAAGCTTAGACACTCAATGGCCTTCGCTCTCAGCATTCTGTTCGATTCATCATATAGCCTTTAGAAAAGGCATGAAACTATCACAATAGACTTGAAAGTCCTCCTTTGATGCATCAGCCATAGATGCTAGAGTAATCAGGGCTCCTTGCATCATTCACTTGCCACTTTGACAAAGTGTGAGCAACCAATCTAGCCTTCTGTTGTGTAGCCTACCTTTTCGATTGCCTTCCAGATGGCTGCTTTGATTTTTTGATGTTGCTTCCACTAAGGTTGGAATCAAAGATGTTGCAACAGGCTGTAACTAAACAACAGAAAAAGCATTGTCCAAAGCTCCAGAAATTTAAGTGTGCTTTCGACACCAGGCATCTTCCTTGACTCCACAGTAGCATCATAACAATCAGATCCCTAACCATCGCAATCGCTCACACAACTACTGTTGTAGTGAAGAATTTCACCTCTACTCTTCTCAAATGAAGATCCCTCTAGAGCTGAATTAGCTGGTACTCATATCCTCTGTCTAGACCATGAGATGTTGTCCTGAGAGGATAAGGATTCTCCTTCATTCGCTTCCATGTATGAGCTTGGTTTTAGTGTACAAATGTATCCTACTAGTGCTACATCACTTTCTAATGTTGGATCTTTCTAGTGCATCACTTAACGGCTCTGGCCACCCTATGCTTTGCTCTACACCTAAATGATTGAAATAGGTAGTTAGTTTTGCAATGCATGGTCGCATTGGAACATACCAATCAACATATGGGTCATTCTTGTCATCATAGATAGGTGGCAATGTTCCTCAGATCTTCCACTATAGTAAGTATCATCAATAGGTTTCTGCGACACTGCAATGTCTCCTTCCATTGCATCCTTTTTAATAAAGCTCATAGTTCATTGGTGGTCCTCATAGAATAAAAAATCGACTTCCGGCAAATTCACGACACCATGACTGTTCCATGGTATTAGACATCATGAGCAATGTGCGACATCAAAGCTTGCTGCAGGGAGAGGAAGGTATTGTGTAGCAATAACCCCCAAAATTGCATGCATTCCTCCCTTTAGGGCAAACGCCATGATGAAATTATACACCAAGCAAGTTGGACACCCCATGGCCTGTATGAAGGGCCATCCTCACACAACCATATTTCATTCAAGGAATAAATTTCTCCAATTCATCCAGATATTCCCCCACACCATTGGGAAACCAAGAAAAATAAACTTTTCACCCTTATTTTGCATCGACTGTTGGCTTGTTTTCTCAGTGTTAATCTAGTCACAGGGCACATTTTTTGTACCAACACTCATCTCTACTGCGAGGCAAACGAATAGGTCTTCTGTACGGAAGAGGATTCAGACATTCCATCCTCGTCAGCTCACACCTGCAATGGGTTGTGTCATTGTAGAGAGATAATAGTATGGCTATTTTGTGGATCAACAGAATCAAATGCATCTCTGTTCAACCATGGCACCATGTTGCTAGCCATAGCATAATGCCCTCTCCTGATGTGTATGCACTGGGATTTTTTAAAGACTATGTTTTTTCATCGACTTATCAGCTGTTACACTGGTAGAGTCATTTGTGGAATCGATGTCTTTCCCCAGTATAAGCTCTAGGAGGTTGGGAGGGAGGAGTGTACACTCAAACCCATAAGGAGACTGTCTTCATAGGACGTAAAACAACTTTGGAGTTGAATGACTCGATCGGTACTAGGGCATCACGTACACCAAGCATTGGCATGACCTGTCGAATGGTGACACCTTTTTGTATCTCCACTCTCTAAGAAACATTCGGAACAGAATACGGCATAGTGAACTTGAACATCTCTAGCAATCCCACCACCATTCCATGTCATTTTTGGCTGAAGAGCAATCTGTATGCTCTCCTTTCTGTTTCTCCTTGAATATATAGCAATATATTCAAATGGACAAGGTTGCTCCTACTACGGATATTGGTTGTGCTAGGCATCAACCAAACCTGAACCAAATCAAAAGTTGGCTGTCGTTCGGTCATATCAATTCTTTTAGAGTCTACATATTCATCATAACCACCCTCCAAGAAGTGATGGTTCGTAGTCAAAGTAATGAGCCTGGTGTAGCTTAGTGATGAGTAGCACCTCCTTTAGTTTCAATCCAGGAAGACGTGAGGATTGTATGAAGACCTCAAACAAGTGATGGCACAAGTGTGTGAGTGAGAAGCACACTAACATGCACACACATACACATGTGCACACAAGGCAAGAACAAAAAGAGAGACAATGAAGTTCTTTAGATTTCCCAAAAGTGCTCTTACAAGTTCAATTCTACAACTAGCTAACCTCAAAAATGAGCTCTCTAGCTCTATTTATAGTTTTTGACTAGTTTTTGGCCCTGTCCAGTCCTCGTGTCCGGCCTAGTTACAAATTAGGCTCTAGGGCCTATTGGAGGGCTCAAACGAAGTTTAAAAATCATGAAAATTGGTACGATGATACTTCTAATACTCCTCAAGCTTGAGGACTCCTCGGCTTGCAAAAAATGGAGTTACAATGAGTTGAGATGGTATTTACAATGATTTTTAGTGATAAGAATCACTGTTATGAGGATGTTGATTTGGAAAAATTTGAATGGCCTACTTGCCAGATCTTCATTGACTACTTTGTCTGCTTGTGCCTTCTCTCCGCTGTAGCTCCCTTCTTTGGCTTCCTTATCGTGTGAGTCCTTGGGTGCTTTGACTACTGCCAACACCCCCCTCTCTCGCGTTTGTCGTCTCTAACAGACCCTGGTTTGGCTGAGCGTTTGACATAGAATTCAACCACATCTGAAGCTAGGTGGTGTTCTTCTAGCCGCAGCCCTCGTGCTAAGTCTGTTAGGATGGCATCTCAATCCACTAGACCTGGAATGTCCGGATGTGGCGCACACACTTGTTCTGAATGTAATGTTCGCTCCATTGCAAAGAGGTGGAGTAGATGGGAGGGTCTGGGAACAAAGACTTTAGAGTGGTATTCCCAGAACCCGGTGATGAACATCTCTTCAAATGTTTTCTTGTAGCAAGCGGGTAGGTATTTAATTCGTGTGTGCCATGCATATATCACGTGGATGGAGGGGGTTGTACTCATATCATAGACCAAGTCGAGGTTACCTGCTATGAATCCAACTCCTGAGAAATGTGGATCTTTAATATTTTTGAAGCCAAATTGAGTCCATGAGTAAGATTGAGGACACCATTATCAAATCAGAATATTTCCGAAGCATGTCTCATCACAGATGGATAGGTACCAACGATGATCAGTATGTGCCGTATTGTGTGGTCTTGGCAGATTACAACGTAGAAATTCGATGTGGCAAGGCTCCAACCTTTGCCACACGATTCGGCCCTGACGATATCCCTCAGAGCCCTAAACAAGGATCAATTCATCAACCTACGTGGTGGCTACGACTCTTACAAACTTACCCTGAGATGGTTCGAACTTCGAAAACCATGCCACTGTTCATTAAGTATAATCCCTGTTGTGCTCCTATACTCAGAAGACGCACATGGCCTGAGTTTGCCATCACTATGAAGAATGTCAAAGGGTGTGCAAAATGGCTCAATTATGTATACCTGGCACCACCATGGGGACAAGCTATGGTGGGCTACATGCTCTCTACCATCCATCACTGGGGAGTCAGAATGCAAAACATCCCAGATGTAATGGCTCAAATGTGCATAAAGATATTCGAGTTGATGTTGATAACCTTCAGAACACTCAATCATCATGTCATGTATTGGCCGTTTTTTCGAGTTTCTGCATCCATTTTGGGGCTACTACCTCTAGTGTGTCCAATCCCTCAGTGGTTTGTTGGCCACCCGGCATTGGCATAGGAACATATGGATCTTCATAGGACTCGTCCACTTCAATGGGTACCAATTCTTCTGGTTCTGGCTCGATGACTGGGGAGGGTTGTCTTTCATATTGGATTAGCTTGCTTTGCAACTCCGTGACCTGTTCTCTCACTGCATTTACCTCTCCTGCGGTGGTGGTAGAATCGATGATCTTGGGTTGGGCTTCCTGCATTTTTAGCTGTTGACGGAGAGTATCTCATTCTTTGCCCAACTCATCATGCACTTCTAGTAGATCCGCATAGCTTTCTAGAATTGTCTTCACAGTGTTGGATGGAACAACTTTGAATCTTTCGGGGTCGATCTCCTGGGGGGAACCCTCCATGGCTGCCTCTAAATTTTCTTCGTTCTACCTTTGCAAGCGCTTGTTCTCTTTGAGGGCAATGGCCATGTGCTTTCTGAGTAAGGTCAAGTTGCGATGGCTTTTAACATGTTGTAACTGATAAAGTTCCAGTAGAGCTATTAGTTTTTTAACTTCACCGGATTCGGATGACTAGGGAGCTTCCAAAAGGGTTTGATGAGCATGCTCGAGTGTAGTGTAGCCTTGATTTAGGTCAGTATTTTCTGCTTCCAAAGCTGCAAGCCTCCTCCGTAGTTGCTCATGATCCGTAGTTATTTGGTGATGTAGCTCTTCAAGGTTTGGTATTCTGTCTGCAACTGATGTACACACTGATGTAATGTAGAAAACATGTTATTTACATTTATGAATGCAGGGAAGGTGGAGGATGCAGGGGGAATGGGGAGGGGGAAAGCGCTGGTGAATGAAGTGGACACGAGAGGTGATGTGGGTGGAGGAGGTATGGGAGATGGTGGTAGAGAGGAGGGAGGGAGTGGTGTTGTGGCTGGTGATGTTTCCATGGTGTCAAAAGTGTGTGTAAATGTGTAGATGGGGACTGTGGGTGGGGTGGATGTGATGTTCGTGAAGATTGTGGTAAATGTAGGCATTGTGATCCCTCCAAATTGGGTGCCTCGCGAGATAGGGATCCCCATGACATATGTGGTGAGTGTTGAAATTGGGGTGGTAGTGTCATGTGGTGAAGTGATGTGTGTAGTGAGAGGTGGTGAGGGTGGTGATGGTGGTGCCTCGTGGTGTTCCTCTGTTTGTGTAGTGTCTCCTGGGGCTGATACATCCATGTGAATTTGCTTGCCATAGCGCATAGGATGGGTAGGCACCCGTGTCTCAAAGCGATGAATATAAGCCATAGCTGAATGAATGGCTTCATCCAAGCCCACTGCGTCCGTGTGCAGGTTCATGGACTCAGTAAATATTTCATCCATGCCTTCCTCTCCTAACATTTGGCTCATTAGCACCTTCCCTGTTTTGAGCGACAGTTTGTGATGTTCCTGGACTCACTTCATGGTTTCATACAATCTTTTTATTTGTGCCGAATAGGGTGGGGCACTCACCAGTTCTGAAGTTTCTTCGTATTCTTGATCATATTCCTCGTCTGCTTCCTCTTCCATCTCTTCTTCATCTTCCTCTACTTCTACTACTTCCGGTTGGGTCGGGGCTGAAGTTGTTGTAGTGGGTTGTGGTCCTTTGGTCTGCTTTGCTTCTGTCTCGAGGTTAGATTCATTGATCATCCTAGCGATTTCTTCATCAGTGAGATCAATCAGGGTGTAGCCCTGTGGAAACTCCAGGTCAGAGGGGATTGGAGGGAAAACTAGATTGGGTCCTTCTGCACTCTGTCTGGGTAAGCGAATTGAAATGGACGGATATGTCACATTTGTGGAGGGGTCACCTCTAGTGTGATGGTGGCTCCCCTTGCTTAGGCACATGGTAATTGGATTGTACCTTTCATTTTCTTAGATGGAGGGCCTGTTGTTGATAGCCGTCTCTGAAATTCCTGAGCTCTGGACCACACTAGTGCTCTTTGAATAGGAATGTCATAAGCTAAGCACCTGTAAATTATTTTTGTCAGCGCACAACACCCATGAAGCACGTTCTTCTGTTTCTTATTCGATCGTTAATATGCTAGGTGGATTTAATCTATGATTCAGTGTGGTAAATTGATTGTAAGATCCTCTATCTCCGCCAAGTACAAGCTGAACCAGTTTCTTTTTGGTGGCATAGTGAAGCGTTCTTGGGCGGGAAAGGTGAAGTGTTGCATGACCGCTCGTAGGTGGAGGGCGATGGTTGGTGTCATTGCTACCATGTCCTTCAATTTGTTGAGATCCTTGTGCTTCATCCTACCGGGAATCATTATTTCTTTCTCAGTGGGAATATGCATACCTTGCATGCTCAACGCTTCCCTTACTAGGTTAAGGATCAGTTTGAATCTTTTTAGCTCGTGGCCTGGTGTTAGTGAGGGTAGCATGAAAGTACTATCACCTCCTTTAGCTCTCCTAGGGGCGATGGTACTGATAAGTTAGGAGCAACACACGAAATCTGGCTTGGGTAGATGTGCCCGGAAATAGCTATCCAATCTTGCTTTGGTCCATACAGATCGCATGACTTCTGCATTCTGGTACTTCTCGAATTCATGGATGAAAAAATGGTATCTTCCCCATTTTCCATTAGACTCAATTTCTGCCTCCCAAAAGTAGGTGCCTTCTCCCAATGGTCCTGCGACATCACTGAACCAATGTGCGTGTTTCCCCACTTGAGAAGTGTGTCCTTGCGGAGGGTCCTGAATGGGAAGTACATGCACAGCTCTAAGTTCTTGAGGCCTCTCGGTGAGTTGTGGTTCGAGGAGGAGGGTTTCAATGTCCACAATCTGGGTGCTCGACCCGGCCTCGGAACTCGTACCTCCTGCTTCTGCCATGTTATTGCTTGCTTGCTGGTTCTGTGAGAATATAGAAGCATGTGTTAACATTGTAATGGACAAGATAGAACAATTTTTGTCGCCGTTACAACATTAACATGAGGTTAGTGGGTCAGTGAGTGCTCGGTGATTGTGTGTGTAGTTAGTGAATGAATAATTGTTAGTCGGCCGACGGATTGGGACAGGTGTAACGGAAATCTTTGTAAAACACGCGCGAAAGGTAGTTACACGCATATTTGTAAATCTTATATAAAGCAATGAAAAGAAGTGCTCAAGAGCGCAGGGATTTTGGCCTATTTTCATGTTATCACCACACTGTTCGTCTGGTTGTCTCTCTGAACGTTGCGCTAGTGTGTGTTGTGTAGTTTCTACGTACTCTAGTACGTTGTGTGTATATGTGTTGTTCTTTCTTGATGGAGTTTGCACAATCGACCTTAATTATATCCTGTACTCATCGGATCGTCGCCCAAGGGGAGCGGTTTTCGGATCAATTCTGAGTAGCACCAGACTGTTTGTCTGATTGAGTGTCTGAGTGTTGCTATAGTGTGTCTTGTCTAAGCTCTGCATACTCTGTTGTACTCTGTGTTGTTATCTGTCAATCTCGGTTACACTGTGAATTTAGTTCCATTCAGAAGGTCGCTGGATCATTGTCTGAAAAAGTTACTGTGGATCGTTGTGACGAATTGTTCTGTTAAGATGTACGACTTAGTGCTCTTTTCCTTGTTGAACTGCTAAGTACTGATAAGTCTGTGTGAATGTAGTAATCTTTCCCTAAGAACATTGTGTAAAAGTAGTGTTGTTCTCGATCTGCACTTGTACCGTGAGAATTACCTATAAGTAAGGGTAATTCCAGTGTGTATTGGTCTTCACATCTGTAGGTTGAAACCATAGGTACCTTCTGTGATCCGGTTGCTTGACTGAGAGCGCTGTCTTGGTGAAGGTTGGACTACTGTACTGTTACAGTAGCCTATTAGTCTGAAGTAATTTGGTACCAAGGTACAGATAAGTCTGGTATAGTCTAGTTGTTACTGGTAGCTGAGCTAAGACTATGATGACACTATCTAAGGACAGAAGATTCAGATAGAACTATAATAGCATTTTATTGCTGCAACTAGATCGGTTATTTTGGGGAACTAAGTACAGGGCCTCTGTCTAACAGACCCCTAGTGATGCTCTAGCACAATGGTGAGAACCACGTTAAGAAGCTTCACCTCCTTAATGTCAATCTGCGGAAGAGATAGGAGTGATATGAAGATCGTGAATGTGAGATGAAGTGAGAGTGAAGGTGAGAAGCATAGAAATGCACACACACATACACACACACTACGAAGAGACAAGCAAGACACAATGGAAGGTGAGAAATCAACTCTATTACTCAAGAACACTATTACAAGCTCAAAAATAGCTCTAAGCTCACACTAACCAACCTCAAAAATGAGCTCTCTAGTTCCTTTTATAGTTTCTAGACTAGTTTTGACCGGTTTCACATCTAGTGACTGGCATAGTTAAAAATTAGCTCCTAGATGCTATTTGGAAGGGTAAACGGTGTCTAAAAATAACGAAAATTGATACGCTTGTTCTACCTAAGCTCCTCAAGCTCGAGGACTCCTCGGCTTGCACAAAATGGAGCTAGAAATTAAGAACAGGGTTTTTCTATGTTACATATGTTACATTAGTGATAAAAATCATTGTTCGAGGTTTTTGAAAAGTATTTCTAAAACATGATTCTTTGAAAAAAGATTCGACTGGCTCCCTGCTCTGTTGTTACATGCTTCCGCGTCTTCTATGCCTCTGGCTGCTTCCAACACCCCCCTCCCTCTCGCTTCTGTCGTCCTTGACAGAACCTTGTTGTGAGGTCTGCCGGATATAGTTCTGTAGGAGGTCTTGAGCGAGGGTGTGCTCGGAGATACGAATGCCTCGAGCCAGGTCGGCCTCGAGTTTCTCCCAGTCTATTGGTTGCGGTTCTTCCGGTGGCGGGAGCTGATAGTGTGTGGAATAGACCATTCGTTCACAGGCAAATAATTGTAATAAATGTGTAGGCCTGCTTATGAATACCTCTTAATGGTATTCCCAGAAGCCGGTTGTGAACATCTCTTCGAACGTCTGCTTGTAGCATGCCGGTAGGTACTTTATTCTGCAATGCCAGGCATAACACACCCATAGCGATGGCGTTGTACTCATATCATATACCAGATCGAAATTGCCATGCTCAAAGCCCGGGGTGTTTACATGAGGTGCCTTGACGCGTCGGAAGACTTTCAAAATCATTTGCATCATGTCAAAGATTTTGATAGTCATATGCGCTGCTATATCGTCCATATGCTTTAATCTAGGGAGCCAGTGGCGAATTGTAGCCATCATGTAGCCTACAGTTGGTAACTCGATGGGTGGCTTAAAATAGGGGTAATTCAACCAGTCCTGGCACTGCTTATTGTTTTGTACCTTAATAGCAAAGGCTATCCAGGAGCGGCGTCGTGGTACTGGTCCCCAACATGGGTTGTACTTTAAATGCAAAGGTGCCTTTACCCATGTACTCATCATTTCTGGATATTTTTGTGGTAAATCTTTGCGCCACTCTAGTTGATAGATCTCTCCTTGTTGCACATCAAGTGGTAGATCGTCCTCCTCGAATTGAGTCGCATGCGATGGTTTCTTACCTGTCTCTTTCTCAATGGCTAACTGGTATTCGGCTATTAACATAAAATACGATTTATACTGGAGCTCATGCCCAGATATGTATTGTCGCGGGGCCAAATGAGCAAAGAATGGAGACTGTAAAATTCTTTCTTCTATCATCGCCATGGCATGTAATTGTGCCTCTACTCTAGCTGAGTGTGTTGTCCCAAGTTCTTCAATTGTCTTCATCCACGCGGGGGTCGGGAGTTCGTAAGTCATCTGGCCTTCGGTCGTGACGCGTCCGCCTGGGATGGGTTGTGGCTCGTACGCCTCTTCAAACGTTTCCTCCACCGGGATGGTGACAGTTTCTTCCTCAGCTGGAAGCTCAGGTGGGGAATCTGGCCTTGGTGGTGCTTCATATACTGCAATCCTTGATTCAAGGTTTGATACCTGGGCCCGTAATGCGTTGAGTTCCTCTAAGATGTCAAGAGAGGGGTCCACAGGTGCTGGTGTGTCTTGGTGTGCCGGTGCTCGTAACTGGAGTAATTTATGATCTTCTTTGAGTTTCTGCAACTCCTCATTCATGCGGTCGTATTCATCTAGCAATCTTACATGATCTTCTAGCAGCATCCTCATCGAGTCTGAGGGAATGGCTTTCAACTGGCTAGGACTGAGTGGTTGGTCTGGGTGGTCGAGCGTTGCTTCTAAGTTTTCTCGGTTCTGATCCTGTAAGCGCTGATTTTCTTCCTTGACGGCTGCTAGGTGTCTTCGTAGTAAGCCCATGTTTCGTGTTAGCGTTGCATTGCGGACTGTCTGGGCTCTTAATAAGTTATCAAGGTCAGCAGTGGCTTCCTTGGTCTTTTCTTCGCTTTCTAGTTCCAATTTGTGATATGCCCCGCGTAATTCCTGGTATCGGGTGTTCAGAGAGGCATTCTCAATAGACAATAAATTAAGCTGCAACTGTAAGTCATTGGTTGTCCTTTGCAGCTGCTGATAATTATCGCCAAGAGATGTGAACTCATCTCTTACTTGCGTCATACACATGAATATCTGTCGAAATGCATTATCTACAGTGGGTGATAGTATGAAAGGGGTGCTAAATGAAGATGCAGTGGGTGTAGATGCAACGGGAATGGGGAATGGGGGTGGGAAGGTGGATGCTGTGGTGATTGTGGAAAATTGTGCGGTGCCTAAATATGTTTGTGCTGTGAGTGAAGTGAGTGATGGTGCACTGGGTGGTGAGATGTCCATGTCATTGGACGTGTCCAGTGCGGTGACCGTGAATATGGGTGTGACTGTGGGTGCTTGTGCTAGTGTAAATATGGGATTTACAAAGGTTGAGGAGTAATTTACAGGTGGACTGCCTGGTGCAGCTTGGTGGAAAGGGGAAATAGGGGTTACAGTGGGTCGGGGAGGTGAGACGGGGGAGAAGGTTAATGGCGGTGGGAATGGGAAAAGGGGTCTTGGAGTTGTGGGGAAGGATGGAAAAGCTGGATGGAGGAATGGGTTGAATGGAAAGGTGGATGTGTGAGGGGGTAGACTAGGTCTAATGGGTGGAGGAATTGTGGGCTGAGTGGTCGTAAAGACGATTTCTGCTACGCCATCGGCGAATGAAGATGTTGGTCTGGGGGAAGGAGGGTGAAGAGGGGAGGCTGGATGGACGGGTGGTGATGGAGGAGCGGTTGGGGTGGTCGGTACTTCAGTTACTACTGAGGTATGTACAGTTGTAGCGCGGGGTGGGGAATCTACAAGGATGGTTTCTGCTGCCAACGAACTTTCGGGGACGAGGCGTGCCTCCCTGGCTTGTTCGGAAGACTGTGCTCCTGTTGGTACACGAATGTATTCGCCGGGCTTTGAAAGTAGTCGTACTCGGCGGGGGTCAAACTGTGGTAGTGGCTTTCTTTGCAAGTACCTGAGCGCTTCGTTGGAGCCTACTGATTTGACTAACTCTCTGAATCCTTTGATGTATGCGTCTTCAAAACCTCCTGTGACAAGTTCCTGTTCTATTATTGCTTGACTCTCTTCCTCAGTCAGCTTTTTGCGTGCCCAAACTTTTTCCATAGTTCTATACAACTTCTTAATAGCCAGTGTGTAAGCTGCTGCTTCGTAAGTTTCATCTTCATGGGTACTCGTATCACCATGTGTGTCTGTTTGTTGGCCTTGGCCATCTGTCTGTTCATGCTCTTGGGATTCCTGAGTTCCCTGGCTAGCTTCATCATCGCCTTCGTCATCATCGGTTGCTGTTCTTTCATCATCAGAGCTAGACACAATCTGTCCTTGTGGCTAATCCCTGGGTGTGGTAGGGTAGCTACGTCTTTCATATTCTTGAGAAAACAATTGTCCTTCTGAAAACTGGAACTCATTGGAGAATGCATCGGGCATTTCAAAATCAAAAGTTGGATCCAGTGGTGCTGTTTGTTTTGCTTCTGAATGTGGTATTGGAAAAGAGAAAGCTTCCGCACCAATGGAGGTGGGAAGTTCTACTGTCGTGGTTGTAGGTTCTGGGGTTGTGGCTGCTTGAGGTTCAACAGTACTGGTGGTGCCCTCCGGCGTAACTGGTCTTGATAACCGTATACGAATTGGTGGTACCGTGGGAGTGGCTGCTGTCGGTGACTGCTCTGGAGATGGTTGTGGTGAGGGTGATTCTGGCACCTGAAGGCAGGGTATGGTTCCTCTCATGCGTTTTCCGGCTCTGCCTTTGCTAGACTTTCTAGCCTTCTTAGTGGTCCCTTTGAATGCTTTCAGTTCCTCACTTGTCATGGCACGCTCAATCGGTAAGTCATACGCCAAACACATGTATATAATCCTTGTAAGTGCACAACATCCATTGATGACTTTCTTTCGTTCCCATCTATGTTGTGCCAAATAGAGCTGATCAATTATCCAGCTAGCTAGATCAACCGTTTGAGGTCCAGTACATGCTAAGTATAATCCAAACCAGATTCTTTTGTGGGGCATGGTAAAACGATCCTGAGCTGGGAAAGCAAAATGTTGCATGCATATCCGTAATGGCTTGGAGAGCTTAGGGGTTATAACTGAAATATCCTCCCACTTAGTTACGTCACCACATTTCATCTGCTCTGGTACTAGCCGTTCTCTCTCCGTCGGAGTGTGCGTTCCATGTATTTTGAGAGCTGCACGAATTAAATCTTTAGACAAATAAAACCTTCTGAATGGAGGGTCATTTACCAAGGATGGTAACATGAATGTGCCAAGTAGATCCTTGTTCTCTAAAGCTGTCAAGGTGGTTACTAGGTAAAAGCATCTGTAAAAATCGGGTTTAGGGAGAGGGTCACTAAAGTATTCTGTAAATCCCGCTCGTGCCCAAACGTGCGTTAAATCTTGTGTATTCTGCAGTTCTTCAAATTCTCTTGAAAAGAACTGGTACTTGGTCCATGTGCGCAAATCAAATGCCAAATTGGCCTCAAATATGAAATTAGCGTCTGCTAAGGGTCCTGCTAGGCCTGGAAACCAGTGAGAATTACGATGAATCTTCTCAGTGTATCCTCTAGGAGGATCGTCGATTGGCATGGGTCCTGGAAAACCTTGAAACTCTGGTGGTTGCATCGTAGGATAAGATTCGGCGAGTAATTCTCCAATATTGGCCATTGGTGTGCTTGGGCCAGCTTCTGATGGTCCTTCTTTGGTTTTCATGATGACTGACGAGCTAATGGAAAAGATCTGCTACAAAAGATTAACACATTAGCATGGAAATTAATTATGATCCCATTAAGGTGAGACCCCAATCCCTTTCCATAACCGATGTGTAACCCGTGTAGCCAAGTGTTGTGAGGTGGTTAATGGAATGATTATTTGCAAAACTAATGCAGGTCTCTAGACACCTACATGGTTCAGATTATGCATACATTTCTTGATGAGCTTTTATTATGCATGATGTGGGGTTTTGGTGTATGAATTCATACAAGGTTTGGTTGAGGGTGAATTATTACAAGGGTGGAGATTAAACGGGATGGGAGAATTGTTAGATAATGGGGTACAAGAAGACGTCTAGATACGTTTCGGTATCCATTTCCTAAGAGTCTTTGAGTGGGTGGTGTGTTTCTGCTGAGGACAAAAAGTGGTATCGGGTTCGGTGGTATTGAAGGATGAAAAGATTTCTGAGGGGTATATATTACATGGCTAGAAGGTTGGGCTATAATACACTGTTTGGGCACCCAAATCTGCATGGGTGTGGGTCGATTGATAAGATACTTCTTGGCGATCCAAATCTGTCGAGTAATTGTACTTGTAGAAGAAGATCGAGGGAACTTTGGATGCTGACTCTGCTTTTTTTGAAACTTTGTCCTGTTCTCGTCTGCAGTGTTGCCAATAGGTTGTGGTTGCTGTTCTTTTGGCACCCATATTTGTCTCGTGCCACTTGTTCTGTGATGTTGATACTGCTGTCTTCCTTGCCTTATCTGGTGGTGTCGTCGGGCTGGGTTCCTCTGTTGTGGTTGACTCCTTCGCGGTTGGGTTTGAGAGGTCCATTGGACGCTCTGCTTTGGAAAAGAAGGGAGATCCAACACTTGCGTGACCTGCCCATTAGGAAGTGATTCGTTCTTTATCTTTAATCTAGGCCAGTCTGCAGCAAGTTTGGAAGGATGAGCACCGCAGGGTGTTGTGCTCATTTGGCTGCTGATGCAACCCACCTGACCGCTGATTGTGTCCATCTGCCCTAGCGGTTGGGTAGCTGCCCCTGCTAGTTTGTAGGAAGCCCCAGGGAAGATCTCCTGTCGTCCTTCTGATTGACAACTGTCTATAGCCAAACCCGAGTGGGTTGGTGTAGACGTAACGTGACTGATCTGACCAAGATCTTCCGTTCTTCCGTCGCATGTATTTCATAGGGTCTAGGGTTACAAACCTCAGTTGGAATGCCATTAGGGAAGTCAAGCGGTATCACTCGCTTCTGCTCTAAGGTTCCAATCTGTAAGGAGCCTTGTCTAAGATTTAGGTCCACTGAGTGATCGTATAGCCAATCTTGGCCAAGGATTAGGGGTTCTATCAGGTCGTCATCATGGCACACTAGTAGCTTCGCTGTCATGGTCACATCCTCAATGAGGATAGGAAGGTCCACCTCACCCATGCAAGGGGTTTCCATGCCTCCTAGGCCTATGAAGTATGCCTCAATTGGCCGCATTTCTACTCCTGAATCCTTATAGTGGGACCATCTAATCGCACTAGTCGCAGCACCTGAGTCAATTAAAGCCCTGAGCTCTTGGCAAGGGTTGTCGTGCTCTAGCCTAACTGTAATGAATGGTCTCCTGTCCACTATACTAGGATGAGTTCGTGACTTTACCTCACACATAGCCATGGGATATCTGGGTGTTGTTTCCAGATGGTTATACTGCTCTCTCCCTACTCCTTGTCTTCTTAACTTCATGCGCTTAATGCGTTCTATAGCTTCTGCCTGAGCTTCAGCTCGTATTCTATTTTCTTCCTCCTTACGCTTCTTTGCCAACGTGAGTCATCTAAGCATATCCTCAGTAAGAGGTTCCTGATATAACTTGACTCTACAACCACTAATATAATTAGGCATTATGTCTCCTTCTAAGGTGGCTAACTGTACTGCTCCACTTGTTGAGAGTCTGTTAATGATCATAGGTCCATGACCTCGCTTTTCTAACTTCCGTGCGTGCTGTTTCAGCGTATATACTAGAACTAAATCTCCTTCTTTTAGGCCTTTATCTTTTACATGCGCATCAAAATAGGCTTTCTGTCGCTTCTTCGCTGCAATATATTCTTGCTGCTGCCTTTAGCCTGGTTTCTCCTAATCATTCCAAGTCCATTATTCTTGCTGATAATTCATGGCTGGTCCACTGATGTTCTTGTGCAACCTTAAGGGTCGGTATCAAGAAGTCCAAAGGAAGCACAACATTCTGACCAAAAACCATCTGAAAGGGAGTTGCATTGAGTACGGTCTTGTAGGCCACTCGATATGCCCAAACAGCGTGGTGTAACTGTTTGTCCCAATCTGAACGTTTGTTGTTCACGAGTTTCGTCAGTACGTTACAAAGGATCTTATTAGTGCTTTCAGCCTGACCATTGGCCTGAGGATGATATGGTGCGGATTTCTTGTGAATCACCATAAAATCCTGTAACAAATGTTCAATGACTTGGTTTAGAAAATGAGTTCCGCGATCGCTCACTAACTCTATAGGCAATCCATATCTTGTAAAGACATTCTCAAATAAGAATTTTGCAGTTGTGTGTGCATCATTCTTTTTCGTGGCTTTTGCCTCTACCCATTTGGTTAGATAATCCGTGGCAACAATAATGTATTCAGCATGTGTACCTTTTGCAAGGGGGTTAATGGGTCCTACAAAGTCTATACCCCACTTAGAGAATGCACATCCGCCCATCATGGGTTTCAATGGCATTTCATCTCTGCGAGTAGGAAAATGAGTTCTTTGGCATACATCACATCTCTTAACATAGGTATGAGCATCCATGTGAAGAGTGGGCCACCATAATCCTGCAAAGAGGATGGCTTTGATTATCCTATCGGGTCCAAAATGACCTCCTGCAACACCTTTGTGTGCAGTCTCTAGTATGCTCAGATAATCGCTTTCATGAACACATTGTCTTAGATATCCATCTCGTCCTCTTTTGTATAGATTATCGCCAATAAGTGAATAGTCTTGAGCTTCCTGCTCCAAACTGCGTTGTCGAGCTAAGGTCATTTCTTGAGGGAATGTCTTCTTCCTCAAGTATGTCACTAACGATTCACTCCAGTCTGGTGTGAGAGACATGTGATATAATGTAGCATGCTCTATTGGTGGCCTTTCACAACAAACATGGCATTCTTTACACAACTTGTAGACATCTGCTTCCATCGAAGGCCAATATACTCCTAATCTATGCAGAGTCTGCAATGTTCGATGTTTCGAATGATGTTGCTTTAATGCACCTATGTGTGCTAATTGCAACCAATCTGCATGTTCTGATTCATCTACACAACAAGCAAGAATCTTTTGATTATCCTGTTTATATATGCTTCATGCTATGATTTGGTATCTCTGAGACTTGGTAATCTCTCCTTCTTTGATCTTTATCCTAGGATTCTTGGGTCCATATGTGAGAATAGGGACTATTGGTTTAGCCCATTCTGGTGCTATCTCAAGGTTAAAAAAATATGCATCTGGTAGATCATCCATTACTCCTTGAGGAGCTTCTCCTGAGGTTAATCTTGAAAGGTGGTCAGCTCTAAGATGTGTCTTTCCTTTCTTGACTACAACTTCAAAATCGTACTCCATGAGTAATAGAAACCAACGTATTAGTCGTCCTGTGTTACATGGTTTGTTGACTAGGTACAATAGGGCTTGATGATCTGTAAAGAACTTGAATTTGTTGGCCAACAAGTAGTGTCTGAACTTCTTTACCGCGTAGATCATCCCTAATCCTTCTTGTTCCGTCGTGGTGTAATTTCTTTCTGCTGTGTTCAATTGTCTGCTAGCGTAAGCTATGGGGAGATCTATGTTACCTTCACTCGTGGGTTGTGCTAACACACATCCTATGGCATAATTGGATGCATCCATGTACATGGAATGGCTTACTCCAATCTGGGGTAGTCAATATAGGTGCTGAGCACAAGCGTCGTTTAAGTTCATTGAATGAATTTTCACATTCATCTGTCCATTCAAAATCGGTTAAAAGAGAGTACAAAGGCTTGGCTATGATTGCATACATGTGTATGAATCTCCTATAATAACCGCAATGGCCCATAAATGCCTGTACCTCTTTCACATTAGTTGGTCTAGGTAATTCTGCAATTACTTTTACCTTTTCTTCATCCGTAGAGATTCCATTTTTTGACACAATGTGTCCTAGAATTTTACCTTGTCTGACCATGAAAACACATTTTTCTGGGTTCAAACAAACCTGATATTCTCGACATTTGTCAAATATTTGTCTTAACTCTGGGATATGCGTCTGCCTTACATTTGAATAAGCACATATGTCATCGACATAAACTTCCAAACTCTTGCGTAAGAATTCCTTAAAAACATGACACATGAGTCGCTGGAAAGTGGCGGGTGCATTTGTTAGCCCAAAAGGCATTACACGAAATGCAAATATGCCCCATTCAGTGGCAAAAGCCGTCTTGTGTTGATCTTCTGGAGCAATGGCTACTTGATTATAGCCTGAAAATCCATCAAGAAAGCTGTAAACTTCCTTACCCGCAACTCTTTCCAATAGATGTTCTGTGATAGGAAGAGGATAACTGTCTCTAATCGTGGCGGCATTAACTTTTTTAAGGTTAATACACACACGCAATTTTCCATTCTTCTTGGGCACAACCACAATAGGGGATACCCATTTGGTATGCTCAATCTCGTAAATGAATCCTGCTTCTATCAAGCGATCTATCTCCTCTTTAATATTCGTAGCGTAGTTATCATTGTACGTGTAAGGTTTCTGTTTTGTCGGTCTTGCATCTGGAGTCATAGGGATTCTATGAGAACATATATCTGGATCTAGTCCTTTCAAATCTTTGTAACTCCAAGCGAACACATCTCTATATTCGCGCAACAGGGCAACTAGCTCTTCTTCTTCTTCCTTCGTCAAATCATGTCCTATGTATGTACATTTTTCTTCTTCTCCTTCTATAGCAACTATTATTTTCTTGGTTTTCTCTCGGTTATCATATACTTGTCCGTCATTCACCTTTCTATTAGGCATTCGTACCATGATTCTTCTATCTTCGATTTCATATTTCTTGAAATTCTCAGGTACTTCAAACAAAGATTCTTCTTTTTCTGACATGGTTTCTTTCTTCTTTCTTTTCTTGCCTTCACTCTTGTTAGTCACTTGAGTGGCGATTCTCACATCATTCATAATTTCTTCGTGTCTCTGAGGATGAGTTTCTACTTCGTAAAAATATTCTTCCTCTGATGCAAAGGGTGAGTCCATGATAATTGATTCTAAATCAAAATTGCTTGCATCCTCAAATGCATCGGTGTTCGGTTCATACTCTTCTAAAATTGCATCGTACATGATTGGCTCTATCGTGAAAACTGAAATGTCATAGCCATCCTCGTCACAGTGGGGTGTCCATTGTTCTTCATTGATGGCTACATCCATGGTTGCTAGGATTTCTGCCCAACCATGGGGTTCAAACTCTTCGTGAGGGAATACTACAGGTGCGTAGGCTGGATCTTGAAGGGTTCGTGGATGTTGTTCTGCACCTAAGGTCCTTGCTTCTAGCCTTTCTTCCTCTTGTTTTGCAACTTTACACATCCATAAATGAGTGTCCTCATGCAACCAAGAAGGATCTGATTCTAATGAGTGCACGGATTCTGTTTCTACTTGTGTCTTATGGATGGTATTCCATTGTATTGGGGGTACATCTCTATGTGAATAGTCTTTAAGATTGACTTTAGTAGTCACTCCTAAATGTTGCAAGTACAAAGAATTAGTTCCCCAATCTTGTACAATTTGCAACTGACGCATGAATGGTCGTCCCAATATCATCTCATAAGCATGATTTTTACTAAAATCACAAATGGCGAAAGTATGCTCAAATTCTACACCACAAGTGGTGAGAGATATGCCTTCTAGTAAGCCTAATGGTTTTTCTATGTGTCCGTGAGCCATTTGTAGCTTCATCCTGGTGGGTCTTAATGCTGGCTTACCCCAACGTTTCCATAAAGCGGTGGTAGCTATGGCTACTCCGGCTCTTGAATCTAAGATGGCTTTCGTGGTGTAGCCCTGATGGGTTATTGGAAGATACGTGTTACCTTCCTCTCCTTCGCTCACATCTCCAATCTTTTCCACGGGTATCTCTGATACCTTATTTTGTGATCCTATTTGTGAGGGAGTGGTAGCAAGCTCGGGGAATTGATTTGCTACATGTTTCCACAATTCTGGTTTTATCTTCAACAACTCCTCTAGAGTGAGATTACACTGTACTTTGGTATTCTTGATCACTTCCGTGTTTCTAGGGATTATTGATTCTTCATTCCTCACTATTATCGTGGGTGCTCTCATATTAATAGACTTTGCTTCCCAAGGTCCTGTGAACTGAGGTAATTCTTGTAAAGAATTAGATTCGAATCCTGTGTGTTCACTCAGTTGCTCTTCCTCTACATCATCGTAAATAGAGGGAATGTCTTGGGGAAATTGTTCCTGCAAGTCATCTATTTCTTGAATAGGAGGATGAGTTCCTTGTTCTTTTCTCCATTTCTCTTCTTGGATTTCTCTCAAAAATTCATGTGAGTACCTATGTATGGAAGACAGGTTGTCTTGACTTTCTGTATTGGGTACTTGAGACAGGGATGGTGCGTTATTTTCCTGTGTCACTGGGAAAATAGGGTTCCTATGCTGATCCTTTTTCTCTTTGCTCTCTATCAAGTATTCTAGCCTCTCCATTAGTCCTTGAAAGTGTAATTCCGGTTTTGCCATGTTATTCCAATTAAGATATCTAGAGGCTTCGAACAAAGCTTCTGCTAATTCTACCATCTTCATGCAAAGCTTAATCGTCTCAATTTCTAGATCAGCTCGTGGGTAGTTCTTACTCATTTCAGCTACCTGAGGTCCCTCTTTTAATCTAGCCTGATATGCACGAAACATCATGTCTAGATTCTCTGGTATGGGTTCCGCTAAAACTAATCCTGATTTTTGAGCTGGATTCTCTTGATTCAATTCCTGCAAAGTCAATTCTAGAATTTTGGCTCTAGATTCCTTTAAACTTCCTTCCAACTCAGTTATCTTTTTACTCCACTTTCTCTTAATTCTTTCTCTAGAATCTTTCCAAGATTTTGTCTTTTTACTGCTTTATTCTGCAACTTCACTACTTCTGGCTACTTTCTCTTGATTAAGCTGTTGGTTTTGTAAGAGCGCCTGGGCTCTTGTTATAGCTTGGATAGGCACGTACGTAGGGTTGGATCCATCTGCGTTATTTACAATACCTATCACGTTGATTGGTGTCACACTCGAAGCATTAACTGGGTTCTTAGGACAATCTTTGATTATATGCTCTTTGCCACAATCGGCACAAAAGCCTTGGATGTTATAGTACTGTGATTGTCCTGATATCGGGGGATGTGGACAATCCTTTATGAAGTGATCTCCTTGGCACCTAAAGCATGGTCCTCTAGGGCCCTGTGGTCTCTGTTGTCTTAATTGGGGACATGGATTTGGGTTTGTGTACATCACATTAGCATAATCTGGCTCCCAACTAGGTTCCACTGGTGGACTATCGTAATGATATGCCTCCACATGTTCTGGTGACTCCGTGTAATATGCGGGTGGACTATCTACATGCGTAGAGTCAAAACTGTTTGAGTTCGGGTCACTCTCTGTGATCAAAGGTGAAGAAGGCACTAAAGCTCTACTTAGGTTCTCTTCTGCAGCAGCGTATTTGACTGAGATGACATTCACTGGTGGGGGTGGCTGCTGAGCTAAGACAGGTTGAGGTCTCTGTTGAGCCTGGTATGGGTAGTTCTGAGGAGGCCTATAGTAATAAGGCTGAGCATTGTAATGGCCTTGATACCTACCTGGCTGCTGGTATGCTTGCGGGTAGTTCTGTCTCACGGTTTGTTTGTTGTATGGGCAGTCTTGAGCCGTATGATTCGTGTATCTTCTCTCAATTGTATAGTATTGGCCACTAGGGTTGGCTTCTGGTTGTGGTGCATTGGGACACACATTTGCCAAATGATTTCCACCACAGGTGTAACAATGCTTGTTTGTTAGCACCCTAGGTTTACTAGAAACTCCTAGTTTCTGGGCCACTTTTTCTGCTAGGTCTTCTATCGAGTTAGACAATTTTGTGGATGCTAGAGATGAACAGTCTGAGTCCTTATAGACCTTTGAGAGTTCCAACTCGTCTCCTAAGTTGTCCTCAATGTCTATACAAATTCTTATACAGTGCTCTAGCGTTCTAGGTTCTTTTAGGTACACATAGGAGTGTAGTTTAGAGCTCAACAAGCCATCTAGAAACAATGACACTTGCTTGGCCTGTGAGGGTAGCTCTTGCATTGGACATCATTCAACATATTGTCTAAACCTACGTCCTGCGAGTCTAACTGTTTCTTGAGGGGTCTGTTTGAAGCTATGAATCAACGAGGACGTGTCATGTCTAATCCCACTTTTAGAGAATTCAGTGATGAATGACTCTAAAAGTGATGGATGTCCCTAAATTGCCTTTGTTGCAATGGTTGGAACCAAGTTAAAGTTGTATTCTTTAACGTTAGTCCAAATGCGTTGTATTGCGTGAACATGTCTTCGACTTGTTCTGCTCTTAGTACTTGCTTGAATTCTATGACATGGTCATAGGGATCTCCTGTCCCATCAAAGTAATTTTTCATGGATTTCACTAACTGAGTGGGTCTCAATATTCTTACGTGTTCACGTGGTCTAGGTAGAGGAAAATCATCTCTACCACCTGGTATTCCATGATCTCTTTGTCTATCCGTTCTATTAGTGTCCGTGATTGTTCTATCTCTCCCTACGGGATGAGTGAAGCTTACTTCGGGTCTTTCTTTGTTCTTTTCTCTTTGCATGACATGGGCTGAGGATGTTCCTGCCCCTTGTTGACTTGTATTCATATTCGTTCTAGATGGAGGGAATACCATTTCACCTCTCCATGTGTATGTGCTTTTAGCGTGGTCAGGCACCACAAAGACTCTTTCTAAAGTCTCATCCAGGTATACAACCTTTCCAGGTGTATCCGGGTCCTTGAACTCATAAATTGTGATGATACCTACCTCACTAAGTAGTTTGGTCTTGTATCTCCAAAAGGCTTCATCAGTTTCTTTATTTACAAACAACTCTATACTTCTGTTGTCCTGAGGGATCCATTCTGGGATTAGTACTCGTGTCAGTACAGATTTCCCTCTAGGTGTTCTAGGCTCTTCTAATGGTTCTTTTCCTTCAGATTTAGTTTCCGTCTCTAGCTGAATCATGCCAAACTCGTTCGTATTGTTTGGCTGCGTACTTAAGATGTACATTGTTCCTTCCTTGTCTATGTACGCGTCTCTCTCGAATTTCACCACTGGATGTTCCAATCCAATGGGTTGATCGGGGTTGTGCATTTGCACCACTTGCCTTCGCAAACCATCCTCATAGATGCGAGCACCTAATCGGTTAGTTCAGAGAAACTCTAGTTGAGTTCTATAGGGTCCTTCTGGTTTTTCTAAATAGGCTACATTTGACCCTACTTCTGGTCTATCTGTGCTAAATGCCATTTCTGATTCGCTGGTATCTGAGCTCTCGTAGGGATAACTAGTGTTCAATTGTTGAGCCCACGATCGTGCGGTAGTTCTTACACTTGCCTCTGATGATCTAAGGCTTCGTTGATCTGACTTGCCTATATGTTTGCCCGATCTAAGGTTCATTAATTTTCTTCCTTGCACACTCAATACACGCTCAGATCGTCAATGATTCTTTGTTATTACTTTCTTGATTCGTTTTAGATTTCTTTAGATTCTTGTCTTAATGTATGCATCAAGAATTCGACTTTCCGTGGTACTTTGAGTTCTCGTTCCGTCAGACTTATGTTCTTTCCTTTAGGTTTTCGTGTCACACACCTTTACTTTAGACTTGAACTTGATAAATTTAATTCTCTTAAACTTTAGGCGTTCCTATCCTCTTGAATCCACAATGCTACCGTTTACCCTAAGCTAAGAATTGACTCAGGGGGTTGAGTAATCTTCCAACCTCGAGTCAGCTTTTCTGGTTGCTCTGATGCCCAAGAAGCCGCGCTTCCCAAGCTTAATGCCCCTTCTGCCTTGCTTTGGTTGCCTTTGATGCCCTTGCTAGACCTAGAAAAATCCAATATTAGACCAATTCACAGTAGGATGATCAAGCACTTGAGTATATACACCTTTTAAGTCCCTTCCCTTTTGCCCAACTTTTCAATGCTTGCCCCCTGGCTTTCTAGTCCCAAACTAGGTCAACCTCAAAATGGCTTGTCTAAAAATAGATGTATCCTTTAAGAAAAAAACAGTTGGGGTCACGTAGTACTCGTAAAGAGCTTTCTAATGAGCTATTAAGCTCAAAAAACGGACTTCGGATGAAACAGTTATGACCATTCAGGCCCTGGGGGGTAAAAACTGACAAACAGGTTTTTCTCCAAATATGAGCTAAGGGGTCTCCTATCAGTCTAATCACCCAAAAATTTCCCAAAAATAGCCGCAAAATTGGCCAAAAAATGAAACCCTAAAATTTGCGTTTGGGGTGGACAATTGCGGTGGTTTGGGACCGTCGCGATGGTCCAGGCGAACCGTCGCGATGGCGTGATGTGCGAACCGTCGCGATGGTCTGAAGTGAACGGTCGCGATGGTCCAAAAGTGAACAATCGCGATGGCTCGATTAGGCGGATAATCGCGATGGCGTCAGTCAACGGTCAACGTGAACAATCGCGATGGTCCAAAAGTGAACCGTCACGATGGGCACAGATGCGATGGCTTGAGCCAATCACGATGGTCTGGGCGCGATGGCGTGAGCCAATCGCGATGGTCCAAAATTCGAGTTGTCGCGATGGTCTCAGGGTACCGTCGCGATGGTCCGACTTGCCACGTGGCACCGTCGGCGCGATGGCGTGAGCCAATCGCAATGGTGTGGGGTCAACCGAACAGTCACGATGGTCCAAATCAACCGTCGCGATGGCGTGAGACCGTCACGATGGTCCGGCCGAGCCGTCGCGATGGCGTGAGCCGATCGCGATGGTGTGACACAATCGTGATGGTTTGAGACCGTCGCGATGGTCCACCAAAGTATGATTATTTGCAATGCAAGTATGGATTCCTAGAGGCGCAAGTGTGCTCTACACGCTGGTGTGGTCGCCTTCTTCAAATTCCAAACTTTGCAGACCATCCCGATGGTCTGACACAGTCGGAAATTTCTGACAGAAACTGAAACTTTTACCTTTTCCAAGCTTTCCTGATGCACTGGAGCTCTGTACCTGCAAGAAAACTCAAGAAAACAAAAGCACATGCAAGCACAAACGCTCTCTCTCACTCTCTCGCATGCACAGATGAGGGGAAATGAGGAGAATGGGTGGATATGGTGAATTTTCTGATTTTTTTGGAGATGAAGATGATGATGCGGTGATGAAGATGGAGTGTGGGGGAGGTGAAAAACACTTAAAACTAAGTAAAAACAACAACAAAAACTGAAATTTTTACCTTCCAACGCCACTTCTTGCTATATCTTACCATCACACATTCGTCCTAGACTCGATCCCCGGCAACGGCGCCAAATTTGGTGTTGCTCTAGCACAATGGTGAGAACCACGTTAAGAAGCTTCACCTCCTTAATGTCAATCCGTGGAAGAGATAGGAGTGATATGAAGATCGTGAATGTGAGATGAAGTGAGAGTGAAGGTGAGAAGCATAGAAATGAACACACACATACACACACACTACGAAGAGACAAGCAAGACACAATGGAAGGTGAGAAATCAACTCTATTACTCAAGAACACTATTACAAGCTCAAAAATAGCTCTAAGCTCACACTAACCAACCTCAAAAATGAGCTCTCTAGTCCTTTTTATAGTTTCTAGACTAGTTTTGACCGGTTTCACATCTAGTGACTGGCATAGTTAAAAATTAGGTCCTAGATGCTATTTGGAAGGGTAAACGGTGTCTAAAAATAACAAAAATTGATACGCTTGTTCTACCTAAGCTCCTCAAGCTCGAAGACTCCTCGGCTTGCACAAAATGGAGCTAGAAATTAAGAAAAGGGTTTTTCTATGCTACATATGTTACATTAGTGATAAAAATCACTGTTAGAGGTTTTTGAAAAGTATTTCTAAAACATGATTCTTTGAAAAAAGATTCGACTGGCTCCCTGCTCCATTGTTACATGCTTCCGCGTCTTCTATGCCTCTGGCTGCTTCCAACACCTACCACTCCCAAGAACCCACGATTCATTGGACACGTGCTAACAGTTAGAACAACGCATTAATTCAACACTGGACTTAACATTGGCCGTTTTGTTCTTAGTTTAACACTTGGCGCCGTCTCTGGGAAATTCCAGTGAAGCTCCGGTAGGTATAGATGACACGACTCCGGCGATTTATGTTTCTGAACCAACCCATGATGAAATAACAGATCCACCTTTGCCATCTACATACTATGATCAGATATTGACCTTTCTCACTGATGGATGCCTTCCATCTCAGACTTCTACGGCAGTACACGGGAAAATTGCAGTTTCTAGCTGCCGATTTCGATTGATTGCTGGAGAATTATACTATGTGGATCATACTGGAATTTTACTTCGATGTATTCCACCACATGAAGTTAACTCAGTTATTACTTTGGCTCACTCGATTCCTCCCGGTGGCCATTTTGCAGCAGACTTAACACACCGGAAAATTCTGCAAAGTGGTCTCTGGTGGCCTACTATGTACAGAGATGTATCACAGTTTGTCAAACAATGTGATACTTATCAAAGATCTGGACAGCCCCTGCAATGTCATCTTTTCGCTCTACAACCCATCTTACCACTGGAACCTTTTCAGAAGTGGGGTCTAGATTTTATCGGACCGATTACACCTCCAGCAATCCTCAGTAACAACCGTTATATTTTAACATGTACTGATTATGCTACCAGATGGGCAGAAGCCTGGGCTTTACGGTCTGCTACAGCTGTTGCGGTAGCAAAGTGTATACTAAGCGATGTCTTTCCACGTTTTGGTTTACCACTGGAACTTATTACAGATCAAGGCACTCATTTTGTAAACAATTTAATGAAAGCACTTACACATTCATTCCAGGTCACGCATAAGTTTAGTTCTCCTTATTATCCTCGTGCTAATGGTTTGGCCGAAAGTACAAACAAAACTTTGCTGAATATGATTCGGAAATTGATTATCGAAGCACCAGAAAGATGGGATCAATTGTTTCCTGCAGTATTATGGGCCTATCGAACTACATATAAGGTAGCAACAGGATTAACCCCGTTCAAACTAGCTTATGGAGTGGAGGCTATAGCACCCATGGAAATCATTGTGCCGAGTTTACGAGTAGCCATCAATCAGAAAATGCTACCGGAAGACTCACTATCATTTCGGTTGGATACACTCAGAGGACTAGACGAGCATCGATGGCACAACTTTTTAACTATGCAGGAAGTACAACTAAGACAGGCTCGGATGCATGATCGACACTTGAAAACTCCAGTTTTTACGGTGGGACAACTTGTCCTTTTTTATAATGCAAAGTCGAATCGATCTGCTGGTAAATTCAAATTACGATGGTTCGGTCCCTATCAGATTTCTGCACAAGTAGGCCTTGCAACTTTTTGGTTGACTATGCTGACCGGAATCCCTCTTCTGAAAGTCATTAACGGTTTAAAGCTGCGGCTGTATCAACACACGTCTAACCCGCACTGAAATGTTTTGCAGTTAGCCGCGTCTTTTGGCATTCACTTTTCTTTTCTTGTCTTTTATTTTTGCGTGCTTAATAATATAAGTCTATAAATATCTGCGTCTTGATTCCTAATTATGTCATAAGCCGCTCTGCTCTTTCCAGCTACTAAGACATGCACACCCAAGTTAAAGAAGCGATCATCTCAACATCGCACGATGATTAGTGATTTTTAATTACAGTCCACTATAGCGCATCTAATTAACCTTCTCTAGTGCGCCGAAAAACGCTATTGTGTTTGTGTGATTGTGCTCTGTGTTTACCCTGTGCTTTGCGTGTTTGTGTCTACTATCGTCCTGTGCGCCATGGAAGCTTTGGCTAACTACACCGCTTTCCGTGATGGGCTCCCTACCGATGTAGGAGAGTACCTGCACATACGTGGGTTCGCAAACTTTGCTGAATTGCCTTGGCATTCAGTGGAGTCCCACCCATTCTTCACCCAAATCATCTCCGCCATCGCCAACACTTTTGCCACGGATCAGAGATGGCCGATCACCTCCCTTCCATCCCGAACACTTATCATATTCCAAGCCTTTGCAGAAGCTTTTAGACTCCCGTCGCAAGGCCGAGAAAATGGCCCAAGCCTGACAGTTGCTCGAATGATTGAGCTATTTCCTAGATATTTGTCTAACGAGTATGCAATCCTCTGCCGACCGGAACCAAAACGATCAGCCCTCCAATTTTTAGCTAGCCATACTCAACCTCCAAAAATGCACATATGGAATATCCCGCCCCTTCTACTCCGCCATAGAATTAGCCACACGAGAACCAGTGAACTTCGCCTCTTTCTTCTTCCACCGCATCCACAAAGAATGCGTAGCTATCATGAAATAGGTAAACAAAGGAAGCACGCCGAGATCCAGACTACCACACATCATTTCATTTCCCTTTCCGGCCATACTCGCAGCACAACCACCACCAAGGGGACCAGTTCTGCGACATGAAGAGTCAGTGCAGCTGTGGGACGATGAAGAAGAAGACGAAGAGGAATTAAACCAATTATTCCGAAGAAAAAGAATAAGGATTAGCTCTTCTGAAAGCGAAGCACAAGGATCTTCCGGAGGAACAATGAGGGCGACAAAGAAGAGGATAAGCAAGAAGAAGAAATGTTCCACGACACCACAACATCCATGCAAAATGAATCATCGGCACAATAGTCCCAAGAACAACAACAGGAAAAACATACAGAAGCTGACACATCATCGAGCAAAGAAGAATCACAGTAGGAGTCTCAAGAAGAACAACAGATAGATGAAGAACAAGCTGCTAAGGAAGCACTGGATAGACTGCTAAAGGTAGTGGAATCCACAATTGCAGAGCAGGAACAACAAGCCGCCAATTAGGTAACAAGTCAAACCATCCTTCCCACTCCCCCACCGGAACCACCCATCATCCCCATCCAGCCCATTCACCCTACCGAAACCGCCGAGTCCTCATCCTCCTCCCTCAACTACTCTCCACCAAACTCCCAACAGCTCCTGAATGCATCCTCTTCCCAACCACGACCCTAGTTACCCCTCCCTTCCATTCCAATACTGTCCGAACTGGCCAATATGGGCCAAGTTCTTATTAATTTATCACAGCAACTGCCCATCCACATGAAAGCAGCCACTGACAGTATCCGGAGCGAACTACAGCATAAAGTTGATATTCTAGAAGCTAACATCAGCCCCCTACAGGAAGAAGTGCTAATCACTAAAGCCGAAAACCAATCCTTGCAAGACCAATTGAATGAATTACAGGCAAAACTCACCGAACAGGAGTTGTTGATCAATCAGAGAGATGCGGCAATGGCAGCACTTATAGAAAAAGAAGAACTACTGCAAATTGCCAATGAAGAAATCAACCAAATGAAGCAGGACATACAAGACAAAGAAGACGCCCGAATTGCATTGGGCAATCTACTAGAAGAAACCAGAAAGCAATTACAAGAACTGGTGCAGCAGAGTCAAGAACAGCAGTTGCAGCAGAAAAGAACAGAAGAAGAACTACACAGAACCAACGAAAATTTGAAAGACATAAATAATATGCTCAAGCACTACCTAACAAAGGAAGGGTAGACACAGAAGCTCATTGCCAATCTCAAACGCGAGAAGGAATCATACATCAGGACTGTAGATTTTCAAGTTGAGGAGATCGAGAGGCGCGAAAACCAACTGGCAAACATTAAAGAAAGAGTACAGAAGATGGAGCAACAACTCAAGGAAATGAAGACGTCCAGAGATGCTTCATTGGCCAATGACTTTTATCTGCAAGAGGCCTTTCTGCAAACGCAAGCAGAAATTTTGTTAACCGAAGCCATAGCCATAAGTTCTGTTAGAGTAGATGCCCAGGTACTAGAACCCGATACATTAAAACAATTATTAGAAACCCTTAAGAAAAAAATCGCCCGTACATTTAGATTAGCCCTAAACATGTACTTAGAAGGAATAGTCGATGAGCAGTAATTTTGTAAAAACTCGCGGGTTCGAGTCCACCGTGCGTGCCAGTGTTAGTCGGTCGACAGATTGGGACAGGTGTAACGGAAATCTTTGTAAAACACGCGTGAAAGGTAGTTACGCGCATATTTGTAAATCTTATATAAAGAAATGAAAAGAAGTGCTCGAGTGCACGGGGATTTTGGCCTATTTTCGTGTTATCATCAGACTGTTCGTCTAGTTGTCTGTCTGAACGTTGCGGTAGTGTGTGTTGTGTAGTTTCTACGTACTCTGGTACGTTGTGTGTATATGTGTTGTTCTTTCTTGATGGAGTTTGCACAGTGGACCTTAATTATATCCTGTACTCATCGGATCGTCGCCCAAGGGGGGCGGTTTTTGGATTAATTCTGAGTAGCACCAGACTGTTCTTCTGATTGAGTGTTTGAGTGTTGCTGTAGTGTGTCTTGTCTAAGCTCTGCGTACTCTGTTGTACTCTGTGTTGTTATCTGTCAATCTCGGTTACACTGTGAATTTAGTTCCATTCAGAAGGTCACTGGATCGTTGTCTGAAAAAGCAACTGTGGATCGTTGTGACGAATTGTTCTGTTAAGATGTATGACTTAGTGCTCTTCTGCTTGTTGAACTGCTAAGTACTGATAAGTCTGTGTGAATGTAGTAATCTTTCCCTAAGAACATTGTGCAAAAGTAGTGTTGTTCTCTATCTGCACTTGTACGGTGAGAATTACCTATAGTTAAGGGTAATTCCAGTGTCTATTAGTCTTCAGGTCTGTAGGTTGAAACCATAGGTACCTTCTGATCCGGTTGCTTGACTGTGAGCACTGTCTTGGTGAAGGTTGGACTACTAACTGTTACAGTAGCCTATTAGTCTGAAGTAATTTGGTACCAAGGTACAGATAAGTCTGGTACAGTCTAGTTGTTACTGGTAGCTGAGCTAAGACAATGATGACACTGTCTAAGGACAGTAGATTCAGATAGAACTGTCAATAGCATTTTATTGCTACAATTGAATCGGTTATTTTGGGGAACTAAGTACAGGGCCTCTGTCTAATAGACCCCTACCACTCCCAAGAACCCACGATTCGTTGGACACGTGCTGACAGTTAGAACAACGCATTAATTCAACACTGGCCTTAACATTGGCCGTTTTGTTCTTAGTTTAACATAATCCTATGAGCTCAATGGAAGGGTGTAGTGTGAGAATGATGCAGTTAGTAAGTGGATATGAATTTACAAATGGGGGTCGAGGAGTTTATTACAAGTTTTAGGCTGCCAAACACAGTGGATGGCTTTTGGTCTTGATTTTGTGGAGGCTCTGGAGGGCTGTATAAGAGTGTCTGCTTAGAAATGAGGCTTTTTAGGGACCCATTTACAAGTGATTATGCTCGTGCTCATGGGCCAATGTGTGTTCGTGCATGTTGAATACGAGTGGGTATCAGCTGTTCGAGTGAGTGAACCATGTTGTGCATGGCATGATCTGTGTATAGCTATTTCAGCCCGCAAGCAAGCCTTAGGCACCCAAATTTGTCTTGATTATGGATCAGCCTTCATCTACTTCTTGGGTACTCAGATAGACTTCACTTTCGTAGAAGAATTTTTGAAGGACTTCTTATTAGTGTAGTGTCGTTGATCACTAATAAAAAGTTGAGCCAGTTGTTGTGGCTACCGCAATAGGACGCTCGCCTTTCCACACCCACACTTGTTTTGAGGGGTGGGACATCGTGCTTCGCATTTTCTTTGGGCTTCGAGCATAAGTCGTCTGCTTCTTCTACATTTGATCCGCCTTCGGTTGTTGTATCCCTGTGGCTTTTGGAAAAGAAGGGAGTTCCATCGTATCCTTGACTTTATTGATGAGACAATCATCCCTCTGCATCACATAGTTTTGGACAACAATAGCATCGTCATCTTCATGTGTACCCCTGGAAGGACCAAGAGTTTGTGCCTTTCCTAATTCCTTGAGTGCTTCGTTCTCTAATTCAAGCGTAATGCAGTTCTGATTTACCCAAACCTAAAGAAGTCCACTTCTTAGGTTTAGATTGAGAGCGTGATCATAAATCTAGCCTTGACCCAAGACAAGAGGCTCAGTGAGATCCTCATCTTGACACACTAGTACTTTAACTGTCATTAGAACATCTTGAATGTTGAGGGGAAGTTCCACCTCGCCCATGCAAGGGGTTTCCACACCTCCCAACCCTATGAGATATGCTTCTATAGGATTGACACTTAATTTCAACTCTTGACAGTAAGAAAATTTAATGGCACTAGTGGCTGCACCTGAGTCAATCAAGGCCTGTACTGTCCATGCACTCTTCTTGTGTCCTATCTGTAAGGTCACAAAAGGACGTCGATCAACTATTCTATGGGGACTAATTCCTGAAACTTCACACATAGCCATATGATATCCTTGAGCTGCATAGGCCCCTGTCCTAGGCCAATCTCTGCCTTGTCACCTCAATTTCATTCTTCGAATGCGTTCCAATGCTTCTGCCTGTGCTTCTTCTCGAATTCGCTTTTCCTCTTCTTTATGTTTCTTTGCAGTATTGACTCGATTTAACATCTCCTCCATGAGGGGCTCTTGATATAATTTGACTCTGCATCCACTGATGTAACTAGGGAGGACATCACCTTCTAGTGTAGCTAGCTGAACTGCTCCACTCGTTGAGATCCTATTTATGATCATAGGTCCATAGCCTCTCTTCTCTAGTTTCTATGCATGTTGCTTCAAAGTGTAGACCAAAACTAGGTCTCCTACTTTTAAGCCCTTATCCTTCACATGTGCATCGAAATATGCTTCTTGCCTCTTTTTGGCTGCATAAATTCCTGCTGCAGCTCTTAATCATGTTTCACCTAATCGTTCCAGGTCACAGATTCTAGATGAAAGCTCATGGCCTGTCCATTAGTGCTCTTGTGCTACTTTCAATGTAGGTATCAAGAAGTCCAATGGTAGCACAGCATTTTGGCCAAACCCCATCTGCAAGGGAGTGGCTTGGAGTACCGTTTTATAAGCAACTCTATAAGCCCAAACAGCATGGTGTAGCTGTTTATCCCAATCAAAGCGTTTATTATTCACTAGTTTTGTCACTACATTGCATAGAATCTTATTTGTGCTCTCAGCCTGGCCATTAGCTTGTGGGTGATAGGGGGCGAACTTCTTATGTATCACCAAGAATTCTTGAAGAAGATTTTCAATCACTTCGTTCAAGAAGTGAGTGCCTCTATCACTTAGTAGCTTGATAGGTAGCCCGTATCTAGTGAAAACATTCTCAAATAAGAACTTAGCGGTCATTTGAGCATCGTTCTTCATTGTGGCTTTCACTTCTACCCATTTGGTTAGATAGTCTATGGCTACGATGATGTATTCATCATGTGAACCCTTAGTTGGGGGATTAATACGGCCTACAAAGTCTATTTCCCACTTAGAGAATGCACATCCACCCATCATAGGTTTCAGAGGCATCTCATCTTTGCGTATAGGATACTGAGTTCGTTGGCAAACATCACACCTCTTCACATAAGTATGTGCATCCGTATGAAGGGTTGGCCACCAAAGTCCTGCAAATAATATTGCCTTGACCACTCGATCTGGTCCAAAATGTCCTCGTGCTACACCCTGGTGAGCAGTTTCCAATATCTTGAGGTATTCGCTCTCATGGACACATAATCTGAGGTAACCATCTTTACCACACTTGTATAAATTATCACCAATGAGTGAGTAGTCTAGGGCTTCTTGTTCTAAACTTCTTTGCCTCGTCAAGGTCATATCTTGAGGAAATGTTTTCGTCCTCAGGAAGGCTACTAATGGTTCACTCCAATCTGGCACTAAAGACACTTGGTACAAAGTAGTGTGCTGCACAGGTGGTCTAATACGACAGACTGGGCATTCTTTGCACAACCTATGAACATCTGCTTCCATAGTTGGCCAATGCACTCTGAGTCTCCTTAGTGTCTGTAGGGTCCTTTGCTTTGAGTAGTGTTGCTCTAATGCACCTACATGTGCTAATTGCAACCATTTAGAATACTCATCTTCTTCCACACAAGAAGCCAATATCCCTTGATCTGTATGCTTGTACATACTTCAAGCCATGATCTTGTATCTTTGGGCTTTTACTACCTCCCTATCTTGAGTGTTCAATACTGGATGTTTAGGCCCGTGTGTCAATACTGGCACTAGTGTCTTAGCCCACTGAGGTACCACTTCCAAATTAAACAAGTAAGCATCAGGAAGGTCATCTGATACTCCTTGTGGGGCCTCTCCAGATGTGAGCCTAGAGAGATGTTCTACTCTCAAGTGAGTTTCTTCTTTCCTCACCACAACCTAAAAGTCATATTCCATTAGTAAGAGAAACCATCTTACTAATCTCCCTGTATTGCATGGCTTGTTTACCAAGTATAACAATGCTTGATGATCAGTAAAAAATTTAAACTTATTTGTGAGCAAATAGTGTCTAAAATTTTTAACTACATATACCATGCCTAATCCTTCTCGTTCAATGGTGGTATAGTTTTGTTCAGCTGCATTCAACTGTCTACTAGCATAGGCAATTGGAAGATCCATATTACCTTCGCCTGTAGGTTGTGCAAGTACACACCCAATAGCATAATTGGATGCATCCACGTGAACATGAAAGGGCTTATTCCAATATGGTGTAGTCAAGATTGGTGCTGAACATAATCATCGTTTAAGCTCATTGAAGGACTTCTCACATTCATCAGTCCACTCAAATTTAGTCAAAAGTCCATACAGAGGCTTTGCAATGATGGCATACATGTGTATAAAACGTTGGTAATAGCTACAATGCCCCATGAAGGCTTGTGCTTCCTTGACATTCTTTGGCCTAGGAAGTTCTGCGATAGCTCTCACTTTCTCTTTGTCCGTGGATATACCATTTTTTGACACTATGTGTCCTAGAATCTTGCCTTGCCTGACCATGAAAACACACTTTTTTGGGTTCAACCAGACTTGATATTCTCTACATTTGTCAAAGATTTGCCTGAGTTCTGGTATATGTGTATGTCTAATGTTGGAATGAGCACAGAGATCATCAACGTAGACTTCCAAATTCTTTCTCAGGAATTCTTTAAACACATGGCACATCATTCTTTGAAAGGTAGCGGGTGCATTGGTAAGCCCAAATGGCATTACCCGAAAAGCAAATATGCCCCACTTTGTGGCAAAGGCCATCTTATGCTGATCTTCTGGAGCAATGGCTAACTGATTGTAACCAGAAAATCCATCAAGGAAGTTGTATACTTCCTTGCCTGCTACTCTTTCTAGTAGATGCTCGGTAATTGGAAGCGGATAGTTATCTCAAATTGTGGCTGCATTAACCTTCTTCAAGTTGATGCATACACGTAGCTTTCCATTCTTCTTGGGCACCACTACAATGGGGGATACCCACTCAGTGTGCTCAATTTCATAGATAAATCTAGCTTCAACTAAGGGATCTATCTCTTCTTTGATCTTGGCAGCATAATTATCATTATATGTGTATGGCTTTTCTTTAGAGAGTTTGGCATCTGAGGTCATGGGAATCATGTGTGAGCATATGTCAGGGTCTAGACCTTTCAAGTCCTTGTAACTCCAAGCGAATACATCTCGGTATTCTCTTAGCAAGGCAATCAACTCTTGCTCTTCTTCTTCCATCAGGTCATGTCCTATGTAAGTGCATCTCTCTTCTCCTTCTTCTATGGCTACCACTATTTTCTTGATGTTTTCTTTGTTATCATAGGCCTCTCCTGCTTGTGCATCGTGTTTAGACATTCTTACCATGACTCTCCTATCATCTATCTCATACTTTTTGAAGTTTTCAGGGACCTCAAACAAGGATTCTTCCCCTTCTAGTGTGACTTCTCTCTTCTTCCTCTTCTTTCATTCATTTTTAGTGGTCACTTGTGTGGTTAATCTCACCTCATTTGTAATTTCTTCGTGTCTCTGAGGGCAAGCTTCTACTTCATAGAAATATTCCTCATCTGATGCAAAGAGTGGGTCCATAATGATTGAATCTAGATCGGAGTCACTTGCATCCTCAAATGCATCAGGGTTAGGTTCGCATTCTTCTAAAACCGAATCTCCCATGATTGGCTCTATGGAAAAGACTGAAATGTCATAGCCATCCTCATCACAGTGAGGTGTCCATTGTTCTTCATTGATGGCTACATCCATTGTTGCTAAAATTTCTACCGAGCTGTGAGGTTCAAATTCTTCGTCAAGAAAAACTACAGGTGCATAGGCTAGGTCATGAATTGATCTATGGGTTTCCTTCACACCTATCTCTCTAGCTTTTTCTCTCTTCTCTTCTTCTACTACTACTTTACACATCCATAAGTGGGTATCTTCATGCATCCATGAGGATCCTGATCCTATGGAATGCAGTGAATCAGTATCATCTTTGGCTCTATGGATGGGATTCCATTGGATGGGGGGTACATCTCTATGAGAGTAATCCTTGAGATTGACTTTGGTCTTGACAGCTAAGTGTTGCAAGTGCAAGGAATTGGTTCCCCAATCCTGTACCACTTGCAACTGTCGCATGAATGGTCTTCCCAAAATCATCTCATAGGCATGATTTTTGCTAAAATCACATATAGAAAGAGTATGCTCAAACTCTACACCACAACTGGTGAGAGTTATTCCTTCTAGTAGCCCTAAGGGTCTCTCAATGTGACCATCGGCCATCTCAAATTTCATTCTCGTTTGCCGAAGTGTTGGCTTGCACCAACGCTTCCATAGGGAAGTGGTAGCAATTGCAACTCCTGCGCCTGAGTCCAAAATTGCCTTGGTTGTCTACCCCTGATGGGTAATGGGAAGATAGGTGTTTCCTTCTTCTCCTTCACTCATGTCTCCTATCTTGTCCAAAGGTATTTCTGACACTGTTCTATGAGAACCTACCTGAGAACGAGGTTTAGCTACCTCTGGTACTTGTTTGGCTACATGTTTCCATAGTTCTGGCTTAACCTTGAGTAGCTCTTCTAAAGTGAGATTGCCTTGCACTTTAGTATTCTTTACTACCTCTGTATTCCTAGGTATGACTGAGTCTTCGTTTCGTACCATGACTGTGGGCACTCTCATACAAGTAGACTTAGCTTCCCATGGGCCTGTGAAATGGGGTAGCTCTTGTAAGGAATTAGACTCAAAGTCTAATCTCTCTTGAGATTGTGCACTCTCCTGATCCTCATAAATGGAAGGAATGTCTTGTGGGAATTGGTCATGCGCATCATCCACAACTTCAATGGGAGGAGGGACTTCACTCTCTTTTGCCCATTTCTCTTCTTGAATCTCTTAGAGGAATTCTAGTGTGTACCTATTCATAGAAGAAGAGGTGTCTGGTTTAGTGGAATTAGGCACATAAGCTTCTTGTGGGGGAATGCTTATTCTTTTACTAGCCTCATCTCTTCCTTGAGAGTTTTCTTCCTTGGAAGATCTTGCAATTATGCTCTCTAACTTCTCTAATAGTCCATCCAAGTGCAATTGTGCCTTAGCTGAGCAAGAGTAGTTGAAGAGGGGACTGGCTTCAAACATGGTCTGCACCAATGCTACCATTTTCGCACAAAGCTTGGTTCTTTCTAGCTCTAGGTCAGCTCTAGGGTAGCACTTATCATGATCGGTCACATTTGGCCCTTCTTCAATTCTAGCGTGATATGCCTTAAGCATCATGTCTATGTCCTCTGGAGTGGGGTTGGCTAACACTGATCCTACTCTAGGGGGTGGTGGAATTGTTTGAGGTGGGTTGAAAGATGGTGGATTAGATGGTGATAGGGATGAAGGTGGTGGTGGTATGTGAGAGTTTGTTTGAGAGGTGAGCTCAACAATTTTGGCTTTTGTTTCTCGTATGCTTTCTTCTAACTCTCTCATCTTCTTAGACCATTGTCTTTTCATTCTCTCTCGGCTATCTTTCCATGCTCTCGTCCGTTTCTTGGCTATGCTCTCAGTTTCACTAACCTCGGCATTATTTTCTTGGCCTACACCTTGATTCTGTTGCAATGCCTGAGCTCTGGTGACCACTTGCACTGGTGCAGTGGAAGTTACACTTCTTGTAGAGTCTCATACTAACCCAATAACGTTAATAGGAGTGATTTTTGGCATATTATTGGGATTCTTTGGGCAATCTCATAAGAGATGCTCCTTTCCGCAATCTTGACAAAAGCCTTGAATTGTCACTGATTGGGTTTGTGTAGGAGCAGGCAGTGGACAATCACGAATGAGATGATCTCCCTGACATCTGTAGCATGGTCCTCTAGGGAATGGGGGTCTTACTTGCCTAGGTTGAGGTATAGGGTTGGAATTTGTGTACATGATATTTGCATACTCTAGGTCCCAACTAGGTTCACTCGGTACTTCACTATAAAAGGATTCACCATGTTTAGGAGACTGCATGTAGTAAGCCTGGGGGCTATCAATATGTGTAGAATCAAAGCTATGGTCACTGGGGTCACTTTCCAAAAGTAATCGAGTCACTAGGACTATAGCTCTATTCAAATTTTCTTCTGCAGCTACATACTTTACTAGGATCACATTGGCTGGAGCAAGAGGTTGTTGTGCTAGCACTGGTTGAGGCCTCTCCTGGGCCTGATATAGTGGTTGATAGGTTTGTTGAGGCCTAGCATACTGTTGTGGTGGGTACTGGTTTTGATATCTTCCCTGTTGTGGATAGGGCTGAGGGTAGGTTTTCCTAACTGCTTGCTTATTGTATGGGCAATCTTGTGCTGTGTGATTAGTGTATCTCCGTTCTATGGTGCAGTATTGGCTACTGGGATTTACTTGGGGTTGAGCCATGATGGGACATACGTTCGCCATATGGTCACCTCCACATATATAGCACCGCTTAACCGGGGCAAATCTAAGGATTTGTTTGCTAGAGACACCTAGTTTTTGAGCTACTTTCTCAGTGAGTTCCTCAATAGATGTGGATTGCGAGGAAGAGAGTCTAGTAGAACTATATGAATCTTTGTAGATTTTTGAAAGTTCTAATTCCTCCCCTAGGTTATCCTCAATGTCAATGCACATGCGTACACACTCTTCTATGGTCCTAGAGTCCTTCAAGTATACATATGATCTCAACTTTGTACTCAACAATCCATCTAGGAATAAAGCCACTTGTTTGGTTGGTGTGGGTAACTCGAGAACAGGACATCTCTCTAGATATTGCCTAAACCTTCTTCTTGCAAGTCTCACGGTCTCTTGAGGTGTCTGCTTGAAGCTATGAATCAGTGAGGAAGTATTATGCCTTATGCCACTCTTAGAGAATTCAATAATGAATGCCTCCAGAAGTTGGTCTTTGTTCCTGAGGTGTCTCTCATTTAGTGGTTGAAACCACATAAGAGCGATGTTCCTAAGGGTTAGACCAAAAGCATTGTACTGCGTGAATAGGTCCTCAACTTGTTCCGCTCTCAAGACTTGCCTAAACTCGGGAAGATGATCGTAGGGATCTCCTGTACCATCGAAGTAGTTTTTCATGGATTTAACTAGCTGTGTAGGTCTCAAAGTCCTCGAGTGCTCTCTAGGTCTTGGTACACGGAATTCATCCGCATTTCTTTGGTTTCTTGGGGCTCTAAGTCTCTCCGTTTCCACTCTATCCATTTTCGTTCTCGTTCTTTCTCTTCCTATTGGGTTGGCAAAGCTTACCTCTGGCCTCTCTCTATTCCTATCCCTTTGAGCTCCATGAGCTTGGGATGTTCCAGCTCCTGGGTGACCATAAGAGACATTAGATGTTGGTTGGGGAAAAATAAATTCACCATTCCAAGTGTAGGCATGCCTACCATGCTCTGTGACCACAAAAATCCTCTCCGAAGTATTGTCCAAATAGGTCGCTTTGCCTGGGCTATCAAGATCTTTGAACTCATAGATTGTGATTGTTCCTACCTCATTTGGTTGATCAGGCTTATACCTCCAAAAGGATTCATCGATCTCTCAGTTTAAGAGCAGATCTACGCTCTTATTATCCTAGGGAATCCATTCTCATGTGAGAATTCTAGTGAGAACTCATTTGCCTCGAGGGGTTTTAGGTTCTACACCCATGTTCCCTTGCTCTAGGTCACCTAAGTCCATTTCTGGGATCACATTTCCGAATTCATCTTTCCTATCTGGGTGACTGGTGACTACATATATGGTTCCTTCTTTGTCCAAGTATGCTCCATTTTCAAACTTGACTACTGGACGTTCTAGTCCAATGGGTTGATCTGGGTTTTTAATTTGGACCACGGACCTTCTTAGGCCGTCCTCATAGATGCTAGCACCTAATCGATTGGTGCTAAGGTATTCCAGTTGCGTCTTGTAGGGGCCTTCTACCCTATGTAAATATGGCACACCTGAACTTCTTGTAGGTCTCTCCATACCGTGGGACATCTTAGACTCGCTAGTTTCAGAGCTAGGGTAGTGTGAATAATGGCTCAACTACTGGGCCCAAGACCTAGCAGTATGATTGACACTAGCCTCTGAAGACCTAAGATTGTGTCTATCTCTCCCTAGGTGTCTTTCTGATCTAAGGTTCATATGCCCAATTGAATAATCCCAAATTTCCCAAGTAGAATTATTTTGTGGAGTTCTTTTGTATTAGTCACTTGTTCTTTTTAAGTTTGCTTAGGATGTTACTTCTTATCCAATCAATCTTCGTCGCAAGGAACACTTAGGTTTTATCGTACTGGAGTTTGGTCGCTTGATTTAAATTCTTTTCCCTTACGTTGTTTCGCAAATGTAATCTCTTGGTACTTGCACTTGAATGATTAGAGTTCTTGGACTTGATCGTGCTTAACGTAACCCTAATTGATCAAAACCTCTATCCGTACTTAGCCTAAGCTAGGGATTGACAGAGGGTGTTGAGAATTTCCAACCTTAGTCTCTCTCCTTGGTTGCCCTTGTGTGCCTAGGAAGGGTATTCCCAAGCTTGCACTTACTCTTGTTTTGAGTACCCTTCGATGCTGTCAAAGGACCTGAAAAGTCCCAAAGTTAGCTCAAGACTTAGATTCAATTGACACAATAAACCATGTTCATTCATGCAATTCAAAGATCACTGTTCTTTTGGCTTTATGGAAAACAATCCTAAAGATCCCTTAGTTTTTCTTCCCCCTCGGTATGGTCACTTCAAAATAGTATATCTAAGATCACCCCGAATAGATTTCGTATGAGGAAGTTATGATTGTTCAGGGTTCTTGGGTTAAAATAGGGTTCAAACAGGCTAACACTGAAACAGGGTATTCTCCAACTATTTGTTTATGGCCTCCCTATGTGCCTATAGCCCAATATTCATGTACAAAATTAGCCCAAAGTCTTCAATTAGAAACCCTAAAAACTTGGCCGAAATTTCCCGTCAATCACGATCGAGTGGTCTGTCCCATAGCGAGTACCCTCGCCAGCAATACCCTTAGGGAAGATGGAGAACAATACTCATAGCATGAAGCTTGCAAGAGCAATGCGCACATTGATCAAAATAGTGATCCTAGGTTCTCGCTTGTCTACACTAGGAACACTGTGGCATCTACTCCCCAACTTTCTCTCCCTCTTTACCTCTCACCATAGCTCACACAGTGAGCTATGGAGAGAGGGCAGGGAGACGAAGGCACTCCCCCCTGTCCTAGCAAAGAAGCTCGTACTCCCCAAAAAAGGGGCCTCCCACGATGCATGCGAAATGGTAAATACTCCTCTCTTCAATGAGGTCTTGAACACTCTCTGACACATGCTGTGAGAGGGGAGAAGTGGGTTGAATTGGTTGTCGGGGACCGTTAGTGTTTTGTTTTTCCTTTTTTTTTCTCCGAAGAACAACAAGGACTATCTTTGCTTAAGACATCTCAAGGCCACAAATACCTGAAGCTGGAGGCTCTCTCATGGTGAAAGTGGGCTACAATCAAATATTTAATGCAAAATAAGTGCTACAGGATCTTCCTTTTGCATGACATATATGAGGGTAACATATCCCCCCCACACTTCGGTGGTGAGCTCCTGCGAACTAAAGTCATCAAGAAACATTGAAATGTATGATGTTCATCCAGACCATTCTCAATTCTTTCCCCCACACTTAAGTTCTTTCTCATCCTCTCCTATTCACCCTTCTCACTTCTTCTTTCTTCTACTCTACACTACAATTCACACACCCTCATACACATTCTCCAAGGCTTTTGTGCCTTGTTCACCAACCCCCAACACACATTTTCACCACTCGTCTACTCTCACTACTCACTAACGCTAACTTTTATCACCACACACAACTCCTCAAGGCTCTTTGGCCCTCACCCATACTCACCTCACTTCTCCACTTAACCTTTCACCCCACCCATACACACACTAATCCTCTACCCATCCTCATTCACACTCACCATGGTCGAGCATCAACAATCGCACACATAATGTTCTCGGATAAAAATGGATGCAAGAAACCCCCCAATCAATTGTTTCTTTAAATGTTCCCCTCTGCTACTGTAGCTACAATTCACCCACTACTCTTTTACCCATATCTTCAACCTGGTGCTCCTCCATTTCTTCATCCTTTCAACGTCTACGTCCATCTAGCTTCCGTCTTCCTTAAGAGGTTTCTCGTCTTTTTTAGGCACATCATCCTCATCAAACATATGTTTTTTCCCAATGCCTTCCTTGGTCTTTGTAAGGACAACTGTAGACTTTGTCCTTCTCCATTGCATCATCTCCAGTTCCATTCTGATTCTCTATCTTACTTGCTTTAGAAAAAGAGATGCAACTTCTTTGTGGGCCTGCACTTGGAATTCCATCCTCAAATCGCTTCTTCAATACTGCCTGCATTGCCCTCTGTAAAGACCTTTCTTACTCATCATCTTCATCTCCTCTAGATATAACTGAATCTTCTGCATTCACATCTGTTAGGCTGTCAATCCTTAGTTTGTGTGATGCATCCAAAGCCTTATTATATGCAGCCATGTATGCTGACCGACATGATCCTTTAGCTCCCTTTTCTTTCTCTAACTTTTGTGCCTGTTTTGCACCTAATAACCTAATCTCATGATCATTACCTTTGAATCCATCAAACTTCTGATTTTCATCATAGCCCTTATCTTCTACCTCCTCCTCTTCTTCATCTTCTGTTGAGTCTTTGCCATGACCCATGCAAGGACTTCTAGCAATAATTACAGCAACACCATATCATCCTTTGTTCTGTGATTCGATCGCAAGCTGTGCCACACTGTGGGGCACCAAGCGAGCCCACAACACTCCTTGATAGGATGTGCTGAGCTTGCATCCCCAGTAGGATCGCCAAATGTAGAAGGTCTTACGCGCGTAGAATGTGCAAATAACTGCACCTATATTTAGTTATCTCTTGCAAATTACCCAGTTTATTTCTCCCTCAAGCTACAAATGTGCCTGACTTGGTTCACATTTCCGATCTTGTTAGCTTACTCCTTGGTCCTTTCCCAACTTTGATCTGGGTCCTATTGCCTTCTTTGAATGGAAAGTTCTGTTTATGGTCCCATATGCATTGGTCTTCTGTGCTTATTTTTATTCACCTTCTATTTCTCTTCTCCACTTATTGGATTTCACCATGCTTCTTTCTCACATATGGCACACACAATACGAATTCTTTTCCTCGCTTCCTATCTCGATTCTAGTCTACCCACCTTTCCAAGCTCTCCTTCACTCATGCACACCTAACTCTCTCACTCTTCCACCCAAATACTTACACACGCACTTGTACGCTTAACCTTCACACACAGAGTTACTCATGCAATCATTCATTACACTCTCTCCCTCTCTCTCACTCCTATACATACATATGCTCTCATGCACTCTCACTTTATTACTCAACCAATTAGAAGATTGCACAATCATTCACTCACATCCCAAACTATCGAACAATCGCACGCATGCACCTTATGTGCACTTATTCGGGCACACAAACCAAAATCCCCCAATCATTATAGCACATTCACATATTCCACAAATATTCACACAGAGACATGTCCCCACCTTGCACCACACACTTGTCAACACACACTCACTTACGTTGTCCTTGTGCTTAACTCTCCGCTTTCACGCACATACCCATACTTTCATTCTCTCTTACACACACACATACACACACCTTCCTCTTTACTCATGCCCACACCACTCCTACTTTTCTCACTTCTTCACTCATTCTCCTTCATGCACACACTTACACTATCACACACATTCACACACATAAGTTCATATATGCATATTCATACCCTCATCCTCACACTTACCCTCTTTCACTCACGCCCCACTTAGTCCCCTCTTTATCTCATGCACTTACACACACACACACACACATGATCTAGGTCACCCTCTCCTTTCTCCACTTCTCACACACATACCCTACTCTCTCTTACCTCCTCACTTTATTCTCTCAGCCTCATACTCTCACACATGCATATGCCCACACTTCCCTTTGTCCCCTCTTTCCCTCACACAACCATACCCTATAATGTCACATGCACATCTTCATACAAACACTCACACTTATAGACTTAAACACCTTCCCTTCCCATCCACTTCCTTCCTCTTACCCTCACTCACCATCACCCGCCAATTCCCACCTCCTTACTTGCTCGTTTTTTTTCCTCGTTTTTTTTAACAAACCAAACCTTTGATAACTACATCCATCAAGAAAGCACATTAATGGGCTAAATATTCACACCATTCTCAATGCAACAGCCCTTGTCGCTTGAATTGGTCATGTCTCCCAATCTTGTCCATTTTTTAATATTCCTACGCTTGATGCTCTACATAACTTGTTAATCACTAAGCAAAAAGCCATGATCGATTCAAGTGAAGAGAGCACCAAGGGAACTTCATATGGCCCTAATCGCTTGAATCAGTAATGCCCTTTGATAAATGGCCCTAATCGCTTGAAGATTGGAGGACACAACCAAATCAGATAGAGAACCTCCAATGGCCCTTATTGCTTGAATTGGCCGTATCCTCCAATCTTCTCCATTTTATACTATTCCTACTCTTTATGCTCTATTAAGCTAATCACTAACATGGAGAATTTCTTCGCTTTTCCACAATAGCGATATGTCTTTTAAAAATAGATGTTACCCTTAGTGTCCATGTGAAAGGCCAAATGGCCACCTGACACTTCTTTGTATATGTTCTTTAATAATAAAACATATACTGGCCTAGTTAGTTATAGACTGTAAGTTCAACTGCATTTGTAACACCTAAGAAGTCTATGTTCGTGTTTCCTGTGTACTGTGTTTTTCTACGTATTCTGTAGCTTTGTGCGGAGTACTATGTGTGGCCTTAGGAGCTTGGTTTTCTACTAAGAGGATATCGTTGTGGAGCTCTCAAGAAGGAGATCACACCATGGTATATTTCCATCAAAGTACGTCACTGGTATCTGAACAATTTGGTGCAAAAGCTTTGTTCCTTTTGTGCGAGCAAAGCGACCCCCCCTCGGCTTTCTCTAAGGCTTATGACCGAGGTGGTGATCAAGGCATAGACCATGGCATACACCGATGGCACCGTTGGCTATGCATGAGGGAGGATCTCAATGATCAAGGAAGATAGAGGTTCTCGGTACCTCGCGGGAGGTCACCTATTCGAGTACTATTCCTCTTGGAGCTCGCCTAACCATGGCAATCTCTTGCCACTGAGCTACACGCTTGTGGTTTCTGAAGAAGAGGAAAGACTAAGCTTAAAATTACATTGTTTGGTCTCTCAATGATTCATTCTTTTCTTTCAAAGCCTATTTTTGAAGCAATTTTGGGGTGTCTTTTGGATCCATTTTGGAGTACTTTTGCACATATATCTCTTCACATAGGTCCAAGAACATAAAGAAGAGTGTCCTTTGTACTTCTTCAAAAATAAATATCAACCTTTCGGGCTATGTTTTTAGCCACACTTGTAAAACTACAGGTTTCTCAAAAGGTTTTCAGGGAACAACTGTTGCAAATTTATGCAAGTTTTTTGAGCATAAAACATCAGAGTTGGAAGACACTTGCAAGTGTTGTTGGCTAGTTTTTGGGTTGTGCATTCAACCTTTTTAGTGTCATTTTACTGTTGGTGCAAGGCAATCAACAATTGAAGTTTTAATGAAGCTTTGAAGTCAAGGATTGAAGAGAAGGTCAAGATATGAAGCATGAAGAAAGTACATGTTCATAGAATGAAGATGTGTATACATATGTACATTAACTTAGAGTTAGCTCACTTATACTTTTGTATGGTTATGAGCTTGTACATATTTGCCTATATGTACAAGGAAAAATGTCAGGGCAAATATGAGAGAGTGTGAGAGAACAAGAATTGAAGAGAATTAGAAGTCATTAGACACTTGTGAAGTGAGTAAGATAGCTCTCTCATTGAGATGTAAAATTTTTCAGTAATGAAGAAAAATTGCACCCGATTTTTCTGTGTGTTCTCCTTTTGTGCTTGATCAATACAAGACACCTTAACCAAGACCAAGGTCAACAACAGAATCATGCAAGAGGAAGAGGACAGTTTTGAGGTAGGGAAGCCAAAAAGGTCACAAAAATTTCCAAAGAAATGATTCAGGTAATGATAGTAAAGAATGTTGGAATTGTGGTAAACCTTGACACTTTGAACATGATTGCAGGTTGAAGAATCAAAATAACAAAAGGCAGCAAAACAACTATGCATCCACAAGTGCAGATGATTCTGAGAAGCTATTCATGGTTCAACATCACATGATGAATACGATGTCTATTGGTATTTCAAAATCAAATGATAATGTCTAGTATGTTGATTCAAGTTCTTCAAATCACATGACTAGTCATGCAGAATGGTTTGGTAGTTTGAAGAAATTGCTAGTTCTTGGATATGTTGAAATAGGTGATGATACATTGCATCCTATCGAGCATACAGGAAACATAGCATTGTCTATGGAGGACGGGAAGGTAAAACATCTTGATGATGTGATACATTTTCCAAACATAACAAAGAATCTGGTTTTTGTTGGACGTGGTTGACCAGGGATTAGAAGTCAGGTTCAATGTTGACGGGTTATATGTAGAGGAATACAAACATGGTGGAAGATTGATCGCCAAAGGAAACAAAGTGGGTAGGATGTTCACCTTAAATGTGAAAGTTCATGAAATGAATGCAGCCATGTTTGCAAAAGGTGCAAGAGTTATTGTTGATATAAAGATCTCACACAAATGAATTGGACATGCAAATCTGCAAAGGCTAAAACTGATGCACTCAAAGGAGATTGTTCATGGACTACCAAATTTCAAGGTTTCAGAGATGCAAAAGGTATGTGTAGCATGTCAATTTGGTAAAAAGTCAAGATCATCATTTCCACATGACAAGCATGTTAGTGAGAATGTTCTAGAAATTGTACATACAGATGTTTGGGGTCCTGCGAAGACCACATCTATGGGCGGTTGCAAGTTTTATGTTATGTTCATTGATGACCATACACGAAAAGTGTGGGTATATTTCATGAAAGAGAAGAGTGAGGTATTCACTCACTTCTAGAATTTTAAAGCTATAGTGGAAAAGCAGACAGGCAAGTATATTCAGACATTAAGATCTGACGGAGGAGGTGAATACATGTCAAATCAGTTTAGCATTTTTCTTAAAAGTCATGGAATTCGACGTCAGTTTTCATGTAGGTACACACCACAACAGAATGGTGTTGTTGAACAAAAAAATAGACATATTTCAGAAATAGCAAGAGCCTTGATGGCTAAAAAGAATATGCCTCATTTTTATTGGGTACAAGCTATGCATACACTTGTATACATCATGAACAGAACTCCAACTACTGTTGTACATCAAGTTACACTTGAAGAGAAGCTCACACGTAAAAAGCCAAACTTATCACATATGAAATTCTTTGGTTGTATTGCATATGTACATGTTCCAGATGAGTTGAGGATGAAGCTTGATCCAAAAGTAGAAAAATGTGTCTTCATTGGATACTCCCTTGAGCAAAAGGGATATAAATGTTATAACCCACTCACATGACAGGTGAAGGTAAGAAGAGATGTGGTATTTGATGAAATTTCAAGATTCTATGCCGATGCCAAAGAAGGACTGTCTTGAACCAAATGACAAAGAAAATGCTAAAAACTCAGGTGCAGAATCTAAGGTTTTGAGTGGACTAGATGCATCATCAAGAAATAGTTCTAGCTCAAATCCATGGAGTGGAAGATTACATGGAAATTTCAATCCAACAAATTCATCAAATACATCCAAGAAAGGTAAAGGAAAGCTTTTTGTTGGTCATAAAACATGTGTCGGTTCTGAAGACGTTGATGGAGATTCAAGCGGTTCAGAAAAGAGTCTTGATGAGGAACTTGGATTGCCCTCTCTAAAGACTCCAGGAGTAAGAAAGGCATATGTAGATGATATAAGGAGAAGTGATCCAGGACCAAGAACATCTGGGAGGATGCGGAATTCAGTGCAACGATTGATATTTGATAGTTACATGGCTCATCATTGTGCCTACATGACAAAGGTAATACAAGATGTTGAACCTTCTTGCTTTGAAGATGCAATTGGAAATGCAAATTGGGAAAAAGCTATGGATGAGGAGATGGCTGCACTTTATGGAAGCTGGTTCCGTTGCCGCAAGGAAAGAAACACATAAGCTGCAATGGGTTTACAAGGTAAAGCATAATGCTAATGGTAGCATAAGCAGGTATAAAGCACGATTGGTAGCTAAAGGATATGCACAAACATATGGCATTGATTATGAAGAAACATTCATCCCTGTAGCTAAAATGTCTACTGTCAGAACACTTGTTACATTAACTATAGCAAAAGGATGGACTTTGCATCAGATGGATCTGAAGAATGCTTTCCTACATGGTGAGTTACAAGAAGAAGTATATATGGACCAGCCACAAGGATATGAAGATTCACAGCATCTAGAATATGTTTACAGGTTGCAAAAGGCTTTGTATGGGTTGAAGCAAGCTTTGCATGCATGGCATGCAAGGATTGGTGATTACTTAACCAACATTGGGTTTTCTATGTGTGATGTAGATCATTCACTATATGCAAGGAAGGATGATGATGGAATCATGATTCTGGCTACTTATGTTGATGACTTGATTGTAGGTGGTGATAATGAAGAAAGCGTCAAAGAGGTAAAGCAAGTTCTTACGCAGGAATTCAACATGAAAGAACTTGCTGTGCTGCACTATTTCTTGGGCATTGAGTTTATTCATACAGAAATAGGTATATGGATGTCAGAAAGGCAATATGCCTTGAATATGTTGCGAAAGTATGGTATGGCTAATTGTAAGCCAATTTCTATGCCATTAGATCAAAATTTGAAGTTAGATACTACATCAAGTGAGCTAGTGGAAACTGCTACTATGTATAGGAAAATTGTGGGAAGCTTGATATATCTCACAATTACGAGGCCTGATCTTAGCTACACTGTTGGACTTGAAAGTCAGTTTATGCAGGTTCCTAGGAAGCCACATTTGGATGCTTTGAGGCGCACTCTACATTATGTGAGTGCTACTTTGGATTATGCATTGTTTATGAAGCTAGTGTAGATTTATAGGTTCATGGATATACTGATGCATATTGGGCTCGTAGTACTCCAGATAGAAGATCTACAAGTGGCTTTCTATTCTCACTTGGAGGTGCAACTATTACATGGAGTAGCAAGAAGCAACCCACTGTTGCTTTGTTGAGTATAGAGGCCGAGTATAGAGGTGCTGCAATGGCAGCATGTGAGGCATCATGGCTAGAGAGGCTACTTGCAGATTTAGGTGTGGAAGTGCAAAAGCCTATCACTATCTATTGTGATAATATTAACAGTATACAGTTAGCACGGAACCTCATTTTTCATGCTAGAACAAAGCATATTAAGATGAGCTGGTTGTTGATATTTTCACTAAAGCACTTGGAGCAGAGAAGCTAAAGAATTTTTGGAAGATGCTTGGATTAGAGGACATGACGTTGAGGTTGAGGGGGAGTGTTGAGATATCAATCTCAACATGTGATGATCCAAGGGGACACATATCAGTTTTTCATTTCTCTGACATGTATAGTGGTGACACCGGTATATGTCAGGGATACTTCATTGAGCTTTATTAGATTTATCTATCGAGAGTGATGGCACATTTTTTCCTTGCCAGATCACTCATTCGTAGACATTAGGTTTTTCCTTATGTACTAGTATTTATATATTGCACTTGTTGTATTCTTGTTTCAGGTCATTCTTGTACATTCCTTTTTATGTAATAGAAGAAGGAGAAGAAGAGTATTCTTCTTTGCCTCAATCTGTGTGTGTGCTTCTCCTTGCGTGTGAGAGTGTGTGTGTGAGGTCTCTTCCTTATCTCCTTCCTCGTGACAATAAGCACTCCTCCTTGATGGTGAATGCTATTGAAAAATGGAAGAGGTTTGTTTGCATACATAAGTTTTGCATAATCCTTATGAAGAATTTTTAATGCTCCTGTTAAACATTCAATAGGTTTCTAGTCTTGAACATTAGAAGGAAAAATATGTGCAATACAAAAACAGATATCTTTTAGTACAAAAATTATTTGAAAACGATAAAAGAGCATTGTTATACTTCACTAATAGTATGAAGGGAATTGCAGATGATTGTTTAGCACTAGATCCTCAACAGTGTATGCATGTTAAACTCTTGCAAACTAGACACCTCTCTTTAATGTGAAATTGAGAATACAACCTTTGCAATGGTTTTTTTGTATTATCTCTTTTAACATGTTTCACTCCATGGGCACCTCTGCAACTAGGAAGCAAAATCACCCAATCATTTAGCTACAAAGAAAGAGGTTTCCATAAAGATGTAAGACAATAGTTATGAAATATAACATAGGAGCACTCGTAGAGAAGATAACAAATATAGGAGAATCTCAATAATTTTCTACTAATAGCAAGTACAAAGATGATGGCATTGTCCACCCGTGTGCTCTCAAGGTAGAGCTTAAATGGTGATCTAGACAACTCTAGATAGGGAGATACAAGGTAGAGGTATGCTGGATCAATTCGATGTCTCATGTAGTGCAGAAGTCATGTATATACAGGATCATGGGTGGCCTTCCGTGGATGGCTATACATGGGTGATAGAGCATGGGGGGCCACCGCTTGTGTAATTGCCATACACAGCTTCGGCCGGTTGAACTGACCTAACAAATATAAATTATTTTTGACTACGATAGGGAATATTCCATGGAATATTCCCTTTACCATAGCATCAAGGGTGCTTCCCTTGGACCCCCACCAGGGGACCCCCACCAAGGGACCCTAGTAAATCCCTTTCCTTACAATACCTTACATGGTCCATGATGGAGAGTGTTAATCTCCAAAAGAACAAGCTATCCTTGGTATTAGACCACCTCTAGACCAAGAATAACTTTAGACTCCACATAATTTTGGAAATCCACTAACACATTACCAAGAAGTTGACTAACTGTGAAGAAATCACTTCTCTGAAAAGTCTGTTGCAGGTTAATCACTCATTGACTAATCAATCCTATAAATTTTTTAACAAAACTTTGCACAATGCTTCGCCTTAAGGTTGCGCATCTTCTCCAACTTAAATCTCTGCAAATGATTCAGTACACTCTGAGAAATCATACAAACAATTTACCTATGTGTAAAACACCTTCTCTGCAGTAGCAACTTTGACACCTGTAACTTCTTAGCTATAGTTCTCCCAATGTCAAACCCGTTTGATCAAGATCTTTTAGCCATAGATGGCTTACCTTTCAACTTAGATTTTAAGCCCTCACTTGTGTAAAACTTTACACCATGCACTGAGCAATGTTCATTTCTCTGAACATGAAATCTGCGCCAGTTTTGTCGACTCTCAGAACATCTTCACATATGAATGTTCCTATGCAAAATTCTCTTAACCTGATGACAATTAGACTCTCAAATTCTAGCCATAGATTGATTAACTATGGACTTAGATATGTTCAGAAGGATTTCTCAAAAGATTAACTACAGAAGTAGTAGACAGCAAAACATCGGGCGCAAGATTTTCTTGATTTCTCAGAAAAGTTACAACTACATTGAGAAAGTAACTCAACTAACTTTCTTGTGTCCAATGACACTTTCTACAACTGATTTCTCTCTTCCTATTCTCTCTACTTTTATGCCCCGACATTTTTCAAAACATTTATAGGCAAATATGTACAAGCTTATGACTAATCAAAAGTGTGAGTCACCTATATCTGAACTAATGTACATATGTGTACATAGCTTTGGATCTCTGAGTATGTCCTTCCTTCAAACTTCTAAATTTGTTCTCTTCTTGATTTCTTGACTTCATTTCTTCATAAACCTTCAATTGATGATTGTCATGCACCAACAGCTCCCCCTCAATCATTAATTGAGGTTCTTCTCTATCTTCTTAATTCCTGCCATATCCTTGAGTCTCTATAACTTTGGTCCATCTAGACTTTTTGTCAATATATCTGCAAGTTGATCTTTTGTAGGTGTATGCATAACTTCAATTTCCTTATCAATGAACTTCTCTCTCAGAAAATGATACTGTATTTCAATATGCTTAGTTCTAGCATGAAACACAGGATTAGCTGCCCAGTATAAAGAACTCATATTGTCTCCACAAATAATAGGAGTACTTTGAATCACATCAAAAACCTTCATAAGTGTCTTTAGCCATATTACCTCCTTTGCAGCTTCCACCATACCTTTATATTCTGCTTCTGTAGATGACAAAGCAACTGTATGTTGCTTCTTAGAACACCATGAAATCAATTTGTCTCCTACATAGCACAAATATCCATGTGTTGATCTTCTATCATCCACATTACCTGCCCAATCTGCATCACTATATATCTTCACTCTTGTATCAGAGGTAAATCCATAGTACAACCCTTTTTTGAGTGTACCCTTGATGTACCTAAGTACTCTTTGTCCTGCAATCCAATGTTCCTTTCTAGGACAATGCATAAATTGTGAAAGCACACCAACTGCATATGACAAATCAGGCCTTGTCAGTGTAGCATAAATCAAGCTACCAACCAAACTTTGATAGAGCTTCATGTCTCTGAATTCTTCTCCTCCAAATCTAGATAATTTATGGCTCACTTCCAATGGTGTAGGTGCAACCCTGCAATCTTCCATTTTAAATTTGGTTAGCAAATTTTTAAGATACCTTTCTTGGGTCACATATACTCCATGTTGAGTATATAAAATCTCCATTCCCAAAAAGAATGACAAGTTCCCCAAATCACTGATTTTGAACTCTTTCTCCATCTGCTTCTTGATCATTTGTATTCCTTTATCATCTGTTCCTATAAGTATTATGTCAGCAACATAAATACAAACATAAACGAATCCATCTTCACTTGCTTTGACTAGCAAGCTACTATGTGCCTTTGATGCTTGAAATCCAAGATCATTCAAGAACTTTACAAGCCTATAATTCCATGCCCTTGGGGCCTGCTTTAATCCATACAAAGCTCTCTTGAGCTTACACACATAATTTGGATTCACTTGATCTTTGAATCCATCTGGTTGCTCCATGTAAACTTCATCTGAAATGTAACCATTCGAAAAAGCATTTTTAACATCTAATTGAGATAGCTTCCAACCTTTACAAGCAGCAATTGCTATGAGAGTTTTGATGGTTGTCATCTTTGCCACAGGACTATAAGTCTCATCATAGTCCACTCCATATGTCTGTGCATACCCTTTCACAACAAGTCTGGCTTTGTACCTAGACACACTTCCATCTGCAAATCTTTTTGTTTTGTAAACCCACTTACATCCAATAATTTTCTGGCTATTAGGTTTAGGAATCAGATCCCAAGACTGATTCTCTATCTTTTACCAAATAAGCATAATCTTTAGTAGTCAAGAATGAGGTGTTATAGCTATACCTTGTAGGTTGCCATTTGTGCCTAGATGACCTCCTAACTTCTTCACTTTTTGAAGTCTCTGGTTCATCACATTCTGGATCAAACCTTGGCCTCTCTTCAACTTCAACCTCTACTTCATTATTCTCATTTTCATCAAGTAATTGAATCTTTGCTTTAACTTTCCTTTGATCCACTACTTCTTCAACATCTGCATGTACATTATATTTACCTGCATACCAAGTACCTTGCTCATCAAATGTAACATCCTTGGATACAAGGAATTGCTTTGTGGATGGACTCCACAACCTGTATCCCATTCGCTTATCATCATAACCAATGAATACATATTTTTCTGCCTTAGGCTCCACCTTATGTCTCAATTGAGATGGCACATATGCATATGCCAAACATCCAAATATTCTGCAATGATCCAAGGTAGGTCTCTTACCCCACCAAGCTTCATATAGTGTCATACCTTGCAAAGCTTTACAAGGCAATATATTGACCAAATAAGTAGCTGTATTTACAGCCTATGCCCACAAATAATTTGGGCAATTCTTCTCTTTCATCATGGATCTTGCAAACTCAACAAGAGTCCTATTTCTTCTTTCTGCTACCCCATTTTGTTGAGGAGAGTACCTGCAAGTAACTTCTCTCTTTATACCTGCATTCCACAAGTAATCATTGAATTCATTTGAAAAATACTCTCCCCCTCCATCTGACCTTAGTCTCTTCAATTTTTGACCTGTAATCCTTTCTGCATATGCATGATAGTGTTTAAATGTATTAAACACTTCTGATTTTTCTTTAATCACATAAATTGTGATCCATCTGGTAGCATCATCAACATATATGACATAATATCTTGAACCATTTATACTAAAGTCCTTTGAAGAACCCCACACATCTGTATGCACCAACTCAAGTCTTTCTGAATACATAAACCCATGCTTGGAATAGGATTGCTTATGAGCCTTACCTAATTGACATGCCTCACATCTGTATGTCATGTGTTGACCTGCAATATTAGGCAACCCAAGCACTGAATCATTATTAATCTTGTCTTTGATACCTCTTTCATTGAAGTGTCCAAGTCTTTTGTGCCAAAGATCCAATTCTGACACCTTCTGCTGTCCATATGTGAACATAGCATGTCCAACATTTCCTTGTACCTTCAATGTGAAGAGCCTCCCTTATTTCTTTCCTGTAACAACCTGTTAATACCCTTGACTAGGGTCTTCAACATAGACTCCATCATTGGTGAATCTTACCTCATATCCTTTTTCCACAATTTGACCTACACTGATCAAATTCTTTGGAATTGTGGGAACATAAAGAACCTTACTCAAAAGAGTGCTCCCATCTTTAGCCTTGACTGAACCAATTGACTTTACCTTATGCTTTGTATTATCACCTGTCTGAACTGTATGGTTAATTGCATTATGATCTAGATCAGTCATCAAAGCAATATTTCCACTTAAATGATTACTACATCCTGAATCAATATAGAACACTCTCATGTCCTCATGTGAGGTTTCATATGTTGCATTCATAATGAGAGTCGAGTCCTCCTTCTGGTCGGATGCATAGTTGTAATAGGTGTTATTGTAGGATTGATTTTGGAAGCTTCTTCCTCCACCTCTTCCAAAAGAATTCCTACCACCTCTACCTCTGAAATTTCCTCTCTGAAATCTACCACCTCTTGCTCTTTGATTAAAATTCTGATAATTACCATTGTTCTGATTATTATGCCAACAATCATGAGATAAATGATTGTTCTTACCACATATCCAGCAAGCTCTTGCATTATCTTTGTTGTTTCTGCCTCTTCCTCTACTTCTGCCATTTCCTTTCCCTCTTATGAAATTTGCTTGGTTTGAAGTACCTTCTTCTTCACCTAATTGTTGCTTTCCTTTGTTAGCTTTCTTCTTGTCTTTAGAGTACATTGCATGACCTGCACTCTTATCAACATCTCCTTTGACATCATTCTCAAAAGTTAGCATATGACCTAACAATTGATTCAAATCAGGAGTGAAGTGATCTAATGAAAGTTCTGTAGACAAAATAAAAGGTTTCCACTTCTCATCTCCTCTTAGCCCTGTGAGAATTTGTCTTACCAATTTATCTTCTTCAATATCTTCATCCACTGCTCCTAAAGAATCTGCAATGTCCTTCATCTTTGTCACATAATCAGAGATTGATTGTGAGGCCTTCTTTTTGAAAGTAGTAAATTCTGCCCATAGTGAAGCCTTCCTTGATTTGGTTGTGTTTTGGAAATGCTCTTCCAAAGCATTCCAAATGTCACTTGCACTTTCAAGTCCTCTAATGTGAGGAAGCAAATAGTCATTGACTGCCATGTAGATTATGCTCCTTGCTTGAGCATCCTTCTTCATCCAATTCTTTAGATCTGACAATTCTTCCCTAGTTGGAACACTAGGATCTCTGAACTGAGGCTTCTCTTCTTCTCCTGTAATATATGCTATCAAATCTTTGCTCATCAGATGAGCTTCCATTCTCATAGACCAAGCTGGATAGTTCTCTCTATCCAACTTTTCAATTTGGAGACTATCTCCCATCCTTGCTTCACCTGTAGTCTCAAAACTTTAGACTTTACAAGGAATAAATGTACCTTAACTTTGAGTGTTGCTTCTTCTGATCCTTTTGATAATGTTTGCGTGTCTCCCTTCAATCTTTCTTCAACACTTTATCCTTCTAAACCTTCGAAATGTAGAACTTGTATGTCTACAACAGTCGGAGTCTTCCTTTCCTTAATTTTGACACAACTTGCTCTGATACCACTAATGGAGAGTGTTAATCTCCAAAAGAACAAGCTATCCTTGGTATTAGACCACCTCTAGACCAAGAATAACTTTAGACTCCACATAATTTTGGAAATCCACTAACACATTACCAAGAAGTTGACTAACTGTGAAGAAATCACTTCTCTGAAAAGTCTGCTGCAGGTTAATCACTCATTGACTAATCAATCCTATAAAGTTTTTAATAAAACTTTGCATAATGCTTCGCCTTAAGGTTGCGCATCTTCTCCAACTTAAATCTTTGCAAATGATTCAGTACACTCTGAGAAATCATACAAACAATTTACCTATGTGTAAAACACCTTCTCTGCAGTAGCGACTTTGACACCTGTAACTTCTTAGCTATAGTTCTCCCAATGTCGAACCCGTTTGATCAAGATCTTTTAGCCATAGATGGCTTACCTTTCAACTTAGATTTTAAGCCCTCAGTTGTGTAAAACTTTACACCATGCACTGAGCAATGTTCATTTCTCTGAACATGAAATCTGCGCGAGTTTTGTCGACTCTCAGAACATCTTCACATATGAATGTTCCTATGCAAAATTCTCTTAACCTGATGACAATTAGACTCTCAAATTCTAGCCATAGATTGATTAACTATGGACTTAGATATGTTCAGAAGGATTTCTCAAAAGATTAACTACAGAAGTAGCAGACAACAAAACATCGGGCGCAAGATTTACTTGATTTCTCAGAAAAGTTACAACTACATTGAGAAAGTAACTCAACTAACTTTCTTGTGTCCAATGACACTTTCTACAACTGATTTCTCTCTTCCTATTCTCTCTACTTTAATGCCCTGACATTTTTCAAAACATTTATAGGCAAATATGTACAAGCTTATGACTAATCAAAAGTGTGAGTCACCTATATCTGAACTAATGTACATATGTGTACATAGCTTTGGATCTCTGAGTATGTCCTTCCTTCAAACTTCTGAATTTGTTCTCTTCTTGATTTCTTGACTTCATTTCTTCATAAACCTTCAATTGATGATTGTCATGCACCAACAGTCCAATATGATCTTCATCCAACATGGAAATTGAAATTCCCATCAATTGGGTTATGCACACTTGGCTTCTCCTCATAATGGGGGCCTTCAAAATGTGCATACAATCATGAGGGGTAGACATTGATCATATACTAACACCCCCCATTAATGTTTACCAATGACAAATTAAGTAGGTCTCAATCCTATGCCCATCTATTGAAGATGCCTGTTGAGTTTCTCTCTTCCAAGTGCTTTAGTGAATATGTCAGCACAATTTGCCTCTGTTGGGAAATATTCTAGCTCCACAATTTCATCTTCAATTAGCTCATGAATGTAATGGTACTATACTTCTATGTGTTTTGTGGGAGCATGAAATATTGGGTTCTTTGCAATAGCCATACGACTTTGATTATCACACTTGAGTACAGTCGCCATATTTGAATGAAAGTCGAGATCTGCAAGAATTCTCCTTAACCAGACTGCCTCACAAGAAGCAAAACAAGCTCCTTTGTACTCTGCTTCAATGGAGGAGAGTGCAAGAGTTGGTTGCTTCCTACTTACCCAAGAAAATATTCCTAAACCAAGTGAGAAAAAATATCCAGAAACTGATTTTCTAGAATCACAATCTCCAGCCAATCTGAATCACAATATCCTTGAAGTGTATCACCTATGGTATAAAAAAATACCAAAATCCAAGGTTCCTGCAATGTACCTTAGAATTCACATTCTAGCATTCTAGTGACTCTCCTTAGGTTTGTTGGAAAACCTGCTTAACACTCCAATTGCATAGCAAATGTCTAGTCTAGTGTTCCACAGAAAAATAAGACTGCCAACAAGCTTCCTATACTTCTTAGCATCTACATCAGGCATGTTATCATCCATCGATAGCTTATGATTTACCTCCATAGGTGTGCTAGTTGGCTTGCAGTCCATCATTCCAAATGCCTTGAGAATTTCTTTGGCATATTTTTGTTGTGAGATGAAAATGCCATCCTTGCTTTGCCATACTTCAATTCCCAGACAAAAATGGAGTAGAACTAAGTCTGTCATTTCAAACTCAGTTACCAAGCAGTTTCAAGTTTGATTAATGAGTTCCTCATGATCTCTTGTAATGATCAAATCATCTACATATACTATGACAACAAGCAGTTTGCTATCCCTTTTCGTTACATACAAGTTAGCACCAGAAGTACTTCTTTCAAAACCCATATTTTTGAGAAAATTATCTATCAATTGGTACTACGCCCTTAGAGCTTGCTTAAGTCCATACAAAGATTTCTTCAACCTACAAACTCTATTTTCTGAGTTGGGCACATCAAAACCTGGTGGTTGAGATACATATACCTCCTCCTTGAGGTGACCATTCAAAAATGCAGATTTGTCATCCACCTAGAAAATAGGCCACGCCTTTTGTGCAACTACTGCAAGTACCATCCAAATAGTTGCCATGCATGCTCTGGTGTAAAATTTTCTTGAACATCAAATCCTTCGATCTGTGAAAAACCTTGTGCAACTAATCTTGCCTTATACTTTTCTAAAGTCCCATCTGCTTTATATTTAGCTTTCCAAATCCATTTAGTACCTATTACCTTCTTCTTTGGTGGAGAGTGGACTAGATCCCATGTATCATTTTCGAGTATACTATCATACTCAGACTGCATTGCTGCTCTTCATCTTGGATCATCAAGGGCTTCTTCAATTGTGGTAGGTTCCTTTATTGAGCCCATGATACCTGCCATTAGAGCCATGTTAACAATGTGTTCTAAGGCTCTTCTTTGCTCCTCTATTCTCTTTGATCTTCGTAATCCATCCGAGGATGATTCTGGTATATCTACATATGGATTGTGATCATCAAAGAGCTGTTGTGCCCACTTTGGTAGTGGCTTATGTTGTGCAGCTACAACTAGCTCGATTTTTATTGAGGAAATTACTCCATCAAATGTTTCCTCCTCCTCAACTTTAACCTCTCTTTTGATAGGCACAAGGTGAGATATTTCTCCATTTGATGAGATAGTAGATTTACCTTTATCTTCTACTAAGTGTGGTCATTCATCAAACAACACATCTCGGCTGAAAAAAATCTTCCTTGCCTTAGGATCCCACAACCTGTATGCTTTAGACTCCACTATATCCTAGGAAGACACACTTTTTGATTTTTGAATCCAACTTTGATCTTGGTGAATCATGAATATGTGCATAACAAAAACAATCAAAAATTTTGAAATGCAAAACTGAAGGCTTTTTATGAGAATATGCTTCTTGAGGATTCATCCCCTTCAATGCTTTTGTGTAGCTTCGATTGAGGATGTAGACTGCTGTATTCACTGCTTCTATCAAAAATGAATCAGGCATGTCTTGAGCCTTTAACATACAACGAGCCATTTCAACTATTGTCCTGTTCCTACACTCAACAATGCCATTTTGTTGAGGTGTATGAGCTATGGTAAGTTTCCTTTTTACACCATGCTCCTTACAATAATTATTGAATTCTATTGACAAGAATTCACCTCCTCTATCTGTTCTAAATTTCTTCAGTTTCCTTCCTGATTCATTTTCCACATACTTATGCCACATTTTAAATTTTTCAAAAGAATCAGCCTTCTCTCGAATGAAATAAACCCACATCTTTCTACTATAATCATCGACTAACAGCAAAAAGTAGAAAGATCCTCCTCAAGCAGGTGTAGATATTTTACCGCAGAGATTAGCATGTACCAACTCTAGAGGAGCTTGAGATCGATTGTTGGTCTCTCTTGGAGATGCCTTTCATTGTTGCTTGCCCATCATACAAGCTTCGAAAGGTTACTGCAACTCTCAAAATGCAGGAAAATGAGCAACCATCCCCGATCTTTGCATCTCCTTCAAAACCGCAAATCCGAGATGCCCAAATAGTTGGTGCCATAACCTGCTTATATATTTATCTTCTGTAGCAGTTAGGGCACTTAATTCATACAAGTTATCACGTCTTATGCCTTTACCTACTACATTACCTGATGAATCCACGATTTTTGCACCACTCTTATTGAAGTGAACTTCGAGTCCACGATCTGTTATTGTAGAAACTGACAACAAATTTCATTTAAGTGTAGATACATAGAGAACATCGGATAACTTTTTCTCAACACCAGGATAAGTGATAAAAGAGATGGTTCGAGTTCCTTCCGCTGGACACGAGTCATTTCCCACCACTACATTGATGGATTCCCACAGAGGCACTAGGGAAGTATACCAATCCTTTTTACTAGTCCTATGGCGAGAAGCTCCACTATCTAAAATCCATGGTTCATCAACACGAGCTTGAGCAGATGAGCATACCTCTTCAATAGCTACCCATAGTTCCAACTTTGTATTGTTTGCAGACTCTTTGTTCTTCCATGATGATTTTAGAGTCCCATTCCATTCATCAGCTTGCTTCTTTCTGCAATCCTTGATGGCATGGCCTTTGTTTTCACAATAGAAGCAACTTCCTGTGAGCTTTTTCTTCTTTGGATTCTTCATTGATCCATCAAAAGAGCCTTTACCTTTTGCATTTGTTGAGAATGCAGCGTCACTTGTACTTTGCCGATTCTTCAACCGCATCTCTTCTTCTAAAAGCAGAGAACAAAACTCTGTAAATGTAAGGGGAGTTGGTCTTACCTGGGTATAACAACACCAACTGCAGCCAATTGATCTTGAAGATGTTTTATCTGTTTGATAAAATCTTCACCCTTTTCAAAATCAAAATGCTTTTCGTTTTCCAATTGATTTTCTAAATTCTGTATCCTAGTGTGGTTCTTGGCGTCATATTGACGAGCCAGTATGCCCCAAGCCTCATAGGCTCTGGATCGAATCCCATCGGTCCCATGACAGTGTCAAGTAATTCATAGGAGTCCAAAATTGCAGAAATTTTGAACTTCCAGAGCGTATAGTTGGTTTCATCTAGCTTCCCTTTAGTGAATGCAGGTGAGAAAATTCGAATAGGTGCAACATTAAGATTAGCTGAAGCACCAAGACCAATGTTCGACGATGAAGCCATCATGTAATCACTCAAGTCTGCTAGTAGGCTAAAACAGTGATACTTCTCAAGCTATTCAAACCTTATGGCTCTGATACCATGTAAGACAATAGTAATGCAATATAACATAGGAGCACTAGCAGAGAAGATAACAAATATATGAGAATCTCAATAATTTTCTATTAACAGCAAGTACAAAGATGATGGCATTGTCCACCCGTGCTCTCTCAAGGTAGAGCTTAAATGGTGATCTAGACAACTCTAGATAGGGAGATACAAGATAGAGGTATGCTAGCTCAATTAGATGTCTTAGGTGGTGCACAAGTCATGTATATATAGGATCATGGGTGGCCTTCCGTGGACGGCTATACATGGGTGATAGAGCATGGGTGGCCACGGCCCACGTAATTGCCATACACGACTTAGGCCGGTTGAATCGACCTAACAAATATAAATGATTTCTAACTCGGATAGGGAATATTCCATGGAATATTCCCTTTACCGTAGCGTCGGGAGCACTGCCCTCCGACCCCCACCAGGGGAACCCTGGTAACCCCCTTTCCTTAAAATACCTTCCATGGTCCAATATGACCTTCATCCAACATGCAAGTTGGGATTCCCAGCAATTGGGTTATGCACGCTTGGCTTCTCCTCATAATGGGGGCCTTACAAAATGTGCATACAATCATGAGGGGTACACATTGATCATATACTAACAAAAGAATCCTCTCTTCTATTGTAAACCTCACATGTTAGATTAGAAAGATGACAAGAAGTAGAAGCCATTCAAAAACTCAAAGAAATAGTAGAGAATGCTGAAAGTAGGAAATTGATATTCACAAACTTCACAAATATTTTTTGTACACATGGAAGAGATTCACAAACTTTTGATTTGACATATCAATTGTGAACGAAATATCATAGAATTTCATGAACCCAAAAATATTATGTATCTTCAAAAATCACTTCTACCTTGTAAATTTAAAGATTTGCATTGTGTGTTGTGCAAAAATATATTTTTTGATATGAAAAGAAAAAATTGTTCACTTAATACAAGAAATTACATTGCTTTAGTAGTGCTTTTAGAGCATATTTTCTAAAAAGAAGCATTTTTTGTGTAGGATTAAAACAGACATGAATGTTATATTCTTGTACACATGGAAACAACCTATTTGTCAATTTTCTTAATCTATCATTAGAAAATAGTCCCTTTTTGGGTATGTTTTTTTCCTAATGGAGAGTTAGCTCTAGCGTACACATTGAAGGAACATAGTAAGAAACCATAAAAAAGGGGGCATGGACTATATATACTTCACACGATTAGTCTTAGTGGATCGGTACAATTGGAAACTATAGATGGAGAAGTTATGCCAAATTATGTAAATGGATGTTATAGTATAATGTCTATGGTTGAAATTCTCCAAAAGTTTCAACATATATAGTTTTCATTTTAATCCTTCTACAACCGAACCACGTTGGGTGCCTTGGATAGACTAAATGTCTTCTATCAAGCCCACGCGAGATTGAGTCCCACGGGCAGCGGCAACGAAAACGCGAAGAAGTTTTTTAGTGTTTTTGGATAAACAACAAACGGATCGTGATGGATATTGGAAGAAACGATTACGATTAGCTTTATTGTTTGCTTTTGGTTGTGCTTTTGATAATTCTTTTCAAGTGACAAAGAATACTATATAAGAAGAGCATTGGCTCTTTATAATCATCCTACACCAAGTTCAACACCAGCTTTGGAGCTTTGGCACCTCAATAGAGGTGGTGCTTCTTAGCACATGGGGCAGCTATGGTGCTATCTTGGAGCATATTGAGGAGCGGCTATGGAGTTCTTCTTGGAGGAGAAGAGTGTGCTCACACTCTTGCTTATGGAGAGGCTATTAGCAGCTTGGTGGTGTGGATCAGCCATTCACATGATGTATTTGAAGATTGTCTTCTACATGAAGATTTCAATGTACTTCAAAGACATTGGATGGTGGTTAACATAAGATTTGCATCTTATGTTAAGAATTCAGGTACATATTCTCTTTATGCACACAGGTACTACTTGGAGTTTATGGAGGATCAGTACGTATATGCTTTATGAATATTTGGATGAGGTTTTCGAGAAGGTATATTCATATGAGTTTGAGGATTTCTGACAGTAAACTTGTTAGCATTCTTTACTACTTTTGTAAGTATGTGATCTTTCACACATGTATCTGACTTAGGGTGTTCGACAGCCCACGTTCAGATGAAGGTTTGCTGATTATCAATTTTAGATTGATCCTTCCTCTTTCTGTCACTCATATTCACTCTTCTACAACCTATCAGGTCACACATCTCATGTATATTCAGATTTCTATCCATACATCTGAATATGTTTGTTACATTTGTACATTCACTCATCCATCTATTATTGTTCACATAGAATGGTTGAGAGTTTTGCTCCCACATTGTAATTTTACATTCGTATATAAGGTAGTGTGAGTAAGAAGTGGCTTACATAACACTTTACACATGTTGTCTAATCTCTCTCTCTCTCTATCTATGTCTCATCATTTGTATGATTAAGTGTGGTATGTTCATGGTTTGTCAATATTGGAAGATTGCTGGAATTAATGTTGTAAATCCTAGACCTATGGAACTTTGGACTTGTGGTATTAGTAATGGGCCTACTAAATTTCCAACATTTGGTATCAGAGCTTTAGGGCTTTGGCATCAGAACATTCAGGATCTCAGATTCCCAGGTTCCCAGACTTCCAGCTTTACAACATATGATTTAAGAGCATCTTCTAACATTTGACATTTGACATACACACTTAATCTAGATGAGTAGAGATTTTAGAACTAGACAATTCAGTCACATGTTTATTCATCAGTGTGGAGTATGAAGTTGATGATCTGTTAGCAGTCAAATACTTTTGAAGAGTATGAAAATACTTTACAAAAAGTATTGTTTGAAGACCAAGACTTGATGAAGAGAAGGCTACTTCAAATTCAAGGAAGAACAATGGTTTGGAGAAGATGAAGGAATCAGATCAACATCAAATCACAGGTATCAGTTTCTACTATTACATTATCATTTGCAGGTCATATCTTATAAGAGCAGTTTTGAAGAGATTTGAAGGATTCAAGGAATGCTTTTATACACTTTCATTCTTTGAAAGTTAAAGCATTAGCTAGATCAAAACAGGTATGTAGAGGTTTTTCTAGAGAGTTTTGATAGATCTCTTTCATGGCAAGAAAGTTCATCTAAGAAAACAAATGTGGAGAGCATGAGTTTTGTTTTCAATAATCTTGTAAGTTCGTTGGAAGGTTTTTATCTAGATACATAATGTGATCTAGGTATCTAGAGAGGTATCTAGAAAGGTAATTCATCATTCAAACAAAAGGTTTGTGAATTCAATCATATTAGTCATTTGAAACATAATTTTGATTCAGGAGATATGAGCAAATGATAAAACATGATTCTATGTTCACTTCCATTGTATACCATGTTTGTTTTGTCTCTTACTCTTAGCACCAGAAAAAGAGAAAGAGTTCAGTTGAAGAAGTCAAGAGTGCTTGCTACTTCAAGATGAAGAGAACAAAAGGTATGGAAGAGAAGTTTGAAGATGTTGACATCATCAGGTGGAAGAAAGATGGAGAAGAAGAAAGTCCAACATTTCCAAAGGAAAAGTAAGACTTCCTTTTATCTCATATTTTCCATATACTTTTCCTACTTTATCCTCTACATACATCCAAATACAAGTTTACGAGAACATCTTGTGTAAAGATAGTTTAAAGAAGAAGCAATTTCTTGTTTTGCATTATACTTGGTCATGATTTAGTAGATTTGACAAAGAATTGGATTGAGAGAAAGAAAACCAGCAGATATATGTTTTGACTCATATGTGTATGAGTTATGTTTTAGTTGAAGCTTTTAAGCAGGCAGCTTATATGTTCCCTCAAAGAATTCTTGGAGTGTCAATACAGAGCTACTTGGTATATGACAAGTTGTAGAGATGTATATTTCTTCTTTATCTAACTCTTGAGGTAAAAGAGTTTTTTGTAGCAGATGTTGAAGACTTGGGTTGAGCTTTTGTGGTTGGAAAGGTTACCTCATATTCAGTATTTTCAGAAAACTTCAGAAAATTCAGAGTTTCTGATGTACTAGTCAGTTTAAGAATCTACTTTCTATGATTGTCTTGATTTTTGGATACATGGTTGTATTCGAAAAGGTGTTCCATCAGATCCTATCACTTGATTGAGAAGTGGAGTTAGCCAAAAGAAAGACAAGCAGGTACTTTCACATTTCACCTGGGTAGAATATGAAGATGAAGTATCAACTTGCAGCTTTTGGAGTTCTCAAGGTGAGAAGTTTGTCCACTTATGTTTCAAGTAGGAGTTGCAGATTCTTGGGAAGGATTTGTTTGAAGAAAAGTTTTATAACTTTTTAAGAAGCATGGACACTTTGTGACATTCAGGTAGCAAATCAAACATTCAGTCATGAAGGTTTGATGAAAGCAGATTCTACACATGTATTTTGTTGGAGAGATCATTGATCTTGGATGATCTTGTATGATCTTGATAGATCTTATATGATCTTGGATGATCTTGATAGATCTTGAATGATCTTGAAGATCTTAAGTATTTATGAGTCAGTTGTCTATCCTTTGTTTGTGAGGTTCTTAGCATTGGAAGAAGTAAGTCAAAGATTCAAGTTCTATTAGATTTGTGTTGCAGAAAAATAAGGATGATACTTGTTATGTTGCAGAAGAATATGAATCCTAAAGTGCTTTCAGCAAAGATTTTATTGGATCAACTAACCTTATTCTAGATTTTGGGAAGCTGAGGAATGACAGGGAAAGCTATTGGAATATGCACAGTGCTAATAAAAAGGGTTCAGAGATTTTGTTTCAGATACAGGTATTTATCATTGAAGATCAGATTTATTGAAAGAAGGAAGATGTTCTAGATTTCAAAAAGTCTGATATACTTTGAAGAAATCTGGATACTAGTGTTAAATAATCCAGGAGGGTGATGAAACATGAAGACTTAGTTTCATCCATATATGAAAGAATACACAGTCATAACTACAGGTATTCCTACATTAGGTATTCCTATATTTCCTTTGTCAGGTTCTCTTTATGTTCCAGCTTTGTAAGAAGAAGGAAGAAGGTCTGGAGGGAAAGTTCCTGTTAGGATGTTCCTGTTCATGAGAAGTTTCCAGAGTTCTATTGAAGAGAAGCTTGATATTTCAGAGAGGTATGTTTGAGAGGTGCACACATTTATGTTTATACCAAGTTCTGAAGGAAAGAGGTATGAAGGATTTACAGATCTAACCAGGATGAAGACATGATGACATCATAGATTTTTTGATAAGACTCATGAGTTGATTTGAGTTGAGTTGACTTGACTTGACTTGAGTACAGTCAGAGATGAACCAGCTAGTGTTCATAATACACTAGCTTGTGAGTCAGTCACAGCTGGTTCCAGGATTCAGTTCTTGATTTTGTTTAGTGTATTTACATGACACGGTAGAAGTACGTTGAGAAAACTTTCGTAAGGTAAATGCAAATATGTGGATCCTAGTGTATGTTTTCAGGTTTGAGAAGACAGGAGATAGCAGGTTCAGATTCAGTACTTGCTACATTTGTTGTCAAGCAATGATTGCTTGATGTGTACACTATTGGGTATCTAGATTGCATATTTTCTCAAGTATTATGGTTCATATTCAGCAAGTTCAAGTGTTTGAAGTTTCAAGGAAAATCAAATTCAGTTTCGAAGAAGACTTTTGAAGAAAAGGGTTTAAAGATTGCAGATCGAGTCCAAATTGTACCAATATGACATTACAGGGGGGATTGTTGGAAAACAATGTCATATAGTATATTATCCTTGGTCAAAATTCTCCAGAAGTTTCAGCATGTATAGTTTTTGTTTTAATCCTTCTACAACCAAACCACGTTAGGCGCCTTGGATAGACTAAATGTCTTCTATCAAGCCCATGCAAGATCAATTCCCACAGATGGCGGCAGCAAAAATGCGAAAACGTTTTTTAGTGTTTTTGGATAAGCAGCAAACGGATCGTGATGGATATTGGAAGAAACGATGACGATTAGTTTTATTGTTTGCTTTTGGTTGTGTTTTTAGTAATGCTTCTCAAGGGACAAAGAATACTATATAAGAAGAGCATTGGCTCTTTATAATCATCCTACACCAAGTTCAACATGAGATTTGGAGCTTTGGTACCTCAATAGAGGTGGTGCTTCTTAGCACATGGGGCTGCCATGGTGCTATGGAGTTCTTCTTGGAGAAGAAGAGTGTGCTCACACTCTTGCTTATGGAGAGGCTATTAGCAGCTTGGTGGTGTGGAACAGCCATTTACATGATGTATTTAAAGATTGTCTTCTACATGAAGATTTCGGTGTACTTCAAAGACATTGGATGGTGGTTAACATAAGATTTGCATCTTATGTTAAGAATTCAGGTACATATTCTCTTTATGCACACATGTACTACTTGGAGTTTATGGAGGCAGTAACATCCATATCAAGAGGAGTCCTATTTGGCATAGGTACAAGAGAATTAGTACGTATATGCTTTATGCATATTAGGATGAGGTGTTCGAGAAGGTATATTCATATGAGTTTGAGGATTTCTGACACTAAACTTGTTAGCATTCTTTGCTACTTTTGTAACTATGTGATTTTTCACACACGTATCTGACTTAGGGTCTTCCACAGCCTAAGTTCAGATGAAGGTTTGCTGATTATTAGTTTTAGATTGATCCTTCCTCTTTCTGTCACTCATATTCACTCTTCTACAACCTATCAGGTCACACATCTCATGTATATTCAGATTTCTATCCATACATGTGAATATGTTTGTTACATTTGTACATTCACTCATCCATCTATTATTGTTCACATAGAATGGTTGAGAGTTTTTCTCCCACATTGTAATTTGACATTGGGTTATGTGATAGTGTGAGTAAGCAGTGGCTTACGTAACACTTTACACATGTTGTCTAATCCCTCTTTATCTTTGTCTCATCATTTGTATGATCAAGTGTGGTATGTTCATGGTTTGTCAATATTGGAAGATTGCTGGAATTAATGTTGTAAATCTTGGACCTATGGAACCTTGGACTTGTGATATTAGTAATGGGCCTACTAAATTTCCAACAACAATCCCAAATAAGAAAGGAAGAAGAGAGAAAACTAAGAAAAGAAGCTCAAGAAGAAGCTAAGGAAATAGTTAAAAGTAATAACGAAATAAGAGATTTGATGATTTGTGAGATTGGATAAGAGAAAATAAGAAATCACTTGCTGGTAGTTGAAATGCATTATAAAGGAAAAAATAAGGGTTTCGTTGGATATTGGATCTCAACAAAACATGATTAGTTCCAATTTCTTGAATCAACTTGAGGTAAGAAAATATGGGAGCAATGCAATAATTAAAGCAATAAATGGACAAAGTCTTTCTCCATTGTCAATAGTTAATATTGATTTGAAACACGAAGAAGATAGGATTTCAATTGAGTGTTAGGAATTGCATAGAGAATTGATGTCTGAAAACTTAATTTTAGGGGAATTGCATAGAGAATTGATGTCTGAAAACTTAATTTTAGGGCAAGAGTGGATGAGGTAAAATAAAGTGTCTTTGGATTTTGGAAGGAAATTGATAAAATTAAAAGTTGGAGATAAACTTATGATAATATTGTTTATAAGTGATGATTTGCAGGAAGCGGAATCAAATATGTACAAAGTGGACAAGGAGATATTCAAATTCCAAGCTAACAAAAAGTCACAAACTTCAAGAAGTGCTGAAGTGAAGACTCAACCAGAGATACATTAGAAAAAACTTATAAGCATAACATAGCTAGACAACAAAACAAAGAAAACAAAAAAAGGGAAAAAAATAGCCAAAATATCAAATAAATCTTGAAACCTAAAATAAAAAAAAAAAACATTTTTTTAGAACAAAACCAAAACAATGGTAGAAATGTGAAACAATCCTAGAGACTAAAACAACAATCAGTAGAATATTTCCAAACACCTTCACAAAGGAGGAAACAAGAAGATAGAGAAGATGTATTTGATCGACAACAAAACAAAAGAAGATGGTGTAGAAAGAAGAAATTAGATGAAAATATTCAAATTCAAATTCAACTATGAATAAAAATTAGGAAAATATGAGTAACACCTTATCAAGAGAAAACCACTTAAGTAAAATGATTAAGGCCTTAATTATGCACCATGGAAAGTATTGCATATCCAAAGTAAGCATGAATAGAGCTACAATACAAAGCCATGCATTCATTACACACTAGGCTGTTCTTAACCTAGGCACTCAAGAAAGCTCTTCCAACATGTGTAAAAGAGCTTGGAAGGGGAGAAAATAGGAAATCCTCCTTTTTATAAAAAAAAGGAATATAAAAGAAAATAACGAGAATATATATATATATATATATATATATATATATATATATATATATATATATATATATATATATATATATATATATATATATATATATATATATATATATATATATATATATATATAAGTTTTTTATTTATTGGGCATGAAGCAAGGTATAGAGGATTATGTGAGTTTATTTATATTTTATTTCATTTTAGTTTTATTTTTCTTTGTGAAGAAGTTTATTTTCAACTTTTTAAAAAAGAATGCAGCCTCATCATGTAGGATGTGCCAAGTTCTGCGACTTTAAAGAGAATCGAAATGAAGAACTAGCTCTCATAACTTTCTTGCAGTTGTTGTGTTTGCCTCATAAACTACTTACTCTCGTTATGATGAATAAAAAGGATAAAACAAAGCCATTTGGGGTAGTTGATATGTCATTTTACATCCATGAGCAGTTAAAGGAAGAAACTAAGCATTGAGACTCCAAAGCATTCATGAATGGAGCCCAATTGCTTACAAAAATCATTTATCATGCATTAGGAGTCAAGGATAAGCTTCGAGCAAAAGTCATATGTTCCTTCAAATCTTTGATCTTTGTCAAAAAACTATCAATGGAATCTCCATTCATGAGCTCATTCTCCAACTATTTTAGAGGTAAGCAACACGAGCCTCATTCCTTGCCTTGTATAATTTGGTTAGTGTATCCCAAGCATCCTTAGATGTTTTGTAAGAGCAATTGTGAGGAATAATGGCATGCTTGAGAGACAAGGCTATCAATGCATGTGCCTAAGCATCTCTACCATCTCAACGAATTTGCTTCATAGTAGGCATAATAGGAATCGTAGCATGAATAGGAACATGAAGAATATTTTCATCTTCAATGCCATCTATATCACCTTCAACAACTGTGTTTGTAGGTGTAATAGGTCATTTTTCAACACCTTGCATAATATTACATAGTCCTTTTGCAACCAATACATGAGGCATCATATAAGCCCATAATGGGTAATTGGTATTGTCTAACTTATCCTCAGCAACCAACATATAGAATACATCGCTACTTTCAGCCATGGCTAGTGATTAAAATACCTTGATGCAAAAAAATGACACCACTAATGCTTTTAGTTTTCTCTTTTAGTAAGTCATAGACATAGGTTTAGCTAAGAAGGATCGGCTTTTTCCAGTTTATTAACAATGTCCTGAACTTCACTTTTTTGTAAACATTACTGTGCTTTCACCGTGGCTTCTTTGACTCCCACTTTCTTTCTCAAACTCTCTATGAACACCATAACTTCTTTGAATACAGAATATTGTAGACCGTTCTTAGTGGTCTTCCCAATTCATATTAGAGTTTTTCTTGAGAGTTCACTTATGCAGACTATTCTTAGTGGTCTTCCCAATTCATATCAGAGTTTTGCATATGATGAAAGGAAATCCAAATGCTTTAACATTTGAGGAGTTAGTCTCTGTTATGTTGTAGGAAGATTAGTTCAGGTAGAATAGGTCCATTATGCATGTTGTAGATCAAGCTTTCCTGGCTAGTCAGAAGGGCAAAGGTAAATGGAGCTCTTCTACTAGTAAGCAAAAATCTGCTAATTCTACACAATCAAAGAAGGAAGATAGAGATGACAAGAAGACAAAAAAACACAAATTGTTTTGGAAGTACTGTAAAGGAAATGATCATGTCATAAAGAATTGTCCAAAACTGGCTGCAAAAGAGGCAGAGAAGAAAGAGACTAGAATGGTTCTTGTAGAAAACTCTACACAAAAAACAAAGTCTACTAATCTTGTGTAGAATGAAGAATGGGTGTTTACTATTGTTTGCAGTTTTGATCCATCTTCTCATGAATAGTGTATGTTTGCATTAGACTCACATGTTTGGTACTTTGATAGTGGGACAACCAAACATATTACCTCACAGCAGAGTTTCTTCACTTCACTTGAGCCTGCTCCTATAGGGAATACTCTCATATGCACCAACAACTTCTCTTATCTTGTCATGGGAGTTGGTAAGATCATTCTAACCACTGCTGATGATAGTTCTTTTACATTGTCAGATGCTCTATTTGTGCAAGGGATCGAGAAAAATCTGTTACCAGTTTTATGAGTAGCCAAGATTGTTCGTTGTGAAATTTGTTGATGACAGATGTACAGTTCCTGATTTGTCAAATGGCGATGTGATTATTGCTTACGGACTTTTATGTTGTGGGCTATATAAGCTCATAGACTATGAAAAATCTATGAATGATTCAGCATGTACAGTATATGATTCTCAGGCTATGTTACATGCAAAGCTTTGGCATGCACGCTCTAGCCATCTGACTTTTGCTAGTTTGTTATTCTTGCAAAAATCTGAAATGGTGTCCTCTTTGCCCAAAATTGAGGCACTAAGAAAACATGTCTATTTGTGAGGGTTGTATTTTGGGCAAAACACAGCGTTCCTCCTTCCCAAAAGATGGTTCAGTTCGAGCTACTCAAAAATTGCAGTTTGTTCATAGTGATGTCTATGATCCTATGCAGACACCTTCTTTTAAGAACTATCTTTACTTTGTGTCTTTCATTGATGATTTTTCTAGGCATGCATGGGTATATCCACTGAAAGTGAAGTCCAAAGTATTTATGTGCTTCAAATAGTTTTTGGTTTTGGAAGAAAATCAATCAGCATGTAAATGGGCACCCTCCATTCTGATCGAGGGGGGGAATATATGTCTTCTAAATTTAATGCATTTCTGGTTGAATGTGGGATATAACATTAGTTTATTGTGTCGTATACACCTCAACAAAATGGAGTTTCTAAACAGAAGAATAGGTCACTCATGGAGATGGCAAGGTGTATGGTCAAGAGTCAGGTTTTGCCACATAGCTTCTAGCTTGAGGCTCTTATGTGTGCAACATATGTACTTAACAGGTGTCCCACTGAAGTGTTGTATTTTATCACTCCATATGAGGCTTCGCATGGTCACAAGCCATCTGTTGCTCATCTCCATGTTTTTGGTTGTTTGGCCTATGCATTAGTGATTGAACAAAAATGTAGAAAATTGGATGACAAAGGAGTGAAATGTACTTTTGTTGGGTGTAGTTCTGAAAGCAAAGGCTATCGACTCTATCATCCACATACTGAATGCATTTTGGTGAGTTGTGATGTTTTTTTGGAAGATGCTATTTAGCCATTACTTTCATGTACTAGGGAGACATGTGTTAGCTCCAAAGACATGTATGATACTTTGTTGCCTCTTTTTACAAGTGGACAGTCTAGTGTTGGTCCTAATAAGGCAACTTCTCATCCTTTACAAGTTTCAATTGATGATGCAGATTTACATGATGCACTTGTTGATGAGAGAGCTGATATTGAGGAGGCAAAAACTATGCCAAAATGGCTAGTGCAGACTTTGCATGATAGCAAATTAGATGCACCTCTATCATTCTGGGTTTTTGATCTGTACCAAAGACCTTCCTAGGCCGTCCTCATAAATGCTAGCACCTAATCGGTTGGTCCTAAGGTATTCCAGCTGTGTCTTGTAGGGGCCTTCCACCCTATACAAATATGGCACACCTGAACTCCTCGTAGGTCTCTCCATACCTTGAGACATCTCTGATTCACTAGTCTCAGAGCTAGGGTAATGTGAAAAGTGGCTCAGCTGCTGGGCCCAAGACCTAGCAGTGTGATTGACACTAGCCTCTAAAGACCTAAGACTTTGTCTATCTCTCCCTAGATGTCGTCCTGATCTAAGGTTCATATGCCCTTTGTACGTTGCTGATTTCCTTGGTACCAGTCACTTGTTCCTTTTAAGCTCCTTTGGATGTGTTTCCTTGTTTTTAATTAAGCATCGTCAGGAGCAATTTAGTGTGTCGTACTTGATGTTCTGCGTCCGCTTAGTTTAAGTTCTTTTCCTTTAAGTTATCCCTTGACTGCAATTTAGACTATTCTTATACTTGAGAAGTTAAAGACTCTTAGAACTTGAGTATTCCTATCGTACCTCTATTCAAACAAGACAACTACTCGCACTTAGCCTATGCTAAGAATGGACTGAGGGGGTTAAGAGATGTTCCAACCTCAAGACACTCCTCCTTGCTATGCTTCTCTGCCCAGGAAGCAAGTTCCCAAGCCTGCACACAATGGCACTCGCCTTGATTTCTCCAAGAGCTCTCGATAATCCTGTAAAAAATTCCTAAGTTTAGCTCCAACTTGATCCTTCAATTGACAGACAATTTATCACAGACACTTTTAATGACCCTTTTTTCCCCCTTTGCTATTGTCAAATTTTTTTTTTGCTCTAGAGCTCTCTTGGTGTACCTACCCCTCAGTAGGTCAACTTCAAAATACCCTATCTAAAAATCAATGCATTATTCTTTCAGGGCTTTCTAACAAGCCCTAGAGCTCAAAAAACGGATTTCAATTGAAAAAGTTATGACTGTTCAGGGTTTAGGGGGTTAAAACAGACAAACAGGCCCTTTCAGGGTTCTAGGGCATTTTTTCCAAGGCCTATTAAGTGTATGAGTGAGTGGGTATGTAAATATGCCCAAAATTTAGCCTAAATTCCAAAAAAATACCCCTTTATTTTTTTGCCGAAAATGTCTGTCTATCGCGATAGACGGTGTCTGTCGTGATAGACACTAACTGTCGTGTGGGGCTGTCTGTCGCGATAGACGGGCATCTGTCGCGATAGATGGGGTCTATCGTGGGTCTCTGTCTGTCGCGATAGATGGGTGTCTGTCGCGATAGACGAGGTCTATCTATCGCGATAGACGGGGTCTATCGTCTATCGTGGTTTTGGTCTGTCGCGATAGATGGGGTTTATTGTGGGTCTCTGTTTGTCGCGATAGACGGGGTCTATCGTCTGTCGTGGTTTTGGTCTGTCACGATAGACAGTGTCTGTCGCGATAGACTGAGTCTATCGTGGAATTTGGTCTGTCGCGATAGACAGGGTCTATCGTCTGTTGTGGTTTTGGTCTGTCGCGATAGACGGTGTCTGTCGCGATAGACTGAGTCTGTCGTGGAATTTGGTCTGTCGTGATAGACGGGTATCTGTCGCGATAGATGGGTGTCTGTCGCGATAGACGGGTGTCTGTCGTGATAGACGGGTGTCTGTCACGATAGACGGGTGTCTGTCACGATAGACGGGTGTCTATCGCGATAGACGGTGTTTGTCGCGATAGACGGGTGTCTGTCGCGATAGACTGAAAAAACGCAAATGTTTTAGAAACTTCTAGTGATTTGGAGTGCTCCAATGGTGTAGTTACCGTGCCAAACACACATTCAAAAAATATCAAGTTTTCTTGTCTATCGTGATAGACAGAGGTAGTCGTCCCGGGACCTGTGCAGAGTCTGTCGTACCTGGGCAAGCTGCTGGAGATGGTGGTATAGCTAGTTCTTGCAACAAAAGCTCAAAAAACACACAAAAACAGATCGCATGCAAGCTCTCTCTCACTCTCTCTCACAATGAAATGAGGGAAATGAGGTGGGGAGTGGAATATGACAAAAAAACTGAAATTTTTGTGGAGATGGAGATGGAGGTGGGAGACGGTGGGGATGATGATGGTGATGATGGTGATGCAAAAATAAGAAAAGTTGACGAAAAATAAGGAAAAGAAAGGATATTACCTATAACTCCAATGTCTCAACTCAACGTCTTACCATCACACGCTCGTCCTCGAAGGTCTCTCCCCGGCAACGGCGCCAAATTTGGTGTTGCTCCAACACAATGGTGAGTACCAACATGAGGAGATCCACCTCATAATTGTCAATCCGTGGAGACGTGAGGACTAGTATGAAGACTATGAGCAAGTGAAGGCACAAGTGCGTGAGTGAGAAGCACACAAACATGCACACACATACACACACACGCGCACACAAGGCAAGAACAAGGAGAGGAACAATGGAGCTCTTTGCATTAGTCAAAAAGTCTCTTACATAAGCTCAATTCACAAACAATCTCCCCCAAAAATGAGCTTTCTAGCTCTTTTTATAGTTTTCTCACTAGCTTTGGCCTTGTCCAGACCTAGTGTCCGGCCTAGTTAAAAATTAGGTTCTAGAGCCTATTTGAGGGCTCAAACGGAGTCTAAAAATAATGAAAATTGGTATGTAGCTAATTCTAATACTCCTCAAGCTCGAGGACTCCTTGGCTTGAACAAAATCGAGTCTATTCTACCAAAAAAGGAATTTACAATGTTTGTGTAGTGATTAAAATCACTTGAGTTGTGAATGGTCCATGGAAAAAATGATTAGGCCTTGTTGTCGTATTGTGCATGACCGTTGTGTTGTGCTGGTATGCTCTTCATCTGCCTTGTATGCCAACACTTGACATCTCCATTTCTGAGATAACTTGATAGCAGAGGAATACGAAGTCTCCAGGGATGTAGAGTATGGCATTGAACTGCTCATACTCTTTACACTTCCGGAATGGGAAAGATTGATTTTTCAAATATGCTTGATCTTGATAGGTTTGGGCATAAGAAACACACGATGTTGCTCTTTTAGAGCACCCTAATCTACTCCTCTTTTCTTTTCATTTTCGCAATGTTGGACTCCACCCTTTTCTTAACATGAACTTCTGTCACTACTCCTCTATTTTAATAACCTGCTCGCACAACACAAAGAAATCCAAAGGGACACCCAACACTCGAGACCACCCACATCCAATACTTTTTATCACCCTCTTCCTTTTGTATTCAATAGAGGGAATTGTTATGGAACATTGTGTGCACATGGAGGCTCTCAAGTGCCCAAGAACATCACAAGGTTCTCACTCACAATGGTGTACTCTCTCCTGAAACTAGCCTTGTGTCACATTCAGTTTCAGTCTCCAAGGTTGTAGTGGCACGGTTATCTGGTTGCATTTCTATCTCCCTAGATCATTGATAGTAAATGGATTTCTTCTCTTGTTTGGCTACAATAGCTGACAATCGTCGAAGTGCTGCTCCCTTTGCTATCTTGGAAGTTTCTGGCTTCACTACCTTTCATGAACTAGCCAACGCAAAATGAGTCCTTCCCCAATCTCTCTCTCGCCACTCTGTTGTCACCTTGGAAATTGTCAACAAAAGTCGATTTTTCTCTCAAAGCCCTTGCCACTATGAAGCACTCTTTTCTTTGTTGTTGCTCCTCAACAGTTGAGAAGCTCCTCATCAGAAGGTCTAACTCTTTTCCATCTATACCTCAATACAGTTCTCAACAAATTATGAAAACCCTCCCCCTTCTCAAAGCTCATTCCAGATTATCCCTTCGTTTAGGAATCAATTGGGTGATCCCTCGATTCTCCTTACTACTCTGTAGCCAAGAGCTCTCAAACATCATAACCAAGTGAAGTGTTCTTCAATGCCTACTCCTCTACATCATAACCAAGTGAAGTGTTCTTCAATGTCTACTCCTCTTTGTTTTTCTAAATGTAAAATGGAATCCTCCTTTCTTTGCTATCTGTCCAGCTGCGCTCCTTCCTCTCATAAGCCCCTTCTTTGTCTACCTATCTAGTTGGTTGCTATTGCCTCTTTATGATGCTCTATTCCTTTACTTCTCCTCAGGTTGATCTCCAATTTTAGTAGATATCTCTGCATGTTATTTAAACCCCTCCGTGTGGTAGTGGGGCGATCACCTTTAGTGACTTAACTTGAGGAAAGAGGTGCCGAGAGGCACTTGAAGGAATCTGCTGCTCTCGTGGAAGCTCATGGTGAGGTCAGAAGATCTCGAGGATGAGGGTGTAGGCTCTCCTTAATGTCACTTTCTACCAAAATGCCCTCCCTTTTTATTGCCCTTCTTTTGCAAACCTATGTTGACACAGTGGGCTCATCAAAGTTAAGCCCTTGCATAGCTCTCCCCAACAATTGACGAAATCGTAGAAGGATTGGGCATCTCCTACTCCATGGCTCATTGAAAACCCCCTACTAAAGCTACCATCATCATTGAACCTGTTCAACTGTAGCGACAAAAGAACCACAGAGAAACACCCTCCTTTTGTCTCTCGATGATCCCCTCTGATTTCTTTTTGTTGCCTGCACTTAATGTAATTTTTTTCTCTTGGTTTTTTCAAATATATATTTCCCTTTATTCTCATCTTTTCCTTTGATTTTTTTCCATTTATTTTCTTTTCCTATTCTAGTTGTATTTGTTTTGCTTTTTCTTCCCTCTAACTCCATCCCGCCCCACATAGTTGGCGAATATACTTGATACCATTATCTCTTTTGGGATGAGACATATATGATTCTTGTTTATTGTCATTGAAAAACATCTTCCTTGTAAGAAAAACCTGTAATCAAATGCTTGCGCTACAAAATGGAAGCATGGTAGTGCAACAAAACTAGCAACTAATACAGCTAACATACTCCCCTCCACTTATTTGTGAAGTCCTCCATGATGAGCGATATGCACCACTTCCATATTCCTAGAAAAACATTGTCATATGCAAAAAACTCTAACCTAATCAATCTTACCTTGATCGACTTTTGTTTCCCTCTTCGAGTCACTAAAGGAAATCTGCTACTGAACAAAAAAATATTGATAACACCAAAAATATCAAACAAAAATATATCAAAATCACATCATAGATCACATCAAACATAAACAATGAAAATAGACACACACTTCTATTGTATGTTTCCATTTTTATACTTCTATATACTTCTCTCATGCGCACAATCAAACTCTTTCTTATTCATTTCTTTTCTATTTTCTCACCTAGGTATCTCTCACATGTTTTCCATTCCCTTTACACCTAAATGTTCGTCTTCTTACTTCCATCTCCTCTTCTCTGCTCTCTTTTTTCATCAAATGAGTCTAACTTCTCAATCCCCTATAGTCGATTCACCTCTCTAAAGATGTTCAATCATGTACACACATCTCTAAGAATCTCTCAAATCTAATCTTTGTTTACCTCAACAAAAGATATTGTTGTCGATGTGATTCAAGACTTCACAAGTTGTTGCACAACGTAAGAGTCAAAGTGCAAAACTTTCAGAAGGCTCACAACCAACAAGATAACTAGTATGATTAGATCTTATCAAATTGAGGTCTTCTATAGATGTGCATCGAGCTAAAGTTCAGCCAATCTTGAGCTTTGATTTGACATGCTTCATTAGCAGTCCATATTAGCCCTATCCCCACAACACAAATAGACATATTCCCATCCAAGCATCATGCTCTCTCCTCTCTTATGTCCCCCCCCCAAGAGAGGAAATAATATTTTTCTTTTTTTCTTTTTTGTTTATTTATTTATTTATTTACTCATTCACACAAGTCAGCCTACGTTGAAGTTGGGTACGACTCATGACCCTAACCACCCAACCAGGTTTGTTCCACCCGTCTACCAATCCAACATAGCACATGATGCGCAATGCTAGCCCTATGTGAAACCAACTTCGCCTCGTGGCTTTGACCACCCGAACAAAGTGAACCCACCCACCTATTAGCCCACATAGGCACATAGCAACATACAGGTTGCGCCTACGATGAAACTAGCATCAGCTCATGGCATCGATCCCCCGATCAAGTTGTTCCACCCACCTACTAGCCCATGGCAATGCATCGATAGCACACACACACATACTCAATTGTTTATTGTTTTCTTTTTTTTCTTTTTGATTCCAAAGTCTCGAGAATTAGGAGATAGAAAAAAAGGATTTAATTCCCAACCATCCAAACACATCACACACATACATAAATTCAAAAAAGGAATTAGGAGATAGAAAAAAGGGATTTAATTCCCAACCATCAAAACAGATCACAACCATCGAAAAAAGGGATTTAATTCCCCCATGGACATCCCGATGAAACATCTCATCTTGTGCTGCTACTTGAGCATAAATTCAGCCACTACACTATAGTCAACTCGTTTTCTTAAGACTTGTACATACTAATTGTCTCATCAATTTGCAACCTCAAAAGATGTCACTTCATCTCCTATATTTGCAACACAACTCAATCCATCCCTCCTCACATCTCAAACTCACAATCTCAATGAAGCAAACCCTCGTTGGACCTAAGCTATCCTTGCCAATGACACATTTGATCATAGATGTCTCAAAGAACAGTCATCCGATGGAGCACTTGCTCCCAATGGGGTCCATCATTTACCTATCTCTCGACTTGGTGTCACTCAAGAACAAAAAGGAATGTCAACTAGTAATTGAGCTGGAGCTGTTGGAGCTTCACTCACTAATTGAGCATGAAGACATGAAACATATGAAGAGATTTCATGAAGACATAGGTGAAGAAAGGAAGAGATAAATATTATGAAGCCTGAACATTCAAAATCATGCCTATGTGAAGGGACAAATTCATATGTAACATATACTTAGAAATTGGATCCAGAATATTTCTAGAAGTTTCAAACTCATGAGTTTGAGTTGAAGAAGCATGAGGCGTGAATGTATATAAGTGAATTGAGTTCATAAACGTGAAGATCTAAGTGTCAATGTACTAGATGTAAGTCCTAAACTTATGTATAGGCAATTGGGGTACTCACAATGAGAGATTTTTAAGTAAAGCTCTTTACTGTTAGAGCCTTTTCTATGGTTATGAGTAGACGGAAGCCAAAGAACTTTGTAAACATCTTTTCTAATAGTAAATTAACATTCATCTAGAGGGAATTGAGCCAATTCTTAGTGTGTGAGGTGATCCAAGTCAATTTGTAGCTATATGTATTGTAGTTGGAAGTTACGAGAATTAGGTGTAGATTTTCTTGAACTTTTTAGAGTCAGATTTCAGAACACTATATAAATTTTTCAATGAACTATAGCTCATTTGAAAGCTAGCACTCTCAGCTATATTTGGTTAAAAAATATTTGCAAAACAAGATGTGTGCTCGAGAACTAAGCTTAAGAATACAAATGTGTAAAATTGAAGAAGACAGAAGACATTTTAAACATAATTTTACTTCTCAACAAAAGTGAATTTCTTTATGGGATAATATTTCAAAATATTTTTTGAAATTACTCACTTACTTTACGAGACTACCTCCGTTAGTCATTATCCATGAGAATCTTGAGGATGTACGTTAACAAATTAGAGACAAAATTAAAGGCAACTTCTGATGGAGAAAGATGCAGGTTTAGAGAAAGTAAGTGATAACGTTTCTTACATAATGTGGTAAAGATTTCAAAATTTGGAGTATTGCGAAGATAATGATAATTATAGACGAGTTCTAATATCACAGTAACTTAGTTGTTCTTATGTATTACATGTCAACAAGTATGTTCATACACATGACTACCAAAGTATATCAGCAAATCCCCCTTGGGAGTGATGGAGTGAACAAGAAGCTAGCACTGTTATCTTGTGTGGGCACATATGCCAAACTGATCTCTTGAGCAGAGAACCTCTCCCTAACATAATGATAATGCACCTCAGTTCCTCACAACTGCCAATGTGCTTTGACTATCAGCAAAGATGGTGGTGACACAAGAGTGATCAACATGCAAATTAGCCAAAAGGCATCTAAGCCACATAGTCAAGAATCACTCTGAAAGCTGCTTTATACTCAAGCTTGGAACTAGAAGTAGCCACAATAGGCTGCTTCTTGCTCAACTAAGATATGCATGAGCTACCAAGCATGAAGGAAAAACCATTGGTGGACACACAAGTATCGTAACAACTAGCCTAGATAAAGTCATAAAAAGCATGTAAGTTTGGCAATAATGATCCCCCCTTGGGATAAAACAATCCAAGTAGCTGGGTACCACTCAAGTGGAAAAAGGTGCACTTAACTCAGTGCCAATGCTTGACACATGCAATGCATAAAACTGCTCATCTCTAAGACAACAAACTGAATATTAGATTAAGTTATGCATAAGTAGATGAAGCATCCAATCTCATGTTCATAGAGAACAACATCAAATGTATCTCTAGCATCATGGAGACTCAATCGTAAATGTGTTTCCATAGGAGTCGCAATAGATTTGCAATCTTCAAGGCCAAAATGTTGCAATAATGTATCGATATTTTTTGTTTGATAGAAAGCTATTCCACCATCAACTTGCATAAATTGAATGCCCAAATAATGATGGAAATGACCCAAATCTGACATCTCAAAAGAGGAATGCGAATCAACTTTAAATTCAACAATATGCTTCTCATTAGGACCAATCTATAGCATCACATCAACATACACAACAATGATCACAAGTACATCTGCACGCTTAACATATAAGGTTCTCTTAGATGGATTGTTCTCAAAACCATGTGCAATCAACTAGGCATGTATCGTTTCATACAAAACATGTGATGCTTGATTCTAAGCATATAATGCCTTTTTCAACATGCACACTTTGTTTTCATGCTCTTTTTGCACAAAACCATGGGGCTGAAATACATACACTTCTTTATGTAAGTCACCATTTAGAAATAGAGTTTCAATGTCCAACTAATGTACATTCCAACCATGATGAGCTACAAGTGCATGCAATAAACCTAGCCTTATACCTTAAAAATGTTCCATCAAGCTTACAATTCAGCGTGTATACCTACCATTTTTGCATGGAGGTATGTCACATCAAGAGCAAGTACCATTCTTCATAATAGCATCATATTCTCATTTCATAGCAACCATCCAAGCTTTTGAATTTTGTGCTTCATCAAAAGAAACGGGCTCATTCTCATCATAAAGATTAGAAGTCTCTAGGGTCTTGCATTAAGTAAGAATATAATTGCTCTTTCCTAGTTTAGGTTGGGTGAGGCTCTTTATTTGCTTGTACCTTTTTTGGCCTCAATTTCACTTCTTCCTCTGTCATCAACCTCTAGCTCTAACTTTCTTGGATCTACTTTCCTTCTCTTCATTTGTTCTTGAACTTCCATAACAATCTCTTTTCTTTTCTTTATGACAGGTGAAAGCATGGTAATGTGAACACTTTTAGGACTATTTACCACTTTTAAGATCATCATGATGTACCTATTTCAAAAGCTATCTAAATAGCTAAAAAATTAATTCATAATATCCTCTACTTGATGTACGATCATTCATGTGAAAATGATTTTTGAATATTTTCATTACTCATGTGAAAGAAGGTGGCCCGCGGAGTATCATGATTTGAACATCAAGAGTAATTTTCATTACTCATCACTTCCTACCCAAGGTGGCTATCCATGGAGATTGTGCTAGTGGAACATAGAAGGTCTGAGCGACTTCATCAATTGTGAGTGAAAGCTACCATAAACAAGGTTGTTCCATCAGACGAAGGTGAAGCACAAACACTAGGAATGAGTATGAGCAGGTACAAAAAATAAAAAAGTGTGGGTTTGCATCTAGCATCACATGCATGCATGCATCATTTAGGTGCTTGCATGGCTAGGAGTATTTTCTTTGGTTCTAATGTAAAGCCTTCTCTTTTGGTCAGAGGAGAGGCATCATCCGTTAGCAGTCCATCATTGAAGTGGAAGCAGTGGATGAGGTAAACCCTTGTTGATTCGATTTATTCAGCTCATTAGTCAATCTAGACCTTCTTAGTTGCATTTATGACCAGCAATTTACCTTGTTGATGCAGATGGATATATCTAGCATATCCAAAAGTGCTAAACCACAACATATTCTACCAAAAGAAAAAAGAGGAATCAACGCTATGTATGCCTCTCTCTCGTTGGTATAGCTCCAGGTATTATATTAGAAAAATAGGTTAAGGATGTAGATTGGTTGTGTGTGTTCAAAGTAACTCGAGTCAAAGGATAAATGAAAATGAAACATGTTAGCCTACAGTTCTATGATGCATTGATGGCATTGCATTAGAAGGTCTACTAGGAGATACCAATAACTACAAATTGTTTGTACACTTTGCTAGAGCCTTTGCATATGAAAACTACACCATTTCTCAGACATAGACAAATCTACCTATAAACGAAGTGGCATGAGCTATAGCTGTAAAAGCACCTATTGAGCGATGCAAGAAGATGGGTATTATTGCAATTGAAGATGCAAAGGTTTTACAGTTTTTCGAATGATGATGCTTCACCGATTTTAGAGCCTCTGGATCAAGCATATTTGAGAAATCAATCTTTCCCCTTTCCGAAGTGTAAAGAGTATGAGCAGCTCAATGCCATATTATGCATCTCTAGAGACTTCGTATTCCTCTGTTATCAGGTTATCTCAAAAAGTGAGATGTCAAGTAACTAATGTAATATTGTAGGACAATCCCTTCCTTTTCTAGTGTAGGATAGGGTGCCTATGTATGATGAATTATGGATGCAAATTTTGTATGAAGAGTGTCATTCACACAGATGTCTAACATGTAGTTCGGGATTTGCAATGACTATCTATCAGCATTAATAGAGACAAGAAGAACCTGCAAGGATCTAATTGTGCTTGTAGCTCTGTAACTAAAATCCGTTGATGAATATATGGCCACTACCCTTTTGTTTACTACATCATGTTTTTGTAATTACCTATTGTAATCCCAAGGGGATGCATTGAAGAAGGGAGGAAAGCATGAGAAGCTGTTGAAGTCTTCTATTGCTTTTGGGTTTTTTTGGTGTAGACAGGTGAAGAAGAAGAAGGGGGGGATCGAAATCGAGTGGCCTACTTTGAGCTAGGTTGAGGACCATTTTTTTGGGGACCCTGTTCATTGGAGTCCGTTGGCCAAGTACCTTGCGGTGGTTTCCAAGGGTGCACCTGTCGTATGCTAAAGGGGGGCGGATTCAAATTCAACCCTCGTGCAAAAAATTTGGAGCACTTGTCTTGTTCTTGGCCTTGGCTATATAAAATTAGACTACCATTCTCCTCAACAACAACGTGTAGAATGCTTTGAGTTTGCTGCCAGAGGAATGCGCCCTTTGTGACTCAAGTTAAAATGGATAGTTCAGTGTTGATGCTTGATTGAATATGCTAAAGGCTTTGGATTTCTGTATCTCCTGCACTTTGATCTATTTTAGAGAGCATGATTCGTACATGGACATGGTGCCTCTAGAAAAGCGCAATCGGCCATCGAAAAAAGATGATTTACACGTAATCTTGCATGTGGGATGTTCCTGCAGCCTGGTATTGGATGGATGGATGATCTAGACTAGAATCTGAATTCATAGTGGTTCTGTTGAACATTGTGCTGCTTCTCTCTCCTGGACATGTTTGTTTGGTACACCTTCAATACCTCCCATGGGGTGGAAGTACAATGTTGGCTTCTGGCTTATTACTTCTATAGTTTTTATATGGGTTGCTTCTATAGAGGCAAGGGCTTGAATCTGTTATCCAAAGTGATGTATTGCACATATGCGAATGAAAATCTGATTATCTGTATCATATTTAGGCTCTAGAGTCAAATGTATTGTGATCATCTTTTTTAAGTTGGGAACACGGCATTATCATCGACCCTAATCATTTGGGAAAAATTGGCTCAACACTGTTGCTATTGAGAGCAGCAAGGAAAGATATCAAAGGGTAGCACTCAATGGATTTGAAGGGTAATAGAGCTTTCAAAAACTACCTTGGAGGAAACTTTATTGCATAGGATGTGGTCAGTTGGACAAAAGGAAAGGCATGTCCAATAGTGTGAAGGATGGCACAATTTTGCAGGAATATAAAAAACGGAACTCGATACTATGGAAATGGCAGAGGGAGGAGAGTGTTCAAGGAACATAGACTTCTCATTTGTGAGCTTTCACCTTGAAGGAAAGATTACGCAATGGATGTAAAAGGGGAAGGTGCAAATTGTGGTGATAACTACTGTGTGCTCATTTAGGAGGTTGATTTGTTAGCACAACAAAAGAGAAAAATTTGTATTACTTCTTGACAAACTCACTCCCACCTTCTTCAACAAAGGTGATGATTAGATGATTTCACCATGGACCATGGAAGGAACACTCATATGGCTGAAGTGGTGGGCAAGGAGACAACATAGTCTTATGATGTTCTGCTGTTGGTCAACAAAAGCACGTTAGCTCTAGAGAAGGCCTTGCTCAGTACATAGCTTGGCTTATGCTGCACTCATTTCATGAAGTTGTATGCTGAGCTAAAAGCTGGATGTGTGCAAAGAACATGGGCATGATTGATGGGGAACATAGATCAAGTTCATAACTACTCTGAGAAGGCCCGATTCAATGTTCCTTTGCCTTGATCTTTGTCGATCACTATAGAATTCTCTTTAGACAGCTAATTCCATGACGAAACACTTTGCTAGTGCTTCAAGCTTTTCATGGAAACTCGACACTACATATTAAAAACGGTGAAAGAAAGTAATTCAAGTGATAGAATTTAAGACTTTTATTCTTTTAGTGAGAAGGTATCAAATAAGGAGAAAGAACTCTACGAAGGGAAGTGACTTTTGATAGGTATCGTGGAGGCAGGTTATGCCTCATTATTGAAGCAAGTGTAATAAGGGAAAAGTAATCTTTACACCTTGAACTAGGTTTTTTTTTTCCAAGAACTGTGCACGTACATGATTGGAGACTGCTGTCAGACTATTTAATTTCCCTTGTCCATTTCTTTTGAAGAAAAAATTGCAGCGGGGGCGGGGGCGAGGGTTCGATCCCCCTGCGCTGCGGGATACCTCTATCAGCCTTCGGGCGTGTAATCCGCCTTCGGGCGCGCAAAACCGGTCGATGTGTAATCCGCCTTCGGGCGCGCAAAACCAGTCGATGTATGGGCCTCCGGGCCGTCCACCTTGTCTGCCCCTGCTCTTGTGGGATATGGGGGGTCCCATGGGTACTATGCCCTTCATTGTACAGTTGTTTCTCTTTCAAATTAAAGTCAGGGGGAGTAGGCCTCGGCCGAACCTCCATTTAAAAAAAAAATAAAAAAAAAAAAGAAAAAATTGCAGCAGTTAACTTCATATAGAGATTGACTGAATAAAATCCAAGAGCCTTCATGATATGCGGAGAGGATTTGCTAAGGTGTTCCATAATGTTTGTGTATTTCTGATTCACATCAATTTGGAGTGCTCAATACTAAATAGAGATCATCTCTCCTACAAGCATGGGTGCAACATATTCAGATTTTCACATTATGGATCTCATTGTATTTTGAAAATACTCCTAATGCAAAAAAAAGGGGGCAAGTAAAAACCTTAAGAGCATAAGTAACTATGAAAGTTGTAACCAAGTGTGGGCTGCTAGGAATGTTTATAAATGCTTCTTCAAATGTTCAAGTGAGGGTACCTATGTGTAATAGGCCTCTTTTCTAGTGAAATAATTCATTCTGAACTTTCGAAATTTCATTGTGGGGATAATGCTTAGAAATGAATAATTAGGTCATTTTATGCATGTAGGAAAAATTTTGGGTTTACAAGTCTCATATTCTCTCTCTAGAGCTTATGCATCATGTTTTCTAGTCAAATTTTGAAGGTGAAGATGAAAGAATTAGGAAAAACTTTGTATGAGAGAAAGGTAGAGCAAGTATAGGAGCATAAAAGTGCTTGAGTGAAGTTTTTGTGAATCATGTTTTAAGTACCTCGTTCAAGGTCCTACATTTAGTTCATTGTAAGAAAATGCCTTGATTTTACTCCCTCTCTAGAATTTTGAAATTTGCAGGGCACAAAAGTGGCATTTGGAGGTGGATTTGGACCTCAGACATCTCTAACACTATTGTGCGGATCGCAAAATTGAATAAAAGTGTCTCTCACAAGCTTAAGCTAATTCCTCACCGTTTTTGAGTTACAAGGCTTTGAAAAGTGCCGTTTTCCAACACTTAAAAAAAAAACCTAGGGCTTATCTAATTCTATTCAAGCCCGTGATTCGGATGCTCACATGCCACCATGTCTAAATATGGATATTTTCGGATATGTCTTTTTGGTGTTTTTTTTCTATTTTTGACAGCTACGCTAAAGAAAGAAAGCACACTAGGATCGCATGGCTTTTTGCGAAAGTTTTGGAGAAACTCGACATTTTTCTAAATTTGGTGGATCGCATGCTTTTTTGGGGAGGGCAGTGATCAAACTCTCATATAGGGAGACCTACGCGTCAAAAGAGGGGACACACAGAAATCTGAGAATTACTTTGTGATTGAGAGGAGAGTGAGTTTGATTGAGAGTGCGAGTGTGAATGCGATTGTGATAGCTCGAGGATGGTGGAGAGGTAGAGGCTTCGTCAAGAAGCTATTGTCCAAAGCTATTGTAACCATTGATTCACATCTATAATATCAGAATTCTTCCTTCTCTATGTCATATTTGTTTCTACTCTTCGACATCAAATTTTCTCTTACCTTGTGCAATCTCTGCATTCTTCTCTCCACAGTTATTTTTGAGTGATCAAGAGATTGTGATTGAGGAAATGCTACAAGTGGTATCACAGCAGATTCAATCCTCGGGAACAATGGAAAGTCTAACACAAAAGATTTGTGAACAAGAGGAGCTTATTTAGAAGCTTCTTAGTGAATTGTGCAAAGAACGAGGTGGAAAGCAACCAGAAGGAGCAACAAATTTGTTTCTGGAGCTCAACAATGAAGTAGATGAAGGTGCAGGAACATCTAGTGTACCTTGGGAAAAACAAAAATGCAATTATGAAGATATGGAACCAAGTGTTTCTGTCCTTAATCAAGTCTTCAAAAAGGCAAAATTGAATGGTTTTGATGGTGAGATGAAGAGTGGCGACGATCTTGAGGCATGGATTGAAGAATTGGAGGATTTCTTTGATCTTCGACAATTTAGTGAAGAGTCCAAGGCAAAAGTTGGGATCCTACACCTGTGTGGGATCGCGAAGCTACAGTGGAAGTCGTATATGCAGACTCGAATGCGTTCTGGTCCAGTTCTATGGAAGGAATTTAGAGAACAAGCTAAAAAATGCTATTGTTCTCCACACTACCATATGGAGAAGAAGATGGAGTTCTACAATTTTCGACAACACAAAAGTGATAAGCATAGCTTATCTCTTGATGAGTACAAAGTGAAGTTTCTACGTCTTCATAAATATGCATTAGAGGTTAGAAGTGATGCTCTAAAGAGTAAATTTATTAAAGGGCTTTGTGAGGAACTTTGCTATCAAGTCAAGGGATCTGGATGCATTGATTTTCTTGATGCTGTTGCGATGGCCGAGAACTTTGAGAAGATGGAGAAGTTTAATTTGCAGAAGGCAAATAGAAGCAGATTCATTGCAATGGGACATAGGCCACAAAGACCTGTTGCAATGAACATGAACAATTCAAAGAAGACTCCATCTTCAAATAACCAAGGCAAGAATCCTACGCAGGTGGAAAATCAAAGGAGGCATCAACCAATCCAGTGGCAACAAGACCCTAATTTTATTGAGAGGGCAAAAAGACTTGGTCTGTGTTTTCGTTGCAGAGAGCAAGGGCATTGGACATATGAGTGCTCGAATAAGGCAGTCTTTCTACCCGCACAATCAAAAGCAATAAACATCATCGAGGAGGGTACAATTATTGAGGAAGCGGATGATGGAGGTAAGTGTCCTGAGTCTACTTTACATTGCATGGTGGTTAATTCTTTTCCAAAGGCTTCTGTAATCACAATTCTGGGTATGATTTCTACGCATAAAACCAGATTTTTTATCAATTCAGGTAGTACCCATTGTTTTCTATCTTTCAAATTGGTACAGAATCTAGGGATAGCCCTAAATATGCAGATAACCAGACCTCTAGAGATGGCCAATGGATGATTACACTACACGAAAGGATATGTTGAAAAGTTTGAATTTACTCTTTGTGATAGGTGCTTTTCTGGAAGTTTCCATGTAATTGAGATGAAACAGAGTGATGTAATCATAGGCATGGATTGGTCAGTTAAAAATTTTGTGACAATTACTTGTGAACAAAGAACAATCACTTTAATGCTAGATGATGAATCTATTCATATTCTAGGTGATGCCCATAAACCTATTAGTATTTTTGCTATTCAGATAATTAGAGGTATACGTGATGGCTGTAAAACATTTGTAGTGTATGTGAACAATCTACATGAGGAAGGTAACGATGAAGGTATTCCAAATTATGTAGAAAATCTCTTGAAACAATATGCCGATGTATTTCCGAAAGACTTGCCTGGTATACCTCCACCTAGGCAGATTGACCATGCCATTGACCTATATCCAGGAAGTGAACCATATTCTAGAGCACACTTTAGATTTGACATTGACGAATTAAAGGAGCGTAAGATTCCATTAGATGATGTTTTCAAGAAAGGCTTGATAAGATCGAGTGTCTCACCTTGGGGTGCACCTGTTTTATTTCACAAGAAGAAGGATGGCTCTTATAGATTATGCATCAACTATAGGGGGTTGAATAAAAGAACAATTAATAATAAGTATCCACTTCCTCATATAGATGACTTATTAGGTCAATTACGTGGAGCGACTCTATTAACTAAGGTTTACTTAAGATCAGGATATCACCAAATTAGGATCAAAATAGAGGATATTCCTAAGACAACTTTTCAAACATGATATGGTCACTTTGAGTTTACGGTTCTACCTTTTGGATTCACAAATGCTCCTGCCACATTTATGTGCTTGATGAATAATATTTTTCACGATTACCTAGATGAGTTCATCTTAGTATTTCTTGATGATATATTTGTATACTCTAAAGATGATTCTGAGCATGCGGTACATCTCAAGAAGACTTTGCAAACTCTTAGAGAACACAAATTGTATGGAAAAAAGAGTAAGTGTTTCTTTGCTAAGGTTAAACTTTTTTATCTAGGAAGAGCAATATCGAAAGAAGGAATCCTTATAGATGAAGATAAAGTAAAAAGAATAGTTGATTGGCCGATTCCTAAGACTGTAAGGGATGTTTGAAGTTTTCTTGGGTCGACACAATAAGAAAGAGCACATATTAAGGATTTCTCTAAGATAGCTACTCCCCTCACAGAATTGACTAAAAGGAATATAGGATTTGCATGGAGTAATGCTTGTCAAAAATCATTTGAAACATTGAAACAAAAAGTCGTTGAAAATTGTGTTTTGAAAATACCAGAAATGGGAAATCCTTTTGTGGTTGCATGTGATGCAAGTGGTAGTCAGATAGGATGTGTTCTTTCACAAGATGGATGGGTGGTTACATATGAGTCTAAAAAACTAAGAAAACATGAACTTAACTACCCTACTCATGATTTAGAAATGCTTGTTGTTGTGCATGCACTTAAGCATTGGAGACATCTATTGTCAGGGGTTAAGTTTGAATTGAAGACAGATCATCAGAGTTTAAAATACATCTTCAGACAACCATTGCTTAACAACGGGCAGAAGCATTGGATTGAATTATTAAGTGAGTATGATTTTGACATTAAGTATCTGGCTGGTAAGGAAAATAAGGTTGTTGATGCATTGAGTCGGAGACCTCTGTGTAATCTTGTTTTTGTAATCAATTTTGATTTTTCTCAATCAAATTCAAGAAGAGATAAAACATGATCCTTTTTTTGCACCTACTTTGAATGCTTTGAATGCGAATAGGGGATCGATGTATGAGGAAAAATTTCATTTGCAGAATGGAACATTGTATTGTAAAAATCATCTATGCATATCTTCTGAATCTCCATTAAAAGTCAAAATATTGCATGATTGCCATGGTGCACCTTTTTCTGCACATCCAGGTTATTCAAGGACCTATGTTAAAAAAAAGTATTCTTACTTTTGGCCATGTATGAAGCGGGATATTAGAAAATATGTTAGTGAATGTTTGAAGTGACAATAGGTGAAATCTGAGTTTAAGAGGATGCTTGGATGATGGAGAGTGTTAATCTCCAAAAGAACAAGCTATCCTTGGTATTAGACCACCTCTAGACCAAGAATAACTTTAGACTCCACATAATTTTGGAAATCCACTAACACATTACCAAGAAGTTGACTAACTGTGAAGAAATCACTTCTCTGAAAAGTCTGCTGCAGGTTAATCACTCATTGACTAATCAATCCTATAACGTTTTTAATAAAACTTTGCACAATGCTTTGCCTTAAGGTTGCGCATCTTCTCCAACTTAAATATCTGCAAATGATTCAGTATACTCTGAGAAATCATACAAACAATTTACCTATGTGTAAAACACCTTCTCTGCAGTAGCGACTTTGACACCTGTAACTTCTTAGCTATAGTTCTCCCAATGTCGAACCCGTTTGATCAAGATCTTTTAGCCATAGATGGCTTACCTTTCAACTTAGATTTTAAGCCCTCACTTGTGTAAAACTTTACACCATGCACTGAGAAATGTTCATTTCTCTGAACATGAAATCTGCGCCAGTTTTGTTGACTCTCAGAACATCTTCACATATGAATGTTCCTATGCAAAATTCTCTTAACCTGATGATAATTAGACTCTCAAACTCTAGCCATAGATTGATTAACTATGGACTTAGATATGTTCAGAAGGATTTCTCAAAAGATTAACTACAGAAGTAGCAGACAGCAAAACATCGGGCGCAAGATTTTCTTGATTTCTCAGAAAAGTTACAAATACATTGAGAAAGTAACTCAACTAACTTTCTTGTGTCCAATGACACTTTCTACAACTGATTTCTCTCTTCCTATTCTCTCTTCTTCCATGCCCCGACATTTTTCAAAACATTTATAGGCAAATATGTACAAGCTTATGACTAATCAAAAGTGTGAGTCACCTATATCTGAACTAATGTACATATGTGTACATAGCTTTGGATCTCTGAGTATGTCCTTCCTACGAACTTCTGAATTTGTTCTCTTCTTGATTTCTTGACTTCATTTCTTCATAAACCTTCAATTGATGATTGTCATGCACCAACAGCTCCCCCTCAATCATTAATTGAGGTTCTTCTCTATCTTCTTAATTCCTGCCATATCCTTGAATCTCTGTAACTTTGGTCCATCTAGACTTTTTGTCATCATATCTGCAAGTTGATCTTTTGTAGGTGTATGCATAACTTCAATTTCCTTATAAATGACCTTCTCTCTCAGAAAATGATACTGTATTTCAATATGCTTAGTTCTAGCATGAAACACAGGATTAGCTGCCAAGTATAAAGAACTCATATTGTCTCCACAAATAATAGGAGTACTTTGAATCACATAAAAAAACCTTCATAAGTGTCTTTAGCCATATTACCTCCTTTGCAGCTTCCACCATACCTTTATATTCTGCTTCTGTAGATGACAAAGCAACTGTATGTTGCTTCTTAGAACACCATGAAATCAATTTGTCTCCTACATAGCACAAATATCCATGTGTTGATCTTCTATCATCCACATTACCTGCCCAATCTGCATCACTATATATCTTCACTCTTGTATCAGAGGTAAATCCATAGTACAACCCTTCTTTGAGTGTACCCTTGATGTACCTAAGTACTCTTTGTCCTGCAATCCAACGTTCCTTTCTAGGACAATGCATGAATTGTGAAAGCACACCAACTGCATATGACAAATCAGGCCTTGTTAATGTAGCATAAATCAAGCTACCAACCAAACTTTGATAGAGCTTCATGTCTCTGAATTCTTCTCCTCCAAATCTAGACAATTTATGGTTCACTTCCAATGGTGTAGGTGCAACCCTGAAATCTTCCATTTTAAATTTGGTTAGCAAATTTTTAAGATACCTTTCTTGGGTCACATATACTCCATGTTGAGTATATAAAATCTCCATTCCCAAAAAGAATGAAAAGTTCCCCAAATCACTGATTTTGAACTCTTTCTCCATCTGCTTCTTGATCATTTGTATTCCTTTATCATCTGTTCCTGTAAGTATTATGTCATCAACATAAATACAAACATAAATGAATCCATCTTCACTTGCTTTGACTAGCAAGCTACTATCTGCCTTTGATGCTTGAAATCCAAGATCATTCAAGAACTTTACAACCCTATAATTCCATGCCCTTGGGGCCTACTTTAATCCATGCAAAGCTCTCTTGAGCTTACACACATAATTTGGACTCACTTGATCTTTGAACCCATCTGGTTGCTCCATGTATACTTCATCTGAAATGTAACCATTAAAAAAAGCATTTTTAACATCTAATTGAGATAGCTTCCAACCTTTACAAGTAGCAATTGCTATGAGAGTTCTGATGGTTGTCATCTTTGCCACAGGACGATAAGTCTCATCATAGTCCACTCCATATGTCTGTGCATACCCTTTCACAACAAGTCTGGCTTTGTACCTAGACACACTTCCATCTGCAAATCTTTTTGTTTTGTAAACCCACTTACATCCAATAATTTTCTGGCTATTAGGTTTAGGAACCAGATCCCAAGTCTGATTCTCTATCAATGCATCATACTGCTCTTGCATGGCTTCTTCCCAATTTCTCTTGCCTTTGGCTTCATCATATGTAGATGGATCTTCATCTGCTTTTACCAAATAAGCATAATCTTTAGTAGTCAAGAATGAGGTGTCATAGCTATACCTTGTAGGTTGCCATTTGTGCCTAGATGACCGCCTAACTTCTGCACTTTTTGAAGTCTCTGGTTCATCACATTCTGGATCAAACCTTGGCCTCTCTTCAACTTCAACCTGTACTTCATTATTCTCATTTTCATCAAGTAATTGAATCTTTGCTTTACCTTTCCTTTGATCCACTACTTCTTCAACATCTGCATGTACATTATATTTACCTACATACCAAGTACCTTGCTCATCAAATGTAACATCCTTGGATACAAGGAATTGCTTTGTGGATGGACTCCACAACCTGTATCCCATTTGCTTATCATCATAACCAATGAATACATATTTTTTTGCCTTAGGCTCCAACTTGTGTCTCAATTGAGATGGCACATATGCATATGCCAAACATCCAAATATTCTGCAATGATCCAAGGTAGGTCTCTTACCCCACCAAGCTTCATATGGTGTCATACCTTGCAAAGCTTTACAAGGCAATCTATTGACCAAATATGTAGCTGTATTAACAGCCTCTGCCCACAAATAATTTGGGCAATTCTTCTCTTTCATCATGGACCTTGCAAACTCAACAAGAGTCCTATTTCTTCTTTCTGTTACCCCATTTTGTTGAGGAGAGAACCTGCAAATAACTTCTCTCTTTATACCTGCATTCCACAAGTAATCATTGAATTCATTTGAAAAATACTCTCCCCCTCCATCTGACCTTAGTCTCTTCAATTTTTGACCTGTAATCCTTTCTGCATATGCATGATAGTGTTTAAATGTATTAAACACTTCTGATTTTTCTTTAATCACATAAATTGTGATCCATTTGGTAGCATCATCAACATATATGACATAATATCTTGAACCATTTATACTAAAGTCCTTTGAAGGACCCCACACATCTGTATGCACCAACTCAAGTCTTTCTGAATACATAAACCCATGCTTGGAGTAGGATTGCTTATGAGCCTTACCTAATTGACATGCCTCACATCTGTATGTCATGTGTTGACCTGCAATGTTAGGCAATCCCAGCACTGAATCATTATTAATCATGTCTTTGATACCTCTTTCATTGAAGTGTCCAAGTCTTTTGTGCCAAAGATCCAATTCTGACACCTTCTGCTCTCCATATGTGAACATAGCATGTCCAACATTTCCTTGTACCTTCAATGTGAAGAGCCTTCCTTCTTTCTTCCCTGTAACAACCTGTTTATACCCTTGACTAGGGTCTTCAACATATACTCCATCATTGGTGAATCTTACCTCATATCCTTTTTCCACAATTTGACCTACACTGATCAAATTCTTTGGAATTGTGGGAACATAAAGAACCTTACTCAGAAGAGTGCTCCCATCTTTAGCCTTGACTGAACCAATTGACTTTACCTTATGCTTTGTATTATCACCTGTCTGAACTGTATGGTTAATTGCATTATGATCTAGATCAGTCATCAAAGCAATATTTCCACTTAAATGATTACTACATCCTGAATCAATATAGAACACTCTCATGTCCTCATGTGAGGTTTCATATGTTGCATTCATAATGAGAGTCGAATCCTCCTTCTGATCTGATGCATAGTTATAGTAGGTGTTATTATAGGATTGATTTTGGAAGCTTCTTCCTCCACCTCTTCCAAAAGAATTCCTACCACCTCTACCTCTGAAGTTTCCTCTCTGAAATCTACCACCTCTTGCTCTTTGATTAAAGTTCTGATAATTACCATTGTTCTGATTATTGTGCCAACAATCATGAGATAGATGATTGGTCTTACCACATATCCAACAAGCTCTTGCATTATCTTTGTTGTTTCTGCCTCTTCCTCTACTTCTGCCATTTCCTTTTCCTCTTATGAAATTTGCTTGATTTGAAGTACCTTCTTCTTCACCTGATTGTTGCTTTCCTTTGTTAGCTTTCTTCTTGTCTTTAGAGTACATTGCATGACCTGCACTCTTATCAACATCTCCTTTGACATCATTCTCAAAAGTTAGCATATGACCTAACAATTGATTCAAATCAGGAGTGAAGTGATCTAATGAAAGTTCTGTAGACAAAATAAAAGGTTTCCACTTCTCATCTCCTCTTAGCCCTGTGAGAATTTGTCTTACCAATTTATCTTCTTCAATATCTTCATCCACTGCTCATAAAGAATCTGCAATGTCCTTCATCTTTGTCACATAATCAGAGATTGATTGTGAGGCCTTCTTTTTGAAAGTAGTAAATTCTGCCCATAGTGAAGCCTTCCTTGATTTGGTTGTGTTTTGGAAATGCTCTTCCAAAGCATTCCAAATGTCACTCGCACTTTCAAGTCCTCTAATGTGAGGAAGCAAATAGTCATTGACTGCCATGTAGATTATGCTCCTTCCTTCAGCATCCTTCTTCATCCAATTCTTTGTTGGAGCAGAGGAATCATCAATAAGTGATTACATGAAGTCCAAAAGTGAAAAGATATGTGGAAGGATGAAGATTATTTTCAAAGGAAGAAAATAGAATCAGAAATGTTTCTTTTGTATATTACTCTTGTAAATAGTTCAATGTATTTTGAAAAAGATGACGAGTTAGACTCGTATATATATCTACAGATATGTATTCGTAGTAAGAGAGAGTGATATAGATCAGATAGAGAAGACAATAGGTGGAGAGGTGATGAACATTGTATGTATCATCAACCATATGTATGAAAAGTAATGAAGAAGAAAATGTTGTAGATTTCTGCGCGTCGATCTTCTCTCCCGTTCTCCTTCTGTGCTTAATATTTTGAGGAATCCTTTTGCACTTATCTAAGTCCATAGCTAATCTATCTATGGCTAGAATTTGAGAGGTTAATTACATTCAGGCTGAGAGAATTTTGATTAGGAACATTCATATGTAAGAATGTTCTAAGAGTCGTAAAATCTGGCGCATATTTTATCTTCAAAGAAATAGCCAGTGCTCAGTCTACAGTGTAAAGTTTTACACAAGTGAGGGCTTAAAATCTAAGTTGGAAGATAAGCCATCTATGGCTAAAAGATCTTGATCAAACGGGTTCGACATTGTGAGAACCAGTGCTAAGAAGTTGCAGGTGTCAAAGTCGCCATTGCAGAGAAGCTCTTTCAGACATAGGTAAAGTGTTTCACACATTTCTCAGTGTGTACTCAATCATTTTGAGAAATTTAACTTGGTAAAGTTGCGCAATCTCAAGGCGAAGTGGTGTGCAAAGTTTTGTCAAGAACTTTACAGAATTGATTAGTCAATGAGTGATTAATCTGCAGCAGACTTTTCTGGAGAAGTTGAATTTTTCAGAACATTCAATTTTTCTGATAACTTGGTGAATGATCTCTAAGTTTGGTGGAGTCTAAGGTTAATCTTGATATAGAGGTGGTCTAACTTCAAGGTTAACTTGTTCTTTTGGAGATTAACACTCTCCATCAGTGGTATCAGAGCAAGTTGTGTCAAAATTGAAGTGAAGATGACTCCGACTATTGCAGAAGTACAAATCTTTACATTTTTAAGGTGCAGAAGGGTAAAGGCTGAAGAAAACTTGAAGGAAGACATACAAAGAGTATCAAAAGGATCAGAAGGAGCAACATTCGAAGTAAAGGTACATTCATTGTCTGTAAAGGTTAAAGTTTTGAGACTACAGGTGAAGCAAGGATGGGAGATAGTCTCCAAATTGAAAAGTTGGATAGAGAGAACTATCCAGCTTGGTCTATGAGGATGGAAGCTCATCTTATGAGCAAAGATCTGATAGGATATATCACAGGAGATGAAGAAAAGCCAGAATTCAGAGATCCTAGTGTTCCAACTAGGGAGGAGCTTGCAGATTTGAAGAATTGGATGAAGAAAGATGCTCAAGCAAGGAGCATAATCTACATGGCAGTCAATGACTATTTGCTTCCTCACATTAGAGGACTTGAAAGTGCATGTGACATTTGGAATGCTTTGGAGGAGCATTTCCAAAACACAACCAAATCAAGGAAGGCTTCACTATGGGCAGAATTTACTACTTTCAGGAAGAAGGCCTCACAATCAATCTCTGATTATGTGACAAAGATGAAGGAGATTGCAGATTCTCTAGGTGCAGTGGATGAAGACATTGAAGAAGACAAATTGGTAAGACAAATACTCACAGGGCTAAGAGGAGATGAGAAGTGGAAGCCTTTCATTTTATCTACAGAACTTTCATTAGATCACTTTACTCCTGATTTGAATCAATTGTTAGGTCATATGCTAACTTATGAGAATGATATCAAAGGAGATGTTGATAAGAGTGCAGGTCATGCAATGTACTCTAAAGACAAGAAGAAAGCTAACAAAGGGAAGCAACAATCAGGTGAAGAAGAAGGTACATCAAACCAAGCAAATTTCATAAGAGGAAAAGGAAGTGGCAGAAGTAGAGGAAGAGGCAGAAACAACAAAGATAATTCAAGAGCTTGTTGGATATGTGGTAAGACCAATCATCTATCTCATGATTGTTGGCATAATAATCAAAACAATGGTAATTATCAGAACTTTAATCAAAGAGCAAGAGGTGGTAGATTTCAGAGAGGAAACTTCAGAGGTAGAGGTGGTAGGAATTCTTTTGGAAGAGGTGGAGGAAGAAGCTTCCAAAATCAATCCTATAATAACACCTACTACAACTATACATCAGATCAGAAGGAGGATTCAACTCTCATTATGAATACATGTGAAACCTCACATGAAGACATGAGAGTGTTCTATATTGATTCAGGATGTAGTAATCATTTAAGTGGAAATATTGCTTTGATGACTGACCTAGATCATAATGCAATTACTCATACAGTTCAGACAGGTGATAATACAAAGCATAAGGTAAAGTCAATTGGTTCAGTCAAAGCTAAGGATGGGAGCACTCTTCTGAGTAAGGTACTCTATGTTCCCACAATTCCAAAGAATTTGATCAGTGTAGGTCAAATTGTGGAAAAAGGATATGAGGTAAGGTTCACAAATGATGGAGTTTATGTTGAAGACCCTAGTCAAGGGTATAAACAAGTTATTGCAGGAAAGAAAGAAGGAAGGCTCTTCACATTGAAGGTACAAGGAAATGTTGGACATGCTATGTTCACATATGGAGAGCAGAAGGTGTCAGAATTGGATCTTTGGCACAAAAGACTTGGACACTTTAATGAAAGAGGTATTAAAGAAATGATTAACAATGATTCAGTGCTTGGATTGCCTAACATTGCAGGTCAACACATGACATACAGATTTGAGGCATGTCAATTAGGTAAGGCTCATAAGCAATCCTATTCCAAGCATGGGTTTATGTATTCAGAAAGACTTGAATTGGTGCATACAGATGTGTGGGGTCCTTCAAAGGACTTTAGTATAAATGGCTCAAGATATTATGTCATATATGTTGATGATGCTACCAGGTGGATCACAATTTATGTGATTAAAGAAAAGTCAGAAGTGTTTAATACATTTAAACACTATCATGCATATGCAGAAAGGATTACAGGTCAACAATTGAAGAGACTAAGGTCAGATGGAGGGGGAGAGTATTTTTCAAATGAGTTCAATGATTATTTGTGGAATGCAGGTATAAAGAGAGAAGTCACTTGCAGGTACTCTCCTCAACAAAATGGGGTAGCAGAAAGAAGGAATAGGACTCTTGTTGAATTTGCAAGGTCTATGATGAAAGAGAAGAATTGCCCAAATTATTTGTGGGCTGAGGCTGTTAATACAGCTACATACTTGGTTAATAGATTGCCTTGTAAAGCTTTGCAGGGTATGACACCATATGAAGCTTGGTGGGGTAAGAAACCTACCTTGGATCATTGCAGAATATTTGGATGCTTGGCATATGCATATGTGCCATCAAAATTGAGGCATAAGTTGGAGCCTAAGGCAGAAAAGTATGTATTCATTGGTTATGATGATAAGCAAATGGGATACAGGTTGTGGAGTCCATCCACAAAGCAATTTATTGTATCCAAGGATGTTACATTTGATGAGCAAGGTACTTGGTATGCAGGTAAATATAATGTACATGCAGATGATGAAGAAGTAGTGGAACAAAGAAAAGGTAAAGCAAAGATTCAATTACTTGATGAAAGTGAGAACAATGAAGTACAGGTTGAAGTTGAAGAGAGGCCAAGGTTTGATCCAGAATGTGATGAACCAGAAACTTCAAGAAGTGCAGAAGTTAGGAGATCATCTAGGCACAAATGGCAACCTACAAGGTATAGCTATGACACTTCATTCTTGACTACTAAAGATTATGCTTATTTGGTAAAAGCAGATGAAGACCCTTCTACATTTGAAGAGGCCAAAGGGAAGAAGAATTGGGAAGATGCTATGCAAGAGGAGTATGATGCATTGATAGAGAATCAAACATGGGATTTGGTTCCTAAACCTAATAGTCAGAAAATCATTGGTTGTAAGTGGGTTTACAAGACTAAAAGATTTGCAGATGGAAGTGTGTCTAGGTACAAAGCTAGACTTGTTGTGAAAGGGTACGCACAGACATATGGAGTGGATTATTATGAGACTTATAGTCCTGTGGCAAAGATGACAACCATCAGGACACTCATAGCAATTGCTGCTTGCAAAGGTTGGAAGTTATCTCAATTAGATGTCAAAAATGCTTTCTTGAATGGTTACATTTCAGATGAAGTCTACATGGAGCAACCAGATGGGTTCAAAGATCAAGTGAGTCCAAATTATGTGTGTAAGCTCAAGAGAGCTTTGTATGGGTTGAAGCAAGCCCCAAGGGCTTGGAATTATAGGCTTGTGAAATTCTTGAATGATCTTGGATTTCAAGCATCAAAGGCAGATAGTAGCTTGCTAGTCAAAGCAAGTGAAGATGGGTTCATTTATGTTTGTATTTATGTTGATGACATAATACTTACAGGAACAGATGATAAAGGAATACAAATGATCAAGAAGCAGATGGAGAAAGAGTTCAAAATCAGTGATTTGGGGAACCTATCATTCTTCTTGGGAATGGAGATTTCTTATACTCAACATGGAGTATATGTGACCCAAGAAAGGTATCTTAAAAATTTGCTAATCAAATTTAAAATGGAAGATTGCAGGGTTGCACCTACACCTTTGGAAGTGAATCACAAATTGTCTAGGTTTGGAGGAGAAGAGTTCAGAGATATGAAACTCTATCAAAGTTTGGTTGGTAGCTTGATTTATGCTACATTAACAAGGCCTGATTTGTCATATGCAGTTGGTGTGCTTTCACAATTTATGCATTGTCCTAGAAAGGAACATTGGATTGCAGGACAAAGAGTACTTAGGTACATCAAGGGTACACTCAGAGAAGGGTTGTACTATGGATTTACTTCAGATACAAGAATCAAGATATATAGTGATGCAGATTGGGCAGGTAATGTGGATGATAGAAGATCAACACATGGATACTTGTGCTATGTAGGAGACAAATTGATTTCATGGTGTTCTAAGAAGCAACATACAGTTGCTTTGTCATCTACAGAGGTAGAATATAAAGGTATGGTGGAAGCTGCAAAGGAGGTAATATGGCTAAAGACACTTATGAAAGTTTTTGATGTGGTTCAAAGTACTCCTATTGTTTGTGGAGACAACATGAGTTCTTTATACTTGGCAGCTAATCCTGTGTTTCATGCTAGAACTAAGCATATTGAAATACAGTATCATTTCTTAAGAGAGAAGGTCATTGAGAAAGAGATTGAAGTCATACACACTCCTACAAAAGATCAACTTGCAGATATGATGACTAAAAGTTTGGATGGACCTAAATTGTAGAGATTTAAAGATATGGCAGGAATAAAGAAGATGCAGGTAATCACAATTGAAGATTGAGGGGGAGCTGTTGGAGCAGAGAAATCATCAATAAGTGATTACATGAAGTCCAAAAGTGAAAAGATATGTGGAAGGATGAAGATTATTTTCAAAGGAAGAAAATAGAATCAGAAATGTTATTTTTGTATATTACTCTTGTAAATAGTTCAATGTATTTTGAAAAAGATGACGAGTTAGACTCGTATATATATCTACAGATATGTATTCGTAGTAAGAGAGAGTGATATAGATCAGATAGAGAAGACAATAGGTGGAGAGGTGATGAACATTGTATGTATCATCAACCATATGTATGAAAAGTAATGAAGAAGAAAATGTTGTAGAATTCTGCGCGTCGATCTTCTCTCCCATTCTCCTTCTGTGCTTAATATTTTGAGGAATCCTTTTGCACTTATCTAAGTCCATAGCTAATCTATCTATGGCTAGAATTTGAGAGGTTAATTACATTCAGGCTGAGAGAATTTTGATTAGGAACATTCATATGTAAGAATGTTCTAAGAGTCGTAAAATCTGGCGCATATTTTATCTTCAAAGAAATAGCCAGTGCTCAGTCTACAGTGTAAAGTTTTACACAAGTGAGGGCTTAAAATCTAAGTTGGAAGATAAGCCATATATGGCTAAAAGATCTTGATCAAACGGGTTCGACATTGTGAGAACCAGTGCTAAGAAGTTGCAGGTGTCAAAGTCGCCATTGCAGAGAAGCTCTTTCAGACATAGGTAAAGTGTTTCACACATTTCTCAGTGTGTACTCAATCATTTTGAGAAATTTAACTTGGTAAAGTTGCGCAATCTCAAGGCAAAGTGGTGTGCAAAGTTTTGTCAAAAACTTTACAGAATTGATTAGTCAATGAGTGATTAATCTGCAGCAGACTTTTCTGGAGAAGTTGAATTTTTCAGAACATTCAATTTTTCTGATAACTTGGTGAATGATCTCTAAGTTTGGTGGAGTCTAAGGTTAATCTTGATATAGAGGTGGTCTAACTTCAAGGTTAACTTGTTCTTTTGGAGATTAACACTCTCCATCATTCTTTAGATCTGACAATTCTTCCCTAGTTGGAACACTAGGATCTCTGAACTGAGGCTTCTCTTCTTCACCTGTAATATATGCTATCAAATCTTTGCTCATCAGATGAGCTTCCATTCTCATAGACCAAGCTGGATAGTTCTCTCTATCCAACTTTTCAATTTGGAGACTATCTCCCATCCTTGCTTCACCTGTAGTCTCAAGCTTTAGACTTTACAAGAAATAAATGTACCTTAACTTCGAGTGTTGCTTCTTCTGATCCTTTTGATAATCTTTGCGTGTCTCCCTTCAATCTTTCTTCAACACTTTATCCTTCTGAACCTTTGAAATGTAGAACTTGTATGTCTGCAGCAGTTGGAGTCTTCCTTTCCTTAATTTTGACACAACCTGCTCTGATACCACTAATGGAGAGTGTTAATCTCCAAAAGAACAAGCTATCCTTGGTATTAGACCACCTCTAGACCAAGAATAACTTTAGACTCCACATAATTTTGGAGATCCACTAACACATTACCAAGAAGTTGACTAACTGTGAAGAAATCACTTCTCTGAAAAGTCTGCTGCAGGTTAATCACTCATTGACTAATCAATCCTATAAAGTTTTTAATAAAACTTTGCACAATGCTTCGCCTTAAGGTTGCGCATCTTCTCCAACTTAAATCTCTGCAAATGATTCAGTATACTCTGAGAAATCATACAAACAATTTACCTATGTGTAAAACACCTTCTCTGTAGTAGCGACTTTGACACTTGTAACTTATTAGCTATAGTTCTCCCAATGTCGAACCCGTTTGATCAAGATATTTTAGCCATAGATGGCTTACCTTTCAACTTAGATTTTAAGCCCTCACTTGTGTAAAACTTTACACCATGCACTGAGCAATGTTCATTTCTCTGAACATGAAATCTGCGCCAGTTTTGTCGACTCTCAGAACATCTTCACATATGAATGTTCCTATGCAAAATTCTCTTAACCTGATGACAATTAGACTCTCAAATTCTAGCCATAGATTGATTAACTATGGACTTAGATATGTTCAGAAGGATTTCTCAAAAGATTAACTACAGAAGTAGCAAACAGCAAAACATCGGGCGCAAGATTTTCTTGATTTCTCAGAAAAGTTACAACTACATTGAGAAAGTAACTCAACTAACTTTCTTGTGTCCAATGACACTTTCTACAACTGATTTCTCTCTTCCTATTCTATCTTCTTCCATGCCCCGACATTTTTCAAAACATTTATAGGCAAATATGTACAAGCTTATGACTAATCAAAAGTGTGAGTCACCTATATCTGAACTAATGTACATATGTGTACATAGCTTTGGATCTCTGAGTATGTCCTTCCTTCAAACTTCTTAATTTGTTCTCTTCTTGATTTCTTGACTTCATTTCTTCATAAACCTTCAATTGATGATTGTCATGCACCAACATTGGAGTGCTTCAACCTTTGGATGTTCCAATTCAGAAGTGGGAGTCTATTTCTATGGACTTTATCACTAAGCTACCTCTAGCGAGAAGTAAGCATGATACCATATTTTTTATAGTCCATCAGCTTACCAAGTTGGCACATTTCTTTCCTATGAAAAAGAATGATATTGCTTTGAACATTGCAAGAATCTTTGTAAAAGAAATTTTTCGATGCCTAAAAGCATAATTTCTAATAGAGACTCTAGATTTACATCAAACTTCTGGAAAGTGACATTTGAATCGATTGGAACTCAACTTTGTATGAGTACAACTTTTCATCCACAAACTGATGGGGAAACCGAGAGGGTTAATAGGGTAGTTGAAGATATGTTGCGTATGTATGTGAATGAACAGCAGGATAATTGGAGTGAATATTTACCCTTGGTTGAGTTTGCATACAATAGTGCATGGCATGCATCTATAAAAATGACTCTATTTGAAGCTATGTATGGATATATTTGTTTGACTCCGCCTTCATTTTCGGGGTTTCCAAATAAAGTAGAAGTATCCAAAAAAATGCCTGATAAGATGGATGAACTTGGAAAAATTAAGGAACACATAAAAGAAGCTCAAAAAAGACAAAAGAAGTTCTATGATTTAAAGAGAAGACCACTTGAATTTCAAGTTGATGATATGGTATTTCTTAAAGTAAATCCTCACCGATCTAACTTGTTGCTAGGGAAGGATCATAGAATTTCTCCTCGATATGCAGGTCCTTTTATAGTTTTGAAAAAGATTGGATCTCTTGCTTATTTACTGGAATTACCTAAACATTTAAATGTGCATCCTGTATTTCATGTTAGCTTAAAAGATCTGTATCTAATGTTGCTCATGTTTTGCAAGACAATTATAAGCTGAAAGATGATGGCTCTTTTGAGCTTCAACCGGAAATAATATTAGATCGAAAGGAAAGATTTCTTAGAAATAGATCTATAGTAGAAATTTTGGTGAAATGGCACTCATACCTAGTAGAAGATTCCAGTTGGGTGAATTTAGATGATTTTCTAACACATTATCCTTCTTTCCAACTCTCAGGACAGAGTTCTTAAAAGGGGGGGGAACTGTAACAGGCCTCTTTTCTAGTGAAATAGTTCATTTTGAACTTTCTGAATTTCATTGTGAGGATAATGCTTAGAATGAATAATTAGGTCATTTTATGCATGTAGGAAAAACTTTGGGTTGAAAAGTTTCATATTCTCTATAGACCTTATTTGCATCATGTTTTCTAGTCACATTTTGAAGGTGAAGATGAAAGAATTAGGAAAAACTCTATATGAGAGAAAGGTAGAGCAAGTATAGCAGAATAAAAGTGCTTGAGTCAAAATTTTTTGAATCATGTTTTAAGTACCTCGTTGAGGGTCCTACATTTAGTTCATTATAAGAAAATGCCTTGATTTTACTCTCTAGAATTTTGAAATTTACAGGGCTCAAAAGTGGCATTTGGAGGTGGATTTGGACCTTAGACATCTCTAACACTATTGTGCAAATCGCAAAATTGAATAAAAGTGTCTCTCACAAGCTTAAGCTAATTCCTCACCATATTTGAGTTATAGGGCTTTGAAAAGTGTTGTTTTCCAACACTTAAAACAAAAACGAGGGCTTATCTAATCCTATTCGAGCCCGTGATTCTGATGCTCACATGTCACCATGTCTACATATGGATATTTTCGGATATGTCTTTTTGGCGTTTTTCTCCTATTTTTGACAAGTATGCTAAAGAAAGAAAGCACACTACGATCGCATAGCTTTTTGCAAAAGTTTTGGAGAAACTCAACTTTTTCTAAATTTGATGGGTCGCACGCCTTTTTGGGGAGGGTAGCAATCAAACTCTGATATAGGGAGACCTTCACGTCAAAAGAGGGGACACACAGAAATCTGAGAATTACTTTGTGATTGAGAGTGAGAGTGAGAGTGAGAGTGTGATTGAGAGTACAAGTGTGAATGCGATTGTGATAGCTCGGGGGTGGTCGGGAGGTAGAGGCTTTGTCAAGAAGCTATTGTCAAAAGCTATTGTTCAAAGCTATTATAATCATTGATTCACATCTGTAATATCAGAATTCTTCCTTCTTTGCATCATATTTGCTTCTACTCTTCTGCATCAAATTTTCTCTTACCTTGTGCAATCTCTACGTTCTTCTCTCCTGTGTTATTTTTGAGTGATCGAAAGATTGTGATTGGGGATAGATTTTGATTGAGGAAACGCTACACTATGTGTGAGGGGTGGTATGTGTGATTAGGATAAAAGAGCGAGGCTATAAGGTGATGTCCTCTTGAGTGTGTGTAGAAGAGTGGATGAAACCAAGTGAGAATACACGAGGAAGAGAGAGATCGGGGGGAATAAAGAGAGGGGAAGATGGATAAAGTGAAAGGAAAACGAGTGTGAGAGTGTGCATTAGCAAAAGTGTGTGTGTGTGAGAGAGAGAGGATTGATGTATATACATGCAAGTAGTAGGGGTGTGAATGAGAGAAAATGAGATTATGAGTAGGTTGGTGCATGTGTGAATGTGAGAAAGAGTGTGTTTGATCGAGGAAAGAGGAGAAAGATAGTAAAGGGAAGAGGAATGTAATGTTAGGGTTGAAGTGGACCTCGAAAAGTAGAGAGACGAGATGAGGAGAAGAGGAGGAACAGGGAAAGAGTGAGAGAGGGTGAAGTTGAAGTGGGGTATTTGGAAATATTGGAAAGCAATTTGGCTTTTGCTTGTGATTGGAGATCCAAGCCCTTCCCATATCAAGGTTGAAGCAAAGCCAAAGATTGAAGTACACCTAGGTCGAATTTTGGATTGAGATTTGAATGTGACAGTACCATCCAAAAAGATTTGAATATATTGGGGATCAAAAACTGAATGTATTTGTGCACATGGGTGGATTTAGATTATGATAAACTTGACGAGAGGTGAGAAATTGAGCAAATATAGTTGCATATAAGCATTTTTTTCTTGGGATTAAGGACCTATCCATTTGGCGATCCTATTGGTGAAGGTTTGGCATATCTCCAAGACACTGCCACAGGTTGGCCTAGTGCCCCTTAGTGCAACACAATCTTCACACGACCTAGATAAAATGGCTCAGAGACATGCAACTCCTCTTAGTGACTTTCCATGCTTTCTAGGCTTCCTTGATGAAGATCTTGATGGCCACATGCAATTATTTGAGGTTATTTGTGGTGGTCATGAAATAGTGGATGACAATAGGAAATAGCATATCTTCCTAGTAACGATAAGAGGTGATGCAAGTGAGTGGTATGCTAACTTAGCCATGCAAGAGAGCAACTTATTATGACCTAAAAACTAGCTTTTTGAGAAAGTTTAGAGGTCAAGGATTTGAAGAGAAACTAGCAAAGCAGCTGGACCACTTACGACAAGGGCCAAGGAGATTATTGATAAATATATTGATCGAATGGATACCATTGTGAGGAAGTCAAAAATAGTGTACCTAATAGAGAGACCTTGTAAAGACGGTTCTTAGTAGGCCTACATGATGAAAAAGTTGAGAAATATATTAGGTTGAAGAGACCAACTAGTCTAGAAGAGGCAAAGTATGAGGTTAGAGTTTGGGAAGAAGTTCAGTGTGTGGTTGAAATGTATAGGTTGAGAAAAGATTCACATTAAAGAAGCATAAAAGCAAACCAAGAGAGCACTAAGGCAGGAGGTATCATTGAGGAGAAAGTCATAGAGCTCTTAGATAAGGTTCTATTTGCAAGAATCGAACCCATTTGCTTCCTAAGGAATGTGAGAGCACTGTTGTGTCCTCAAGAATCAAAGCCACTGCCACAAAATGGTGAATGGCAAAGAGAGAGGATGTGTGTTGCAAATGATTGGAATAGTGGTGTACTTCAAGCTCATCAAGAACATGGGATACTAAAAAGAACAATGAACTGGAATCATCGAGCACATACAAAACGAGTGCAATTTGACTTAAGGGGATTAGTTTCTTGGAGTTGCAAGCAAAGGGGACATATGGATAGAGAATGCCCAAGGTTACGAGGATCGAGGAGTGATATGCCCATGAATAGATGTGATGGGATAAGAGAATAAAAAAAAGATGAGTATGTTTCAAAGGTCAGAGAACCCACTAGAGAAGATGTATCCATGAGCTCTTGTCTACACACTTCAAGAAAGTTGAAGTTTCTTATGAGTGTAGACGTAAAGTACCACCAAAGCCATGAAGAAAGATTATTGTTAACCAAAATGTTCTAGAGGTAGGAGTGATACCTTGAGTTCAAGGGAGAAGATGTGAAGGAAGAACATGTGGAGATGAGAGGCTCAAGAGGTCCGAACCCATACTTGCAATGAACAGAGATTGACACAAGAATGATGAGGAAGTAATGCCCAAATTTGTTTACATGGTAGAATGTAAATCCCTAGAAGATATTGGTCACAATGCAAAGTCCAACATGTTCTTCTCCTCTTTTATTCCTACCATTCTTTTGAATCTACTTGTCTTCACACCATCTAAGATTTTGGTCATGATATCTACTATTTGATCCTTTTGTAGGACTTCAAGTTCCTTCTCCATTATCTTTTCTCTTAAGAAATGATATTGATTCTTTATGTGCTTTGCTCTTGCCTAAAATACTTGATTTGATGCAACATAAAGTGAACTCATATTATCTCCATGAATTGTAGGTATACTTTGATCAATGACCAAGATTCTAAACAAAGTCTACATCTACATGATCTCTTTAGCTACTTCTACCAATCCTTTGTATTCTGATTCTATTGACGACATGGCTTCTCTTTGCTGCTTCTTTGAACACCAATTCACAAGCTTATCACCTATATACACCATGTATCCATGAGTTAATCTTCTATCTTCCTAACTTCCCACCCAATATGAGTTACTATGCCCTCAATTTTATGTCTCAGGTAAAAGGATATATAATCCTTCACTTAAGGTTCCTTTGATATATCTAAGAACTCTTTGACCTGCAAGTCCATGTGGATCTTTTGGACAATGCATAAATTGTGAGAGGACCCCCATTGCATAAATGAGATCGGGTCCTGTTAGTGTAGCATAAATCAATCTTCCAACAAGACATTGATATTTCCTCATGTCCTTATATTCTGCACCCTCATGTTTGATAAGTTTATAATTGACTTCAAGTGCAGTTGAGGCTTCTCTACAATTGTCCATGTCAAACTTCCTCAATAGGTTCAAAAGATACCTTTCTTAGGACACATGTAAGTTCTGCGTAAGTGATTTCCATTACAAGAAAGTATGATATATATCCTAGATCACTTATCTTGAACTGCTTTTGAAGTAATCTCTTCACTTCTTTAATTCCTTCATTTGAGGTATCCCTAATTATAATTTCATCTACATATATGACCATGTAGGTTGTACCTTGATAGGTTATTTTGATAAGTAGAGTTGCATCTGCTTTTGAACTTTCTTACAAGCTTTTGGTGCTTTCTTTAATTCATAGAGTGCTTTTCTTAACTTGCATACATGATTTGGATACCTAGAGTCTATAAACCCTTGTGGTTGCTCCATATATACTTCATCTGATACGTATCTATTAGAAAATACATTCGTTATGTCCAATTGACTCAAGGTCCATCTTTTGAAGCTACAATAGCAATGATTGTCTTTATGGTTGACATTTTAGCCACAAGACATAATGTCTCATCATAATCTATGCCCATAAGTTTGAGCATAGCTTTTGACAACCAAAATTTCTTTGTATGTGTTTATTCTTCCTTTGCTTTATAAACCCACTTATTTCCAATTGCTCTCTTACCATTAGGTTTTGGAACATGTTCCCATGTCTTGTTCACTTCAAGTGTAGTAAAATCTTCCTTCATTTCTTCTTCTCATTGTTTCTTTCCTTTTGCATCATCATAGTTCTGAGGTGCTTCATCATCTTCTACCGTATAAGCATAGTTTTTTTTATTCATATAAGATGTATCATAGGAGTACCTTGTTGGTTGTTTCCTTATTCTACTTGAACTTCTTGGTTCATCCTCTTTTTGTGTATCTAAATAGTTTTTTTCATCAAACCTAGGTGTTTCTTCATTTCTTCTTGATAATCAAGTCATAGATGTACTACCTTGCCCATGGTCTTCATCTTCATACACGTGTAATTCAATTTACCTCTTTCACCTCTTCATACCTCCTTTTTAAACTCTTCAATCATTTCACTTTGTTCTGCATACCAACTATTGAGGTTGTAGCAAGGAAAGACCAAAACCCTCACCACCTTGCATGGAAGCAAGAAGGAAAGCTCAAGAACGACTCTCCTCTCATCCACCCCCTACCTCCAGCATGTTCAAGCCATTGGCATAAGACACATGCTATGCCACATGCTTGAAAACAAGGAGAATAGGGAGTCAAGGATCCTAGTCCATGAGGAAAATACAAGCAAATGCAACTACTCTACTCACACAAAGGAGAGACATGCATAGGCAAACACACACCACTCTCACACACTCACAAAGACACAATACATGAAATGTAACTAGTCTTGGAGTAAATGAGAGCCTTCTTCCATTGATAAGAGATATTACATGAGAGCACGTCGACCAAAAGCCCCCTCTTTACAAAAATGAGCTTCTATATATAGGCTAAGCTCTATTCCCCATGTGCTCTTTTGAAAAGTCAAAAAGTGAATGTCTCTCTAACTAACATATCTTCTAGGATATTCCCAAAATAAAGTCTTGTAACCACCAAATCCCAAGAATATGCATGCGTGGGTTTTCCTACGTGGGAATTCCTTAGAAGGGCCAGAAAGCTAAAATATGAAGAGTCTTCTACACTAAGCCATAAAGAAATATTAAGAAGAGTTCTAGGAGAGTGTTCATATATGATACTCTAAGTTTATACAAAGAAGGTTATACCCATGGTCTAGGGAGGGTTCTCATGCACAATTGTGGATGTGTGCATAACCTACAACACAACACTCTCCCCCCTCTAGTCTTTGTCGTCCTCGACAAAGCTAAAGAGGAAGAGCATACATGACTGAATTGGTCCAAGGTAGAGTCTTTTAAGTCTGGAAATCTTCAAGTCTTCATTGATCTTCAAATCTTTAGCACTTCTAATCTGCAAGCTAGCAGTCCTTCCTTCAATCTTCAAATCTTCAATCTTCAAAGCAGGACGACACAATCCCCTTGGGGGGCAGTCAACCCAACATTTATACCCCTATGCAGTCCTTTGTAAGGCTGGAAATGCCTTCTCAAGAAGCTCCCAAACCTGAAATGACATAGAAAAAGCAAGTAGACTGCATCTAAAAAATGAAATAGACAATAAAGATTCATTCAAAATTTAGTTTCCGCTTCAGGGAGCATCCTCTTCTGCAAGTGTTTCTTCTAGAGAGAAGTCCTCGAGAACAATAGCTAAAGTATATCTTTGTGATGCCACAATCATATTCACATTCCTAAATATGTTATCCCCAAGTGAGTGTGAGACATATTTAAATGTAAATCATGAGATGAATGTGGTTTCATGATTAACCGATGTGCCTGGCTTCATTTATACTCTGCTCATCTCAGCCAGTTTGCCAAATATCATGAGTATCATGTGTTCAAAAAGTAATTAGATAATGATGCATACAACAAAAGGGTATTGCAATGAAACATAGACTTAATTTTCAACAATACATGGGTTTGGCCAATACAAAAGCAAGTGTATACATGAGTTGGAAATACTCAGAGTGGTGGTACCAATTTGGAAGCATCATGCCCAAATGGGACAGTCACCCAAGTTGATATCAGTGCACCTCCCTCACAAAGAACATGTGAGTGACTCCAAACAATTCATCAAAAGACAACCTAGCAACATGCACAACTGAAAGCACAGTATTACATCTCTATAGGAGTCAAGAAGGAGCAATGGTTAAGTTCTGTGTGAGTAAGCTTGCAATGCATTATGAGGACAATGCCTTAAATGAGTATTGTAAAACTAGTGAGTTACTTCCCTGGCAAAAAACAATCACTCAGACTTCTTTCACACTTAAATAGTACCGAACAGGTCTAAATCCACACAACAATTCCCTTCAATCAAAAAAATGCTCTCCAATACAAGGCATTCCACTCATCATTATAGTCTGTTAGGGTGAAGTACCTCTGCATAGTGACTAATCATAGGTGAGACTGAAAGAAAAAATAGATAACCTTTATCACCCCTAAGGCATTTCATAAAATCAAAACAGTTAAAAGTAGAGTTCCTGCTGGGTGTTCTAGATGGAATTTTGCACAATATCACTATATGACAATCACAAAAACTAAGTAACCAATATCAATGCATCTTATCCTATCAATCCAGAGTAGCTTGCCAACCCAACAAGTATTTCTAAAAGAGCAACCCCTGCATCACTGCTGCAAAAGTTTCCTTTTTGGCTGGAGTAAAACTTTAACTTGAAAGGAAAGCAGATTAAAAACACATTGGAGATCATGGGTGGAAGGGTTCATTGGTGCTTTTGACAAATGTTATAGAGATTATTCCTTTGGAATGTGTGGTGACGACACCAAATGGTAAAATCAAACACATTATCTCGTATGTGAGCTACCACGATGGACTTGCACATAAAATACTCTAAGGGATCTAAGTGGGGAGGGAATATGATGACCCCTGAAAGTCCTTATCAAAAGCAAGATAGAAACTTCATATTGACAACTTATATATTGCATGGGAAAAGCTTCCCAAAGGGAACAACTCCTTCCTTCAAGGTGTGGCAAGCATCTTTTGGTTAGGAGAAATTTGGACATGATCTCCTTGAGAGAAAAAAAGACACCACACTTTGTATACACCAGCCATACACAACCTAACCCAAGCTTTGGAGCTTGATATCTTGCCACAAGCTCTTTGGTCCTGCAAAACAAACTACTGAACAAATGGAGGTAGAAAACATGATGCAGATCAGCTAGTGCGGATGTTAAACTAAAAATCTTAGTTTCCTAAGAGCCATGTGTTCCTTTAAAAACAAAGAAAATGAAGATGCTCATAGTTCCAAACTGCATATCATATATTGCACCACAAGTGTAGGGATGCTTCTAACTCTTCAAGAGATGGCCCCCTATGCAAGTTGTTCATGCTACAATTGATGGAAACACCAAGCAATGAGTCATTTAAATCACCTGCTATATATTGAAGCTTACTTGTGTCATATGAATATGAAAACAACCCTTGTAAGCATGCAAAACAAATCAGGAATGATGTGCCAACTTCATAAACCCCCTAGGTGAGTTATTCATAAACCACTAATCCTTATCCTTAAATGGATGATAAGGAAGGGTGGCGATACTCCTTAAAGAGCACCCTTCTCCCCAGCCAAGAATCACATTCATCAGTTTCAATGTTCTTGAACCCTCCAACATGACCTGAGCCTCCCATTATCGAAGCATCATTCACTTTGCAAGCTATTGTGTGTTGTGCATTTCTACGACTTTCACAACCAACCGAAGCCAAAATCATTTATATATATTGGTTTGTGGCCCTGTACATGGACATTCTTAAGAATACTACTCGCCACTTTCACTCAATAAACAAGACATCATAAACATATTCTCAAAGTTTCATATTCATGTGCAGCATCTAGAAATAACTGTGAAGTCATCATAGAAAATAGCTCAAAAACTATGCCATGGTGCCTAAGAGTGACAAGAATGAACTTTGAAGAAATGACAAGTTACACCATCCCCCCATTATGTGAAGATCATAGGGCCCCACCACCTGAAAAAAAAGTTCCCTTTTAGCAATGAGCATACAGATTGTTTGCCACCTGCAAAACTTTTAGTCACCTATGTAAAATTTGAACAAGGTTCAAGTGTAAATTATATGAGCATTGATCATATCAAACATTATTGATAATTCTTGCTCTCCTTTGCATGTATAACACCAGGGTCAAATTTGAAACCTTTAAGACATACAGGTCGAACAAATACAAGCATCAGTGCATAGCTAAAAGTGAGTGGTGATTTACTGAGAGATTGACATTGATTACCTCATATAATGACAATGAGTGTTGTGATGAAGCACAGGATGGCAACATGATTATATCTACAATCCTTTACCTCTATGGAGAACAGAATGTGAAGAGACTATTACTCAGAGAAGCGAGTCATGATGTGTAACTCAACTCCTTATCGGATTATCGAGAAACGAAAAAAAAAATAATGAGTGTACTATTGTCTGTTATACACAACAAGCAAGTCAACAAATTGCCCCCTTTTGACATAGTTGTAGTATAAAATCATTAAATCAGCATAACATATCAAACCTAAAAATGCACCCAAAAATGTGGACATAATCACTTTTGGGGAAATCACACATCACAACAACACATCCTCCCATCCTTGACCAGCTTTTTAAGCTGCACAGGTCTTACATAGATGTTTGTTAAAAATTGGAACAACACAGAATGAAAGATTGTTAAGAGTCTACCCAAAGTGTAGCTCCAGATTCTTGCCTCTTGCAAATCCAAGTGAGATCTGCACAATTTCATGCATCAAATTGAGTACAACCAGATGAGTAGTCAAAAAATGTAAAGGCATGAAACACCAATGCTTGGCTTAATTCCTCGCTCGAGTAGTGGGAGCACCACTACAGTCAGGAAAAGAGCACCATAACGGAAATGCAACTCTACCCTCAGCATATGGTCAATCTCATGAGAAGGTCCTGAAAAAAATCGATCGTGTAGTAACCCCCGAGAGAAAAGCAAGTAGTGCAAAACACCACAACACTTTAGCACAAATAGTTTACCTCACTACTCATTAAGAAATCAACAGAAGCTTTGCACAAAAAGTGTTTTTGTTATCATGAGAAATTCGACAGTCAATTATGTAGTTATGCTTAGCCAAAATGCTCAATTATCTTTGGTATTTAGAGGGCAGAGAAGCTTAGCTTTACGAAATCAAAAGTGACAGACAAGAATAGGACAGTTGTCATTAAGACCTCATCACTACTATTGGCATCATTTGGGAAGAGGCAAGTACAGCCATACATGCAGATCGAGCACTGAGGCAACCAATCAAATTTTTTCAATCCTCACATTATTTTGAAAGTGATTCTCATCACTGAAAACCATTGTAAATATCGTGTCACCTTTTCGTAGCTCCATTTTGTGCAAGCCAAGGAGTCCTTAGAAGTATTTTCCTACCAAGTTTCATAATTTTCAGAGCCCGTTTCAGCCTTCAAAATAGCTTAGGGACTTAATTTTTAACTAGGCCGAACACTAGGTCTGAACAGGACCAAAGCTAATAAAAAACTATAAATAGAGCTAGAGAGCTCATTTTTGAGGCTAGCTTGTTGTAGATTTGAACTTGTATGAGAACTCTTTTGCAATATAAGTAATTCCATTGTCTCTCTCTCTTTGTTCTTGTCGTGTATGTGTGTGTATGTGTGTGCATGTGTCATCACCTCTCAACCCTGTGAGGATTTGCCTTACCAATTTATCCTCCTCAATGTCTTCATCAACTGCTCCTAATGCATCTGCAATGTCCTTCATCCTTGTTACATAGCCTGCGATGGATTGAGAAGCCTTCTTCTTGAAAGTGGTAAATTCTGCCCACAAAGATGCCTTCCTCGACTTTGTGGTGTTTTGAAAATGCTCCTCCAAAGCATTCCATATATCACTTGCACTTTCAAGACCTCTAATGTGAGGTAGCAAGTAGTCATTGACTGCCATATAGATAATGCTCCTAGCTTGAGCATCTCTCTTCATCCAATTCTTCAAATCCGATAATTCTTCCCTAGTTGGAACACTAGGATCTCTGAACTGAGGCTTTTCTTCTTCACGTGTAATATAAGCTATCAAGTCTTTGCTCATAAGATGAGCTTCCATCCTCATTGACCATGTTGGATAGTTCTCTCTATCCAACTTCTCTATTTGAAGAGAATCTCCCATCCTTTCTTCACCTATATATTGAATTCTTCAATCTTTATGAGTAATAGATGTACCTTTACTTCTAATAATGTTCCTTTTGTCTTCTTTGATGTCGTATGACCTCCTTTCTCAAGCTTTGTCCACAAGCTTTCACCTTTTGAACCTTCAGATGTTGAATTCTTTGCACCTGTAGTAGTCGGGGTCCTCCTTCCTTCAATTCTAATGCTTCTTGCTCTGATACCACTGATGGAGAGTGTTAATCTCAAAAAGAACAAGCTACTCTTGTAATTAGAGCACCTCTATAACAAGAGTAACTCAAAACTTCACCAATTTTAGAAGATCAATGATCAATTATGAAGATTTTGAAAAATCTGTGAAGGAGATGACTACACAGAAAGTATGCTGCACATATCTCTCTCATTAACTTATCAATTGTGTAAAGTTTTTTATGAGACTTTGCACAAGGTGTCTCCTACAGTTTGCACACCTTCTCCAATTTGAAGCACTCCAAAAGATTCAGTATATCTTGAGAAATGATCTCAACAAGTTACCTATGTCTAAAACTACTCTTCTCAGAAGTCGATTTAGACACCTATATCTTTTAACACTTGATTCTCTCAATCTATAACCCATTTATGAAAATTCTTTTAGCCATAGATAGCTTACCTTCCAACTTAAAGATTGAGTGCTTGCTTGCTCAAAACTTTACACTGTGGAAGGAGAATTGACCAAAACATTAACATCAAATTTTGTGCCTCTTTCAGGAACCAGTGAACACTTCTTCACATATGAATGTTCCTACACATAATTCTCACAGCCTGTTTACAATTAGGCTCTCAAACTTTAACCATAGACTCATTAAGTATGGACTTAGACATCTACAAAAGAATTCTTGAAATGATCAAGCACAGAAGGAGAATGCTCAGAAACATCGGGTGCAATTTTTCTTCCATTCCTGAAGAAATTTACAACTAAGTGATGAGAGAGACTCAACTCACTTCTAAGATGTCTAATAACTCATACAACAATTGATTTTCTCTATTCTCTTGCTCTCTCATATTTTCCCTGACTTTTTACTTGTATATATAGGCAAATATTTACAATATCATGACTATACAAAAGTATAAGTGAACTATCTCTGTATTAATGTACATATGTGTACACCTCTTCATCTTCTGAATGTATTCTTCCTTCATGCTTCACAACTTGAATTTTTCTTCAGTCCTTGACTTCCAAACCTTCATTAAAACTTCAATTGTTGATTGCCCTGCACCAACAAGAGATCAGTCCATGCCTCATACTCATGAATCTCTAGGTTATCACATGGCCATGTGTGAGGCTTCAGATGAACGATCCCATAGGATAGTTGATCGACGACCTTTTGTGAACCTAGAAGTAGGACAAGGAGAGAGTGCAAGGACCGTGAGAGCTTTAATTGACTCAGGAACAGCTACTAGTGCAGTACGGATTTCTGACTGCCAAGAATTGCAATTGAAGGTCAATCCTATAGAGGCATATCTCATAGGGTTGGGAGGTTTTGAAACCCCTTGCATGGGAGAGGTGGAACTTTCCCTCTATGTTGAAGAGGTCCTAATGGCAGTAAAGTGCTAGTATGTGAAGAGGAGGATCTTACTGAACCTTTTGTCTTGGGCGGAGACTGGATCTATGATCATGCAGTCAACCTCAACCTAAGAAGTGGACTTCTTCAGCCTTGGGTAGGCCAAAACCGCCTCATGATGGAATTAGGAAATCAAGCACTCAGGCCACTAGAAAAGGCACCTAATCTTGGTCCCTCTAGGAACCCACATGAAGATAACGATGCTATTCTTGTCCAACGTGCTATGGTGCACAAGATTGTCACTCTTGACAAAGGTACAGAAGTTAATGAGGAGTTCCCTTCTTTTCCAAAGAGCATTCGAGGAAAGAAAGCCGGGCAACACACAACACAGAGGAGGCCGATGATCAAGAAGCATGAGCACCCACCTGTGCAATATGAAGTACCTGGTGACATGAAGCACATATGGATATGCAAGGGTCGAAAACCCATGACTCTAGAGACAGGTTCTCAAGGATGCCAATAAGCTACACAATTGAGGATTACAACGAAGGAGCCCCCTAGGCAACACTCTAGACATACCATTTCTATTTGGGTCCCAAAGCGATCAATGAAGGCTATCCCCAATGATAGACATATATGGGTGCCCAAGACTTGCTTACAAGCTCAAATAGCTTCACCTCCATTCCCAAGAATGAATGAATACTCACAAGCACGTGTTGTAAAAATCTCAAGGCAAACACATACACTCCACACCATTACATCTTCGGTCACACCTAGGAATATAGGGAAATGGGTACCCAAACGGTCCCCAATCCAACACAATCCAGTCCATAAACCTTTACATGTCATCACCACTAAAAACTATGATTCCACAATCAAAGTTTAGAGACTTAAACCCCGTATCAAACCCTGTTGAAAGCAGTCAAGGACTGACTAGACAAGGAAGCCAGCGGAGAGAGTCAGAGCGAGGTGAAGGATTAAGTAGACAGAGCAGTCGACGCAAATCTGGCAGATAGGCCCTTCAAATTTTTCCAAGTCAGTATCTTTATAACATTGATTCTCATCACTAACAATCATTGTAAATACCATTTCATATTTTTGTAGCTCCATTTTGTGCAAGCCAAGGAGTCCTTGAGCTTGAGGAGCATTAGAAGTAGCTACCTACCAGTTTTCATATTTTTTAGACTCCGTTTGAGCCTTCAAATAGACCCTAGAACCTAATTTTTAACTAGGCCGGACACTAGGTCTGGACAGGGCCAAAACCTAGTCAAAAACTATAAATAGACCTAGAGAGCTCATTTTTGGGGTTAGCTTGTAATTGATCTAAACTTGTATGAGCATTTTGGAAGTAATCTAAAGAACTCCATTGCTTCTCACTCTTTGTCTTACCGTGTGTGCGCGTGTGTGTGTATGTGTGTGCATGCTAGTGTGCTTCTCACTCACGCACTTGTGCCTTCAGTTGCTCGAGGTCTTCATACCATCCTCACGTCTTCCCGGATTGACATTAAAGGAGGTGCTACTCATCACTGAGCTACACCAAATTTTGGCGCGGTTGCCGGGGATCGAGCTTTGAGGACGAGCGTGTGATGGTAAGACGTAGATTTGAGATGTTGTCGTTGTAGGTAATCTCTTTACTTTTCTTGTTTTTCTCTTTCTTACCTCACCATCATCATCACCATCATCATCATCACCATCTCCCACCTCCATCTCCATCATCACAAAAATTTTCAGTTTTGATCTTATCACCTTCTCCATTCCATTTCCCTCATTCCACTTGTGAGAGAGAGCAAGAGAGCAATATTGTGTGCATTGTTTTTGCATGGTTGTTGAGTTTTCTTGCAGGATCCAGCTGTATCATCCCCTCCAGCACGTCGCATAGGTACGGAAATGTGCAGAACTGTCTCTGTGTCGTAGACCTCTGTCGATCGCGATCGACAGAAAATTTCATCTTTTGGTAAAACTAAGTGCACCACAGTAGACTAGAGACCTTGCACAGCTCAGATCCACAAAAATTTTTCAAAAAGTTGCATTTTTTCAGTCCATCGCGATTGATAGCATCAATCGCAATTGACACTATCCATCGCGACAGACAGTGAGTCAATCGCGACTGACAGACCCCGACGGACACGTGTCCATCGCGACGGACACCCCTGTCCATCGCGACCGACAGAAAAATCGCGATTGACACCCCATTTCGATGAGAATCTTAACTATCGCAACGTATAGAGCCCCGATCAACACATAAACACGGAAAAAACCCAAAATCTCAGTCCGTCGCGACCGACACTGTCCATCGCGATCGACACTGTCCATCGTGACTGACAGCTGTCCATAGCGACCGACAGGTGTCCATCGCGACCGACACCCTCTGTCCATTGCGACTAATAGGAGTCCATCGCGACCGATACCCTCTGTCCATCGCGACCGACACCCCCTGTCCATCGCGATTGACACGTATCCATCGCGACTGACAGGCCACAACGGATAGCCCTGTCCATCGCAATTGATAGCTCAGTCGATCGCGATTGACAGCCATTTTCGGCCAATTTTTTAGGGTTTTTAATTTGAGGATTTTGGCTAATTTTGGGCATAAATATTGGGCTATAGGGCATATACGGAGGCTATATGCAAATAATTTGAGGAAACCGTGTTGGCCTCTTAGCCTGTTTGAACCCTGTTTTAGCCCTAGAACCCTAAACTGGCACAACTTTCTCGAACGAAATCAGTTTGCTGTGATTCTTGTTCTGTTGGAAAGCTCGTGGGGAGTACAACCAAAACTTCGACTAGCTACGGTAAGATTAATATAAGGATTATTAGATAGGGTATTTTGAAGTTGACCATACCCCGAAGTAGGAAAATTGAGGGTCCCATGGGATAGTTTTCCATAAAGGCAAAAGGCAATTTGGTTTGTGAATTACATGCATGAAAGTGATCTATCTGCCATTTGAATTGAAGTCTTAAGCTAATCTTGGGACTCTTACAAGTCCATTGAGAGCACTTAAGGGCATCCAAAGCACGGGCTTTGTGCACGCTTGAGAATCAGGTTCTTGGGCATCAGGGAGCACGGGATCAGCAAGTAAGGTTGGAATATTCTCAACTCCCTCTGTCAATTCCTAGCTTAGGCTAAGTTCGAGTAGTGTTAGGAGTAAGTCAGGACAACGATAGGCACGTGACAAGTCAAGTCAAAGACTATCTAAGAAATCAAGTTCAAGAGATAACCTGTGTGTGACCGAGAACTTTAAACGAAAAGAACTTAACGTGGGACAATCAACTTAAGTGCGGAAAATTAACTCAAAAATTCCTGACGACGCGATATCAGACAAGATTATAAACACGATAACACACTAAAAAAGAATCAAGTGACTGACACCAATTGATCGGCAACGAGGTTGTACTTTGGGAAAAAATTGGGCTACTTAAATAGGCATATGAACCTTAGATCAGGACCACATCTAGTAAGAGATAGACAAAGTCTTAGGTCTTTAGAGGCTAGCGTTAATCATACTGCTAGGTCTTGGGCCTAGCAGTTGAGTCACCACTCGCATTACCCTAGCTTTGAGACTAGTGACGCTTCAGAGAGGATCTTTGTGGTTACAGAACATGACAGGCATGCTTATACTTGGAAGGGTGAATTCGTTTTTCCCCAACCAAGATCGAACGTGTCCTATGGTCACCCTGGAGCTGGAACATCCCAAGCTCATGGAGCTCAAAGAGATAGAAGTAGAGATAGGCCAGAAGTAAGCTTTGCCAACCCAGGGGGAAGAGAAAGAACGAGAACAGAAACAAATAGAGTGGAACCTGAGCTACTTAGAGCTCCAAGGAATCAAAGAAATACGGATGAGTTCCCTCTGCCAAGACCGAGAGAGCACACGAGGACTTTGAGACCGACCTAGTTAGTGAAGTCCATGAAGAACTACTTCGATGGCACAGGAGACCCCTACAATCACGTAGCCGAGTTTAGGCAAGTCTTGAGAGCTGAACAAGTGGAGGATCTATTCACGCAGTACAATGCCTTTGGTCTAACCCTTAGGAACACCGCCCTGACATGGTTTCAGCCACTAAACGAAAGGCAGTTCAGGAGCATAGACCAACTTCTAGAGGCATTCATTATCGAATTCTCTAAAAGTGGCATAAGACATAACACTTCCTTGCTGATTCACAGCTTCAAGCAAACCCCTCAGGAAACCATGAGACTTGCTGGAAAAAGATTTAGGCAGTACCTAGAGAGATGCCCTGTCCTTGAGTTACCCACACCAGCTAAGCAAGTGGCTTTGTTCTTGGATGGATTGCTAAGTACCAAATTGAGATCATATGTGTACTTGAAGGATCCTAGGACCATAGAAGAGTGTGTACGCATGTGCATTGACATCGAGGATAACCTAGGGGAAGAACTAGAGCTTTCCAAAATCTACAAAGACTCAGATAGTGCCTCTAGCCTCTCTTCCTCGCAATCCACATCAATTGAGGAACTTGTAGAGAAAGTAGCTCAAAAATTAGGTGTCACTAGCAAACAGATCCCAAGATTTGCCCCAGTGAAAAGATGCTATACTTGTGGAGGTGACCATATGGCAAATGTACGTCCCATTATGGCTCAACCCCTAATAAATCCTAGTAGCCAGTACTGCACCATAGAACGAAGATACACAAATCACACCGCATAAGACTGCCCATACAATAAGCAAGCTGTTAGGCAAACCTACCCTCAGCCATACCCTCAACAAGACAGATACCAGAGTCAATACCCACCACAAGAGTATACTAGGCCTCAACAAAATTACCAACCGCAATATCAGGCCCAACTGAGACCCCAGCCAGTGCTAGCACAACAACCACCTGCTCCTACTAATGTGATTCCGGTAAAGTATGTTGTTGCAGAAGAAAACCTGAATAGAGCTATAGTCCCAGTAACACCATTAATTTCAGAAAGTGATCCCAGTGACCATAGCTTTGATTCTACGCATGTTGATAGTCCCCATGCTTACTACATGCAGTCTCCTGAACATGGTGAGTCCTACTACAGTGAGGAACCGAGTGAACCTATTTGGGAGCCAGAGTATGCTAATGTCATGTACGCAAACCCCAACTCTAGACCTCAACCTAGGCAAGTAAGACCCCCATTCCCTAGAGGACCATGCTACAGATGTCAGGGAGATCATCTCATTCGTGATTGTGCCTTACCTCCACCTACACAACCCCAGTCAGTGACGATCCAGGGCTATTGCCAGGAGTGTGGAAAGGAGCATCTTTTACGAGACTGCCCAAAGAATCCTAATAATATTCCGAAAATCACTCCTATCAATGTTGTCGGGTTAGTTGTAGACTCCACAGGAAGTGTGACTTCCACTACACCAGTGCAAGTGATCCCTAGAGCCCAAGCCTTGCAGCAAAACCAAAGTGTAGGCCAAGAAAAGAGCCCAGATGTTAGTGAAACAGAGAGCATGACAAAGAAGAGGACTAGAGCTTGGAGAGATAGTCGTGAAAGAATGAAAAGACAATGGGCAAAGAAAATGAGCGAACTTGAGGAAAGCCTAAGAGAAACGAGAGCCAGGATAACCGAACTCACATCTCAAACTCCCTCTCACACTACCCCACCTCCACCATTCCCAACTCCATCCGACCCACCACCTTCCAACCCACCTAACGCAATCCCACCACCCCCTAGAGTAGGATCTGTCCTAGCAGATCCCACTCCCGAGGACCTAAACATGATGCTCAAAGCATATCAGGCCAGAATCCAAGCAGGGCCAAACGTAACTGATCATGAAAAGTGCTACCCTAGAGCAGAATTAGAGCTTGAACGAACTAAAATTTGTGCTAAGATGGTGGAGTTGGCTCAAACCATGTTTGAAGCCAGTCGTCTCTTTAACATCTTTAGCTCAGCTAAGACGCAGTTGCACTTTGAAGGACTGTTAGAAAGAATAGAGGGGCTGATTGCACAATGAGAAAAGGAACCCGCCTCTCAACACAAGGACAAGGCTAGTGAAAGACTAAGCCTTCCTGCCCAGGAAGCCTATGTGCCTAACTCTACGGAGCCAGACACATCATCTTCTATGAATCGGTTCACACCCGAATTCCTACGAGAGATTCAAGAAGACAAATGGGCTAAAGAAAGTGAAGTCCCTCCTCGTATTGAACTTGTGGATGATGCACACGACCAATTCCCACAAGACATCCCATCCATTTATGAGGAGCAGGAGAGCACCCAATCTCAGGAAAGATTAGACTTTGAGTCTAACTCTCTGCAAGAATTACCCCACTTCACAGGCCCATGGGAAGCTAAGTCTACTTGTATGAGAGCACCCACGGTCATGGTACGAAATGAGGACTCAGTCATACCTAGGAACACAGAGGTAGTGAAAAACACTAAAGTATAGTGCAACCTCACCTTAGAGGAGCTACTCAAAGTAAGGCCAGAGCTATGGAAACATGTAGCCAAACAAGTACTAGAGATAGCAAAACCTCGTTCCCAGGTAGGATCCCAGAGAACAGTGCCAGAAATACCCTTGGACAAAATAGGAGACATGAGTGAGGGCGAAGAGGGAAACACATATCTTCCTATCACCCATCAAGGATACACCACCAAAGCCATTTTAGACTCAGGCGCAGGAGTTGCGATTGCTACCACTTCCCTATGGAAGCGTTGGGGCAAGCCAGCACTCAGGCCCACTAGGATGAAATTGCAAATGGCCGATGGTCACATAGAGAGACCCTTAGGGCTGTTAGAAGGAATAACTCTCACCACATGTGGTGTTGAGTTCGAGCATACATTTGCTATATGTGATTTTAACAAAAATCATGCCTATGAAATGATCTTGGGACGACCCTTTATGCGACAGTTGCAGGTAGTACAGGACTGGGGAACCAATTCCTTGTACCTGCAACACTTAGGTGTTACGACCAAAGTGAATCTCAAAGATTACTCTCATAGAGATGTCCCTCCTATCCAATGGAATCCCATCCATAGAGCCAAAGATGATACAGAATATGTGCATTCCATAGGATCAGGATCCTCATGGATGCATAAAGACACCCACTTATGGAAGTGCAAAGTAGTAGTAGAAGAAGAGAAGAGAGAAGAAGCCAAAGAGATAGGTGCAAAAAAAACACGTAGATCAATTCAAGACCCAGCCTATGCACCTTTAGTCTTTCCTGACGAAGAATTTGGACCCCAAGGCTGGGCAGAAATCCTAGCAACAATGGATGTAGCCATCAATGAAGAACAATGGACACCTCACTGTGATGAGGATGGCTATGACATTTCAGTTTTCTCCATAGAGCCAATCATGGGAGAGGCAGTGATAGAAGAGTGTGAACCTAGCCCTGATGCATTTGAAGATGCAAGTGACTCCGATCTAGAGTCAATCATTATGGACCCACCTTTTGCATCAGATGAAGAATACTTCCATGAAGTAGAATTTCAACCCCAGAGGCATGGAGAGCTTGCAAATGATGTAAGGCTAGCCACACATGTGACCCCGAAGGAAGAAGGAAAGAAAAGAAAGAAGAGAGAAGTCACACCAGAAGAGGAAGAATCTTTATTTGAGGTCCCGGAAAATTTTAAGAAGTATGAGATAGATGACAAGAGATTCATGATCAGAATGCCTAAACGAGAGGCGCAATCGAGGGAGGCCTATGATAACAAAGAAACCACCAAGAAAATAGTGGTAGCTGCGGAAGAAGGAGAAGAGAGATGCACGTACATAGGCCATGACCTGACGGAAGACGAAGAGCACGAATTGATAGCCTTGTTAAGAGAATACAGAGATGTATTCGCTTGGAGTTACAAGGATTTGAAAGGCGTGAACCCTGACATATGCTCACACACTATTCCCATGACCTCAGATGCCAAACCTTCTAAGCAAAAGCCATACACATATAATGATAATTATGCTGCTAAGATCAAAGAAGAGATAGATAGATTGGTTGAAGCGGGATTCATCTATGAAATTGAGCACACTGAGTGGGTATCCCCCATCGTAGTGGTGCCCAAGAAAAATGGAAAACTGCATGTATGCATTAACTTAAAGAAGGTCAATGCAGCCACAATTCGAGATAACTATCCGCTTCCTATCACAGAGCATCTCTTAGAAAGAGTAGCATGCAAGGAAGTGTACAACTTCCTTGATGGATTTTCGGGCTACAATCAAGTAGCCATAGCTCCAGAAGATCAGCATAAGACGGCTTTTGCCACTGAATGGGGCATTTTTGCCTTTAGAGTAATGCCATTTGGGCTTACCAATGCACCAGCTACCTTCCAGAGGCTGATGTGCCATGTATTTAAAGAGTTCTTGAGGAAGAATGTGGAAGTCTATGTTGATGATCTTTGTGCTCATTCCAACATTAGACAAACCCATATTCCTGAACTTAGACAAATCTTTGACAAATGTAGAGAATATCAAGTCTGCCTAAACCCAGAAAAGTGTGTTTTTATGGTCAAGCAAGGCAAGATTCTAGGACACATAGTGTCAAAGAATGGCATTTCCACTGATGAAGAGAAAGTGAGAGCCATAGCCGAGTTACCTAGGCCAAAGAATGTCAAGGAAGTACAAGCTTTCATGGGGCATTGTGGTTATTACCGACGGTTTATACACATGTATGCCATCATAGCAAAGCCTCTATATGGACTTCTGACTAACTTTGAGTGGACTGATGAATGTGAGAATTCCTTCAATGAGCTTAAACAGCGATTATGTTCGGCACCAATCTTGACCACACCAGATTGGAATAAGCCTTTTCATGTTCACGTAGATGCATCCAATTATGCTATTGGGTGTGTACTCGCACAACCTACGGGTGAAGGTAATATGGATCTCCCTATTGCCTATGCCAGTAGACAATTGAATGCTGCTGAACGGAACTATACAACCACCGAACGAGAAGGATTAGGCATGGTGTACGCGGTTAAAAAGTTTAGACACTATTTGCTTGCAAATAAGTTCAAATTTTTTACTGATCACCAAGCTCTACTGTACCTGGTAAACAAGCCATGTAATACAAGCAGATTAGTAAGATGGTTTCTCTTACTAATGGAATATGACTTTGAGGTAGTAGTGAGGAAAGGCAGGACTCATTTGAGAGCAGACCATCTCTCTAGGCTCACATCTGGAGAGGCCCCACAAGGAGTATCAGATGACTTACCTGATGCTTACTTGTTTAATTTGGAAGTTGTACCACAGTGGGCTAAGCCATTAGTGCCAGTATTGACATACGGTCTTAATCACCCGGTAATGCACACAGAAGATAGAGAGATAGTAAGAGCTCAAAAGTATCATATCTTGGCAGGAAGTATGTACAAGCATACGGATCAGGGAGTATTAGCCTATTGCGTAGAGGAGGACGAGTATGCTAAGTGGTTGCAATTAGCACATGTAGGTGCATTAGAGCAACACTACTCAAAACAACGGACCCTACAGACCCTGAGGAGACTAGGAGTGCATTGGCCAACCATGGAAGTTGATGTCCATAGAATGTGCAAAGAATGCCCAATCTGCTGCACTAAACCACCAGTGGAACACGCCACTCTTTATCGAGTGTCTTTAGTGCCAGATTGGAGTGAACCATTAGTAGCCTTCTTGAGGACGAAAACATTCCCTCAAGATATGAGCGTGACTAGACAAAGAAGTCTAGAATAAGAAGCCCTAGATTACTCACTCATTGGTGATAATTTATACAAGCGTGGTAAAGATGGTTACCTGAGACTATGTGTCCATGAGAGTGAATATCTCAAGATCTTGGAAACTGCTCACCAAGGTGTAGCAGGAGGACACTTCGGACCAGATCGGGTGATCAAGGCAATACTATTTGCGGGCTTTTGGTGGCCGACCCTTCACATGGATGCACATACCTATGTGAAACAGTGTGATGTCTGTCAGAGAACTCAGTACCCTATACGCAAGGATGAGATGCCACTGAAACCCATGATGGGTGGACGTGCATTCTCTAAGTGGGGAATAGACTTTGTAGGTCCTATTAATCCCCCAGCTAAGGGTTCACATGCTGAATACATCATTGTTGCCACAGACTATCTAACAAAGTGGGTAGAGATAAAAGCTACGACAAAGAATGATGCTCAGACAACTGCTAAGTTCCTATTTGAGAATGTGTTCACAAGGTACGGGCTACCTATAGAGCTAGTTAGTGATAGAGGCACTCACTTCTTGAATGAAGTTATTGAAAATCTGCTCCAAGAATTCTTGGTAGTACATAAGAAGCCTGCCCCCTATCACCCTCAAGCTAATGGCTAGGATGAGAGCACAAATAAGATCTTATGCAATGTACTGACAAAATTAGTGAACAATAAACGCTCTGATTGGAACAAACAGCTACACCATGCTGTTTGGGCATACCGAGTCACCTACAAAACGGTACTCTAAGCCACCCCCTTTCAGATGGTATTTGGCCAAAATGCAGTGCTACTGTTGGACTTGTTAATACCTACATTGAAAGTAGCACAAGAGCATGAGTGGACGGATCATGAACTCTCTTCGAGAATTTTTGACCTTGAACGATTAGGTGAAACCCGACTAAGAGCTGCAGCAGGAATATATGCAGCTAAGAAACGACAGAAGGCATACTTTGATGCCCACGTTAAGGATAAAGGTTTGAAGGCAGGCGACCTAGTACTAGTCTACACTTTGAAACAATATGCGAGGAGACTAGAGAAGAGAGGCTACGGACCCATGATCATTAATAGAATCTCAACAAGTGGAGAAGTGCAACTAGCCACATTGGAAGGGGATATTCTCCCGAGCTACATAAGCGAGTGCAGAGTCAAGTTATATCAGGAACCTCTGACGGAAGAGATGCTAAGTCGACTCAACACTGCTAAGAAATGCAAAGAAGAAGAAAGACGAATTCGAGAAGAAGCTCAAGCAGAAGCATTGGAACGTATCCAGAGAATGAAGTTGAGAAGACAGGGTAGAGAGCAACCTAGGGCAGATGCATATGTAGATCAAGGATATCATGTGGCTATGTGTGAAGTTTCAGGTATTAGCTCTCATAGGATAATTGATCGACGTCCTTTTATAACCTTAGAGATAGGACCAGGAAAGGGTGCAAGAATTGTAAGAGCCTTGATTGACTCAGGTGCAACCACTAGTGCTGTTAAATTTTCTTACTGTCAAAAGTTGAAATTAACTATCAATCCTATAGAAGATTATCTCATAGGATTGGGAGGTGTGGAAACCCCTTGCATGGGCGAGGTGGAACTTCCCCTCTATATTCAAGACGAAGCAATGACAGTCAAAGTACTAGTGTGTCAAGATGAGGACCTCACTGAGCCTCTTGTCTTGGGTCAGGACTGGATCTATGATCATGCAGTCAACCTAAACCTAAGGAGTGGACTTTTTCAGGTATGGGTAAATCATAGCCGAATTACCGTTGAATTGGAAAATGAGGCACTCAAGGCACTAAGTAAGGCACGAACTCCTGGTCCTTCCAGGGGCACACATGAAGTTGACAATGCTATTCTTGTCCAAAACTGTGTGATGCGGAGGGATTATTGTCTCAACAAGAACGTTAAGGATACGACGAAACTCCCTTCTTTTTCAAAAGCCACAGGGATGCAGCAACCTAAAGCGGATCAAATGCAGAAGCAGCAGACTACTTATGCTCGAGGCACAAAGAAAATACGACGCAAGGTGTCTCAACCACCAAAACAAGTGTGGGTACGGAAAAGCAAGCATCCTATTGCGGTCAAGCCACAACAACTGGCTCAACTTCCTATTAGTGATCAACGACATGACACTAATAAGAAGTCCTCCAAAAATCCTTCTGTGAAAGTGAAGTCTATTTGGGTACCCAAGAAGTCAATGAAGGCTCGCCCACAATCAAGACAAATTTGGGTGCCTAAGGCTTGTTTGCGGGCTCAAATAGCTACACCAAGACCACACCCTGTTCAACATAGTTCACTCACTCGAACAGCTGTTACCCACTTGTATTCAATACACACAAACACACATTGGCCCTTGAGCACGAGTAGAATCACTTGTGAATGGGTCCCTAAAAAGCCTCATTTCTAAGCAGACACTCTTATGAAGCTCTCCAGAGTCTCCAAACAATCAAAACAGAGTGCCATCCATCATGTTTGGCAACCCAAACCTTGTAACAAACCATCTGACCTATTTGTAAAACCACGTCCACTTACTAACTACATCCACAATGCACCCGAACCCCAATTAGCTCATAGGCATTCAATATCAGCTAACCACACTTCACACTCACATCCATGCGAGCACTAACTAACCAACTAACTACATCACAATTCATCAAGTTAATGTTGTAACGGGGATAGAATTGCAGGCCATCAAAATCATACCTATTGCGGATCCTCCCAGTGGCCATACCATGCCCGTAGGAAAAGCTTCCCACTGGTTTAGTGAAGTGGCAGGACCCTTGGGAGAGGGAACATACCTATGGGAATCAGAGTTGGACTTCAATGGGAAGCCAGGTAAATACCATTTCTTTACAAGGGAATTCGAGAAGTTACTTAATGCAGACGGTCTACGTCCGGTATGGGAGAAGGCAGGATTGGGTGCATACTTCACTGCCCGGCTCCCAAAGCCTCACTTCATGCGATGCTACTATCTCATCAACACCTTGACTCCAAACAAGAACCCCAAAAGGCGCAAGCTCATTTGTGCTTCCATCTCTGACAAAGGGAAATGAGCTCAAGAGGTTAGGCTATCAAACAACTTGGTGAGAGAGGCCCTAGATATGCGCGGAATGCATATTCCAATAGAGAAGGAGACCCTAGTGCCTGATTACATGAAGAATCGAAGCCTCACCAAGCTCAAGGACATGGTGGCCATGACGCCTAATATTGCAATCCACCTTCGCATGTGCATGCAACACTTTGCTTTTCTAGCCCAAGATAGATTCACCATGCCACCCAAAAAGATATGGTTTAGTTTGTATCTGGTAGAGACACAGAGCCTTACGATCAACTTACCCCACTGGATAATTGACCAGATACACCTAGCCCACAAACGATGGCCGCGGAAGCTTTTTTTATATGGATGTTGTGCTCTGACTAGAATCATTTATAGGTGTTTGGCTTATGACATCCCTATTCAACGGGCCCTGATGTGGAATCGAGTAGAGCAGTTTAGAGGCAGGACATCCACTGGACCCCCTTCTAAGAAGATAAGAGGTATTGCCCAAGTCCCTTGTGCTCAACCACGTGGAGCCACCCTAACACCAGACCTTACCCCTCCACCTCGGAGAGTTCGGCCATTCACACTATGACTTCCAAGACGCAGCACCGATGGCCCTAACTTGATATTTCCTCCAGTCCCAACCGATCTTGAATTTCCTGGTGGCGCACCCTTGGAAGAACTCACAAATGAGGACTTCGAACAATTGTTACAAGACGTAGAGCTGGAGGCAGAAGAGGAACAACAAGTGGAGAATGTTCAACCGTAGGCGACAACCTCGCAAGTACCTATCACCACAGTTGAAGTGGATGAAGAGGATGATGAAGATGAAGAATAGGAGGAAGATCAGTAGGATTATGATCAAGAGCATCAAGATGAGCAACAAGAAGTGCCAGAACTTGTAGGTGCACCTGCATACACAACTCAGCTACAAAGGTTATATGATACAATCAAAGCAGTACAAGAAAGGCATCAACTCTCTCTTGTGTCACGCCAAGCTTTGATGCAAGAAATGCTATCAGATGATGGGTTGGATCAACATTTTATTGACACCCTCAAATTAGTGTCAGAATCTTTAGGAGTTCCGGAGGCTATCCACACAGCAGTCCGCCAGTCCGTGAGGTATGACAAACGCAGAGTTGACACATTACCACGAGTAGGTAAGACTATCAGGATACCCGTCACAGAACAAGAAGTAACCATTGAAACCACAGCTACCCCCACCACCACCATTGACCTCTCTGGTGAAACCTTCGTTTAGACATCACCCAATTCACCCCAGCACCCCCATCACCACCTTCTCCACCCCCACCACCACCTCCCACCATGGAAGAAACGGCTACCATCACCTCTACCTTCACTTATAACCCAACCTCATTCACATCATTCTCATTTCGAGAACCCACCTCACAAGACACCCTCTTCTCTTCCATCACCAATCCCTTGTACACTTCAACCCTTCTTTCCTCCGAACCCATAATTGGCCATCCCATAATTCCAAGTGTGGTTGGAAACCCTGCACCCAAAGAAGGCACCCTGTGTTTCCCAGCCTATCCCCCAATACGGATACCTCCATTCCATGACTCTCACTTCCCATCTGTCCCCTACACCTCATTCACCCTAAACGCACCACCCCAACAACCATCCTTCGTGGCGCAGTCCACCAGCACTCCAATGTTTCAGAGGCACATTTCCCCGATGTTCGCAACGACATCAATCTACACGAACACCACACTCACTTCACCTACCATACCAACCTACATGGTAGCACCTGTACACACCACTCTGTCTGACCCAATGGACATTTCACCCACCATAGCACCACTCGCCACAATTCCACCCTCTCCCCCTCCACTACCCCCCACCTCACCACTCAACACATCATTAGCAGACACAACATTCACTACCTCCCTTCCCATTCCCACTTCCCCTGCATTCAAAACTTTCCCCCTTGCATCTCATAATGTAAATATCACATTTAATACATTACTTCAGTGTGCACATCAACTACAACAAGAATACCATCAATTGGAAGAACGCAATGCTGCCCTCCAGGCAGAATCTCGGCACCTACAAGCTAGAGTTAACACTTTAGAGGCTGATTACCAAACGCTCCTAACCGAACATACCACTTTACAGCAAGCTCACACAGAATTGGAATCAAAAATATCAACGGTGGATGATACAACAGTCAAGGAACTGGAAACTGTGCTCCAGGCACAAATGATATCTAATGCTACACTCAGACGCAACCTGGGGCTATTAAGGAAGCATATGGTAGCAGCATTGGAAGAAAACAAGCGGCTTCAACAACAAAACCAAGATAATTTTGAAGCAGCTATGGAAGGAATTGCAGGAACAACCATTAGCCCTACCAAGTATCGAGTAGTCCCTTTAGAAGACATTTGCATCTTACTCGAGGAACATGCAAATTTCTTGGAGTCATATGAAAAGCTAGAGGCTGAATGTGTGGACCTTAAGAAGCAGATAGCCAGTGCCCCCTCAGCTCAACAAGAGCCGATAATCTTGCAACACTCTAAAGAAGAATTAGAGACCCTCCGGAAGCAGGTGGCAGAACTCCAAGCACGCCTCTTACCATATGAAAGGCCACCCTCGCCAACTGAAGAACCCGAACCTGAAAGAGTAGTGGAAATCCTAGTCGATGACAGCTATGAAGAGCCATATGAGCTGATGCCAACACTTGGCAGTCGGGTTACAGAGGAAGGACAAGACAATTTAGAAATTGGAGTTCCAGATTGGGTTAAAAGGGTCGAGAAAGTGGGAAAGACACATGATGATCGTGTTGCCGTGCAAATTCAATCTCTCACAAATCTGGAAGAAACTGTCCTTCGATCTTCTTACTCTCAGAACCTATCCCACCAACGGTTGATCACAACATCAGAGCCGCAATACATGCCTTACTTTGTCTTGCTACATGATTATAATGTAGAAGTTAAAAGGCATACAGGGAAGGAGCCCTCATTCGCCACTCAATTTGAGCCAGAGGACTTACCGGTACATGCACGTGCTGGCTCGATCTTCCAACCTAATTGGCGTGCACATCTATTAACAGATTACCCTGAGATGATGAGCACCTGGGCAAGCATGCCACTGTATATCAAGTATAATCCATGCTATTGCCCAATGGTACGTCGCAGATCCTCGCAAGCATTTGCAATCAAGGTACGCAACAATAAAGAATGCTCGGCTTGGGTTAACTATCCGTATTTTGCTCCACCTCGAGGGACCCCAACCGTCGCTTACATGATATCGACAATTTGACACTGGTCTACCCGTCTAAACAATGTACCCGACATAGCCGCAAAAATGTGTATGAAAATATTTGAACTCATGACAATCGTCTTCAAAACCTTTCGGAAGGTACAGACTCCATACATCTCTGCCCCCGGATTCTCTCAAGGTAATAAGGATTTAGTCTACGACATGAGCCAGACTCCCTCGGTCAGCATAATCTTTGCCTGGCATGCACGTATAAAGTATTTACCCGCATGCTTCAAGCAGACATTTGAGGAAATGTTCTCTACAGGGTTCTAGGAATATCATTCGGAAATTTTCATTCACAAACTGACACAATTGCTACATCTATTCGCCGTCGAACAAGCCATCCATGCAGATCAGTTACGTCTGCCACATCTAGACATTCCAGGGCCCATTGATTGGGATCGCATGATGACAGATTTGGCCAGAGGACTACGCATCCAAGAACATCAGCTTGCCACTCATGTTGTGGAATATTACCTACAGCACTCCCAGCAACAAGGGTCTTTCAGGGACGACAGACGCGAGAGAGGGGGGGGTGTTGAAAGTCTCTTCTTCTAGCCAATAAGCCTCAACAACTACAAGCAGTCTCATGGCAGATGCAGCAGGCACTAGCTCCCAGGCAAGCAGTCTCATGGTAGATGCAGCAGGCACTAGCTCCCAGGCAAGCAGTAGTTCTCAAGTTGATTGGGAGACCATACCCGTGGAGGCCGCACTGACAGCTAGGCTGGAAGAATATCTGAATGTGAGATGAATCCCAACCTTGGATCCACCGAGTGGCTTAACAGATAGAGTAAAAGGGCACTCTCATTGGTTCAATGAGATGCGAGGAGATTTGGGTGATGCAGATCATATCTAGGAGTCTAAGTTGGAATTCGGATCAATTTGGTGGACATTTCAGTTTTTCTCAAGAGAATTTGAACCACTACAAAACATAGCGGCTCTTCAAGACATTTGGCAGAAAGCAGGTTTGAAAGACTACTTTAGTGCATCCTTGCCTAAGCCAGATTTCCTTAGATGTTACTATTTGATTGCAACTCTCAAATCTTTAGGAGATTGTGATAAGTTAGGCACATTCTTGGTTCCATCTCTATCAATCCGCGATGAAATGAAAAAGTTTGAGCTGAATGTAACTCTAATTAAGGAAGCCCTCCAAATGTACGGCACCCATGTGCCTTCTGATCAAGACTCTTTGATACCAAAATCTATAAAGAACAGTAAGCTAAAGAAGTTGAAAGATATGTGTGCCCTCACTCCAAACATTGCCATCCCATTGCACATGTGCCTTCAGCACTTTGCATTTCCTGCTCAAGACCGATTCACACAACCTCACAAGAAGATTTGGTACGGTCTATACCTAGCGGAGACAGGGACTCTACCCATTAAAATGCTAGTATAGATTCTCGATCAGTTGTATGAAGCAGACAAACAAGGAGTAAGCAAACCTTCTTTGAATTGTTGCTGAGCCATTACCAGAATCATATACAGATGTCTAGCATATGGTGTGCCGATCGCACGGGCACTTACTTACTCACAACTGCAATTATTCCAACGATGAAAACGAGGGGTTCAACTAGCTAAATGCATGCACGGATCACTTTCCCATGTCCCAATTCCTGGTGAGTCCACCACAAAAGCCTCCCTTAGAGAAGAAGGTCAGGTGGCCCCACTCACTATCCGTCTCCAATGATCACAGTCACAGGGCATTACACAAGCTACTCCATCAGCCCCTCCGTTACCCACGGATGTTGAGTTTGCCTCCATGAGTGAATTAGCGGAGGATATCTCCTTTGATTTTGAGACCTTCTTGCAAACAATGCAACTATTAGATGGGGAGTTCTTTTCAGACACTAAAGGTCCCAGATCATCATCCCATAGAGGGCATCCACATCGAAAAGAATGACGAGTACATTGGGAGGATGAAGCACAACACATGCACGTTGAAGACACACATGAACAAGAGGAGGCACAAGATCACATATCAGAGGAGAGTGAGGAGGAAGCCCCAACATACACTACACAAATCAAGCCGTTATATGAGACGATCAAACAAGTACAAAAAAGGCATAAGTTTTCAGAAGAGGCAAACACAGCATTGGTGAACCAGATGCTACAAGCAGAGGATGTGGACCCTCATTTTATCGAATCATCAAATCTTCTGGCAGACACTTGTGGGATTGCAGAAGCAATGCAGACTATGATACATCATCCTCCCATTCAATACGACCAACGGCAACTGGACACAAGACCGCAAAGGGGTAAGATGATTCACATTGAAGTTTGGGCCTCACTCTTGACCATAACTCAAGAAGACATTCATATGACCAGCCCAATTGACATGCGTGTCCCCGATGAAAACACACACACAGCTACGCCATCACTACCCATCCATCCCACCGAAATCCTCACTACGAGCATTCCCGCACAACCAACATTCACCTTTTGCAAACCTATATCACACACCACCTTTTCCCCATCCTTACCTTCCCTTACCTCCACCATTTCTAGCCAATTTTCTGAACCTCAGATAGGTCACCCCGCCTCTCCTCAAACCATAATAGGTCACCCTTCTTATCTACCAGCTATGGGACATCCACTTATCTCTACCCAATCATCGACACCATCATTTTCCCTCACTACAACATTCCCTCTTTCCCACCCATGACCCACTATGCCCCCCTCAACCTCCTTAGAACAAATACAAACCACCCTTCCCTAATTTTAGGGCAAACCTTGTAAATATGATGCAACAACTTGATGATAATAATAAAAATTCCCTTTCTCACCCCACCTCACCCATGTTCATGCCCACCACTGGCACACCACCCACCATCCGAGTATTCACGATTCACACTTCACACACAATCACGTCCGATCCCATGGACATTTCACCCTCCACAGGACCACTCACCATCACTTTCGTCTCAACATAACCCCTTGTTACCTCACTCACATCACCAAGTACACCCATTGTAAGCACAACATCCACCTTTCCCGACCCCTTGCATCTTCCACCACTACCTCTACATCCACTTCATTTAGTCATGCATTAGACACCATGTTTGAAGCGGCCACACAGCTGAAACATGGATATCAATTATTGGAATAGAACAACAAAGAATTATGTAATCTGTCTGCCCACCTCCAAGCACGTGTCAATGCTTTGGAGTTGCGTAATACTGCATTGCAACAAGAATTTACCTCCCTCCAGTAATCTTATGTGGAGATTGAAGCCAAATATACAGCGACATGTAAGATGATTGAAGAGCAACTCAGAGATAAACTAGCTCGCAATGCTCGATTACAGAGGAACATGGCATTACTTCACCGACACCTAGCAGTTGCCCAAGAAGAGAATAGATGGCTACAACAACAAAATCAGGACAATCTGGAAGCGGCCATTGAAAACACTTCAGGGACACCCATAGATCCTGCTAGTTTCAGGCTATTCCCTTAGCAAATATCAAGTAGATATTCGAAAATTATGCAAACCTCTTGGAAGCTCACGACAGACTTGTAGACCAGGTGAAAGAACTACAAAGAAAAACCATGCCCACACCACAAACAATAGAACCTAGAGAGATGGTTAGCATCGCTACTTCACCACCACGAGAATTCTCAACTGACAACGAGCTACTCGAGCTATGACAACAGGTCACTGAGCTAAAGATGAAATTATTACAATATGAATGACCACCATCTCCACCCTATCAACCTGTAGAAGAAGAGGCAGTTATCATCCCAGTAGAAGAGACCTTCCAAGACACTTATGAACATCAACCTCTTCCCGGTGGCAGGGTCACTAAGGAAGGACAAGACACATACAAGGAACCCCCTCCTGCATGGACGAAACAACTAGAAGAGATGGGCCCAACTCACGAAGAGCGCATATCCACTCACATGTTGACCATGAAAACTATTGAGGAGGTAATACTTCAATCTGAATATTTCAAGCACTTAGCTCCTAGGCGATTGATAACCAGTTCGGAGTTACAGTATAAGCTCTACTTTGTGCTATTGGCAAACTACAATGTTGAAATTAAATGCAAAACCAATAAGTACCCTTCCTTTGCCACACAATTCCAACCAAAGGACATCTCGGATGAAGCCAAACAAGGGGAAATATTCTAACGTATCTAGCGTCAAAAGCTTCTCGAGACTTACCCAGAGATGCTTCAAACGTGGGACCATGCCCCCATGCACTTAAAGTATAATCCATGCTTTGGGCTAGAGCAATGAAGACAACCATGGAAAGCCTTTTCCATAAAAGTTTAGAATAATGCTAATTGCGAACAATGGCTCAACTACCCATCCATTGCTCCACCACAAGGCACACCCTCCATCGCCTACATGATGGCTACTATCAGACACTGGATGCCACGGCTACAACCCATGAACGATGTCGCTACTCATATGATGCAAAAGATCCTGGACATGATGCAAATAGTACTAAAGACTATCTGCAATGGACATAACATCCAGCCTCCGATCCCGAGCCTTATAAATGGTAATTATGACTTACTCTATGATATGAGCACAAACCCTAGTATTTGGGTTGCTTATGCTTGGCATGAGAGGATTAGATATCTCCTAGCTTGCTATAAACAAACATTTGATGATGTGTTTGCCACTCGGTTTTGGGAATCTCACTATGAAGTGTTCGCGCCACAACAAACCCATCTTCTACAGCTATTTGCATGGGAACATACTATGCATTCAGAGCTATATGCATTCAGTTAATTGGGATGCTCTTCAAAGAGATCTTGTCAGGGGACTAAGGATCATGGAACAGGAGTTAGCCACCGACATAATCCAGCACTACATTGATCACTGCGTGGAGCAAAGGTTTGTTAGAGATGACAGACACTGGGGGGGGAGGGGGGGGGGGGGGGCGATTGTTGGCATCATCTAGGAAGGGGCAAGTACGGGCTTACATGCAGAACTATCACTGAGGCAACCAATCAAATTTCTTCAATCCTCACATTATTTTAAAAGTGATTCTCATAATTGAAAACCATTGTAAATACTGTGTCCCCTTTTTGTAGCTCCATTTTGTGCAAGCTAAGGAGTCCTCGAGCTTCAGCAACTTTAGAAGTATTTGCCTACCAAGTTTTATAATTTTCAGAGCCTGTTTGAGCCTCCAAAATAGCTTAGGTACCTACTTTTTAACTAGGCCGGACACTAGGTCTGAACAGGACCAAAGCTAGTCAAAAACTATAAATAGAGCTAGAGAGCTCATTTTTGAGGCTAGCTTGTTGTAGATTTGAACTTGTATGAGAACTCTTTTGCAATAGAAGTGATTCCATTGTCTCTCTCTCTCTCTCTCTCTCTCTCTCTCTCTCTCTCTCTCTTTGTTCTTGCTGTGTGTGCATGTGTGTGTATGTGTGTGCATGTTTGTGTGTTTCTCACTCACACACTTGTGCCATCACTTGTTCGAGGTCTTCATACCATCCTCATGTCTTCTCGGATTGACATTAAAGGAGGTGCTACTCATCACTAAGCTACAACTCCCGTACCAACATACCTTATTAATCTATTGAGAGAACCACTCTACAAGTTGTATCAACATATTAGTGTCAAAAAATGATTTTGGCATGATGGACATTGCTCCCGCATGTGTGTCACTTCTGACTACATCAAGCACAAGCATTTTAACATTTGAAAATGAAATAGAGTGAGGAATGCATATTTTATAGTGTTTTGCAAGATGTGACAGACTGAATATTTTATTCATTACAGCCATGGAGTTTTATACATAATTGCAATTGTTTGAGCGCTCACAAGAACTCAAAGGCCAAATCCAATCAACAGAATGCCACGAGACCTTAGGGTAGCAAAATGATCTTCAGAGACTCACCTATAAAGATGGAGAAAGGCAAAAGCCATATCCAAAATGGCACACAATGTTATAGATATGCAATGAAGATCTACATTTGTGACCCTTGGAGTTTCTTTCATTCAACAGTTCAAACGTAAAGTTATTTTTTATCAATCAGACCATCCTTGGGGCCTGACCCCATAGTCGACTGAAAGGGCAAGAGACCTCAACTTAGAGTCCTCCATACAGCATCGCGATACGAACTTGTTTTCTACGAGATATGCACACAAAGGTCTTTTCTTCCAGATATGCACACATAAAGGAAACCAAGGTCTAACTTTGGTGCATTCATAGGGGCGTGCCAAGCTCAAAACCACTCAAAGAGGTAAAGCTTTGAGAGGTGATCAACTACAGAAGGGTAAATGGGGCATATCTCAATGCCAAGATAGACTTACGAGGGGCACTTTGACTAGCATGGAAGCTTACGTAGAGGTTGATAGAGAGATGTGAACGAGAATGAAGAAAAGGGAGTAGTTTGTCTCGACCCCATCATCATAGGTGAGAAAATGGGAAAGCACAAGGACTCCAATCTTGCCACTGTTCAGCTCGAAGCCTGATGGAGTGGGCAAGGCTAAACCTCTATCACCATAGCGAGAAAAACATGGGGAAACAAGGACCTTGCCTTCAAATATGTGATGCGCAACCAGACCTCGACCTCGATCCCTCGTGCATGAGGAGGGTTCCACAAGAAGGGCCTAAACCCTACATACGCCTTTACCATGGAAGTGTACAAATGACAGGCACCGACTAATGTTGCGACTAGTGTAGCTCGCAAGCCACATTCACTCGAGAGGCGAGGGAAATAGATGGAGAAAGGTATGGGGAACCATGCTCAATTCCATAGCCACCGATCGTAGGTGCAGAATGAAGGGAAGCCATAGCTTACCTCATCAAACAAGGCTGTCAAACAGAAGGAGCACAGAAAACTCAAGTTCATAGAATGGATTCAAGAAAGTGAATGGGAGGGAAGGGAAGATAGCTCCCCCACCCACCACATGGAGCGCAAAACTGGCTTTGATTTAAGAAACCGGTATAACTACTCCACAACCTCCAAATCTAATGCATTAAAGATGACATCGCGCTCCCTCATCTCGGATTTTCATATGTATACTTCAACATATTAAATTCATCGGGAGGTGGACCGTGGACCTCCCCATGCCTAGTTGATCTTAGAAATGGCCTCAACAGATATGTATGTGATATATATAACAGATGAGAGAGAAATTAAACACATAAACATGAGGATGCAATTCTTTTTTGGTGTTTTTTTTTCTGGGAACGTGAGAAGAAGAAGGGACAACGAAGAAAATTCTATCCCTCCCCCTAGCCAAGACAAACACCCACTTGAAGAAATGAAAGGTATGGGGGGTGATGCAAGAGTGTGTGTGTGTGTGTAGAGGTGTGCATATGTGAGAGAGAGAGAGAGGAGGGGGTTAGGGGACTGTTTTTGTGCAACATTCAAATTGACTAAAATTACTCTACAAAAGCAAGAAAATGGGGAACTAGTGGCCCAATGGAAGGGTGAAAGTGCCAAGCAAGAACTCAAATCCTACACAATTGAGCAAAAAAAGTGCAACACAATACTTTACCACACGTTCTTGAGCTCTCCAAGTGATGAAAGGCCGACCATCCCCGACAACGGTGCCAAAAAGTGTTGAGGTTGTAGCAAGGAAAGACCAAAACCCTCACCACCTTGCATGGAAGCAAGAAGGAAAACTCAAGAGTGACTCTCCTCTCATCCACCCCTACCTCCAACATGTTCAAGCCATTGGCATTAGACACATGCTATGCCACATGCTTGAAATCAAGGAGAATAGGGAGTCAAGGATCCTAGTCCATGAGGAAAATAGAAGCAAATGCAACTACTCTACTCACACAAAGAAGGGACATGCATAGGCACACACACACCACTCTCACACAGTCACAAAGACACAATACATGAAATGTAACTAGTCTTGGAGTAAATGAGAGCCTTCTTCCATTGATAAGAGATATTACATGAGAGCACGTCGACCAAAATCCCCCTCTTTACAAAAATGAGCTTCTATATATAGGCTAAGCTCTATTCCCCATGTGCTCTTTTGAAAAGTCAAAAAGTGAATCTCTCTCTAACTAACATATCTTCTAGGATATTCCCAAAATCAAGTCTTCTAACCACCGAATCCCAAGAATATGCATGCATGGGGTTTTCTACATGGGAATTCCTTAGAAGGGCCAAAAAGGTGAAATATGAAGAGTCTTCTACACTAAGGCATAAAGAAATATTAAAAAGTGTTCTAGGACAGTGTTCATATATGATACTCTAAGTTTATACAAAGAAGGTTATATCCATGGTCTAGGGAGGATTCTCATGCACAATTGTGGATGTGTGCATACCCAACAACCCAACAACAACTTTTTTTGTTAATCAAATAATACATCTCTTGAAACAGGATTTTTTTTTGTTAAAGGATTCCCAATGTTGCTCTAGAACACTCCCAATGCTGGTTTGGTTAAAGGAAATGGTTTGGTCTCGAACACTTCCAATTACGGTCGTGATGAAATTTTGAAGTCCTTTGAGAAGCTCCCTTCTCTTCTCAGACTCGATTTCTCATATTATTTTTCTAAGATATTACACAAGAAGTGTTAGTGTGGCATCTCATTGCTTGTGGTTTGGCTTTTTTATCTCTTAGATAGATAGCCTATTAGATGGAGGGCAATTGTTGAGCCTCCCATAGTGCTGACTTCAAAAGGTGGTGCACACGTGGTGCACATGTGGTCAACAAGTTGTTTTCTTTCACATGGAAACTAATGGTGACAATCTCCCACTAAAGGCCAATATGGCCAAAGTGAATATGGGAGAAAAATAAAGAATGATAAAGAATACATGAGTGTCAGTTATAGACTATACCTCCCACTTGATGGGCATGTTACATAATATACAAGTAATTGTTTAACATCATGAATCATGTAGCCCCCATCAAGTGACAATAGTGTTGAAAGCTATCCTGTGGTAGAGATTTATTTAAATGAAAAGCCTTAAGCTTAATTCTTTTTTTTCAATCGGAACGTAAGCAAGCCATTTTCTAAAAATAGGGAATACCTCATCCTTCAATTTGATAGGATATACCTAGACTTTTGTAGTAGCATCATCGATGAAAGTTAGAAAGTAAATAGAACCACCTAATGACCCTGTGAGCATAGGAGCACACACATCTATATGAATGACATCTAAAGCCTGAATTGAAGAGTCAATATGCATTTTATGCGCATTCCTAGTTTGCTTTCCATCTTGACAATGCTCACAAAATGCAAAATTAAAGGAAGGTAACATAGGTAAGTATCCAAAATGGGAAAGATTTTCCATTAATAGTCAAAGTAGATGGTGTAGGTAGTTGTTTAACATGCCCATCAACATTTCTCCCTTTACCTTTAGCATTATTTAATGCATAGTAGTCTTTCTTCATGTGTTCTTTCTTATGAAAATAATGGAATTGGATATCCCTCTTCCCTGATTTACTTATACTCTTATTCCATTGACCATTCTTTTCCTTGTTCTTGTTTATGTCAAGTTGCTAATTCTTTCCTCGATAAGAATAATGAACATTATATGCATCTCCTTTTTGACTGCCAAGCATAGATTTTCTATGAATCGCCTCACTCAAGAGTGCTCCACATATGTCATCATAGACCAGTTTACCACTAGGTGCACTATTACTAATAGCTATGCAAAATGTATCCCATGATGCACGCAAGGTGCATAACAACAAGAATACTTTCATTTCATTATTAGTCTCCATTCTTTGAGCATGTAACTAAGAGAATATGACATCAAACTCATTCAGATGAGCACCAATACTATCTGTGTCCTTCACGTAAAGTTCATATAACTTTCTCATCAGATACATTTATTTGATGTTGTTGCTTTTTCATATGCATTGCATAATTTCTTCCAAAGCTCCTCTGCACTTTCATAGTCCAATATTATAAAGTAAACATTATCTTCCAGGTGCAAACAAATGCTAGCCCTACCCTTTTCATCCAAATCATCCCAATCATCTTCATCCATGTCAGCAAACCTCTTTAAGATTCCATTCACTGGCTTCCATTGCCTCCTCCAAATCAGCACATCTTTAGTCTCATTCTTCCATAGAGCAAAGTTTATTCCATCAAATTTTCGAATCTCAAAATGGTCTTTGCCTTGAGAGTTATAGCTCCTCCTCAGAACACTTGCATTAGAACCGGATCCACTAGACGTGCCTAAGATTTTTGATGCCATGATGATACAAAATTGAATACAATGATAATAGAGCTAGAAAACTCAAAAGACCACTAAATCTAAAAAAAAGGATGATCAAGTATTAGATTTTGGGAAAAAATTCAATAGATTCTTTCTTAAAAAATGAAGTAATGAACAGTAACAATCAACCAAAAGGATTATGTGAGAATAACTATGCTCACACAAATAAGTGTATGGAGGAGTAAATCGGTCACTGTATAGTTGAAAAAACCAAAAAATTATGGAAAAACTTTTCCAGAGTCTCCTTTCCAAAATGAGAATATGATGAGTGTCAAAATCTCATAAAACTACAAGTACTAACATGTTAACCTACATAGTGAAACACTAACCTCACTGCATATAATCAGTTAACCCAAAGAAGCCAACCAAGCTTATCAAGCACCTATCGACAACTAAATACATCTCCTATGGAAAGCTTTGGTAAGTCTTCCACCTACATCATCAAAGAGACCTTGAAATATGTGTGTCTCCCAATTACAAAAGCCTCACCACGACCCTCTTTATCAATATCAAAGGCTTTATGAAAATACGTAACTGCTATATCAATGACCACATGGATGTACATAAGTGGCATCCATTGAAGCATACATATTGTGTATGTATGTGTGCAATAAAATGGCATTGGAAGGATCAATTTGTAGCCCAAACACAAGGGAAAAAAACCTATAAGTGTTCATCAATTGTGTTATTTAAGCTCAGTGAACTTGCAAAACTTGTGGTGGCTACTCCCACCACAACTAAAAACCTTTCAATAAACCTATAGATCTACAAGTGTAGCTGAAAACACAGCCCTAAAGATGAATATTTGTTGTTGGAGAAGTACAAAAGAGCATTGTTCATGATGTTCTTAAACTTGTGTAATGAGAACTATGCGTGAAAGTTATCCAAAATGACTCCAAGGATGAAGCTTTGAAAGCCCAAAACATGTTCAAGGTAATATGAACCTTAGTCTTTCCCCTTTCTCAAGCACCAAAAGAGTGTAGCTTAGTGGCAAGAAATTTTCAGTTAAGAGAGCTCAAGGTGGGGGGGAGGGGGGACAAATTGGGATGGGTGACCTCTCAGCAAGTACCAAGAACCTTTGTCTTCCTTGATCATTGAGATTCTCCCTTGTGCATAGCCAATGGTGCCATCGGTGACTTGAGTGGCTTTGATGACAAGGTATGCCAAGGTCTATGCCTTGCTCACCACCGTGGAGAAAGCCTTGGGTGGGTGCTCACTTCACTCGTGCAAAATGAACAATTTTTTTGCGTCAAAATGCTCCAATACTAGTGAAATGCTTTAATGGTGATGGACGACAGTGCACGTTCCTTCTTTAGAGTTCCATGATGATACTCTTGAAGTAGAAAACCAAGTTTGAGATGCCACACACCATAATCTTCACAGAGTTTACAGAATACAGAAAAGACACATAGTACAGAAGACCACGAATAGAAATTTTAGGTCATACAAATGTGATCAAAGTTACACTTTGTGGCTGACAAGACCACTATATGTTTTATTAAAGGACATATTCAAAATTGTCGAGCGGCCATTAGTCCTTTCACATAAACACTAACAGTAACAATAATTTTTCCCATCTAGTAACTTTTTTATTTTTCCAACTTTGAGGAGAGAGTTCTTAAATGGGGTAAGAATTGTAATAGTACTTTTGATAGTGGATTTATATATTTTGAATTTTCCCTTATACGTTCTGTAGATAATGTTTATAATGAATTGCTAGGTCATTTTATGCATATAGAAGATAATTTAGGGATGATAATTTCTATATTTTCTTTCTAAACCTTATCTCCATCTTGCTTTTTCCTTGAAAATTGAATGTGAAGATGAAAGAATCAAGAATAATGTTGCATGAGAGAAGGTAGAACAGACATCCTGAACCTGTGTATCATGCTTGCTTCCTAATTGATGAGAATCAGAATCAAGATCATATGGTAGAGTTACCTTTTGTTTGTCTTCATCATACCAAGACTTGTGTTCTTCAACCACAACATCTCTACCTATAGTGAATTGCTTGGTTAAAGGATTATAGAACCTGTAACTCATCTCAGTTGAATCATATCCGATAAACATTGCCTTTGTTGCCCTTTCATCTAGCTTACCTCTTATTTGTGATGCTACATGAACATAAGCTAAACAACCAAAAACCTTGCAATGTCCAAGACTAGTTTTTCTTCCATGCCATGCTTCATAAGGATTCATACCTTGAAGTGATTTGGATGGTAGTCTATTGACAAGGTACACATCAATTGAAATAGCCTCTAACCATAGTCAATGTGGCAACTTCTTCTCTTCAAGCATTGTTATGGCTGATCCAACCAATGTCTTGTTTCTCCTGTGTGTGATTCCATTCAGTTGAGGAGAGTACCTGGTAGTCACTTCCCTTTTGATACCTTTGTCTTGCAAGAACCCATCAAAACCTTTGGAGAAGTATTCTCCCCCTCCATCAGATCTGAGCTTCTTGAGTGATCTACCTGTATGATTCTCCACATGTGCGAGATACGTTTTGAAGCAATGAAATACTTCATTCTTACTCTTGTTAAAGTATAGAATAGTACATCTACTATGGTCCTCAATAATTGAGACATATTACCTTGATCGTGCCAATGAAGCTTCATGACTTGGTCCCCATACATCTGTATGTACTAAGTCCAATAAGTTTTTGTGGATGTAGCCTTTGTTGTTGAATGGTTGTCTTTGTGCCTTCCCAATCTGACATGCATCACACCTATTGATCATGTGTTGCTTTGATATGTTCGGCAGTCCTAAAACACTTTGATGCTTGCATATATCCTTCAAGGTTCTTTCATTCACATGAGCAAGTCTCTTATGCCACACTTCAAGCTCAATTAGGGTTTCAGATCCAAAGTTGAATAGAGCTATATTCCTGGTCTCTCATACTGCATAAGTAAAGAGCCTACCATGCTTCTCACCTTTGGCTATCTTCTTAAAGCCTTGACATAGATCTTCCACAAAAGCTCCATGCTGGGTGAACCTAACTTGCAAGCCTTTTTCAACTATTTGGCCTACACTTATTAGGTTTTTAGAGATAATAGGTACATAGAGAACCTTACTTAGAATATTTTCCCTGCCATTGTGCTCCATATTGTGCTTTGTGTCATCCCTAGTTTGCACTTCATGTCCATGCTTTGGACTTTCCAAGTCAGATAGAAGAGCAATGTTGCCTGCAACATGATTCCAACATCTAGAATCTATGTAGAACAAATGATCATCTTCTTTACCTTCTTTGTCACCTAGATTCATAAGAAGCAATGAGTCTTCACATGGTTGATCTTTTGAATAATTGTTTTAGTCCCTTCTATAATAGCGTCTATTGTTATTGTTCAAGTTGTGTCCACCTCTGCCTCTATTGATGCCATATCCACCTCTTCCACTTCCTTTCTGGGCCTTCCCATTGAACCAACAATTCTAAGTGGCGTGGTTGGTCTTATCACATATGGCACAAGATTGAACATTCTCACCTTTCGCTTTGTCTTGCTTTGGTCCTTTCTTCTTCCCTTTCCACTTGCTCTTGCTTGCAAAGTTGGCTTGGGAAGTCTCTTCTTCCTTCTTCTTGCCTTTTTGCTTCTTATCCTTCTTATTTGCATATAGAGCACTAGTTGAATTACCATGATAGAAGCTAACTTTCTTTATGCTATTGTTGGCCTCTTGATTGAAGCATTGTCCAAGAAGGATGCTCAAGTCCGGAGTCTACACATCCATGATGAGATCATAAGCCGTCGTGAAGGATTGCGATTGCTTATCACTTCGAATGCCATTGAGAATTTGCCTCATAATAGCCTCTTCTTCAATCAGCTCTCCAATGGATGCTAACTGATCCGCAACCTCCTTGACCTTGATAACAAACTATACGATGGTTTGTTTAGGTGTCTTCTTCATTTGGTTGAACTCGTTCCAAAGATGATTCTTTCTTGCTTTGATACTAGCAGAAAAGAAAATCTCGAGGACATCCCAAGTCTCTTGAGATGTTTTGCATCCTCTAATATGTGGTAAAAGAAAGTCATAGATAGAGTTTAGTATGTATGACATTTCTTGAGAATCCCTTGCACACCAAAGTGTTAGCTTATCTGTCTCCTCTTTTGTAGGTCCTCCTTTGGATCTTGGAATAGGCATAGTTTCATCACTTGCTACAATTCCATAAAGATTTTTACCTTGCATCTAGGCCTCCATTCTGATTTTCCAAGCCACGTAGTTGTGTCGATCAAGCTTCTCGATCATTGAGGGAAAGCCGTCAACCATCTTGATCTAGCTCTGATACCACTGAAAGAACTTGGAGAAGCTTGTCGGAGGTAGAAAAGTGCATTTTGAAGCGACGAAGTTTGGTCGAGCCCACCGGTACAAGACCAACCCTTGAGCTTATGGAGACTCAAATAGACCTTATAGGCATGTGATAAGTGGAAGAAACGCACTATGTACCTTGGAGCATCAAGGAGAAAGAGTCGATACAAAACAAATAGGTTTGCGTGTCCACTAGCTCAAAAAACTTACTATCTATGGAAGAGACAATGACCTTCAAATGCTCATAGCGTCCAGCCTGATTACGAATAGAAAATGTCCTTTTATGGGAGTGGTACACGTACGATTGAGTGTATAGAATGCACAAAAGTATAAGGAATAAGCAAAATATGCTATATTAATGAATCAAACACTCAATGGTTGTACTTCCTATTTTTCAAGAATACACAGAGATTGACCCCAAGACAAGACAACAAAGATTTCTCCCAATCTATAGACCCAAATGCTATGAAAATTTATAGGAATTAATTAGAAACTAATACCCTTCTAATGCGCCATCTTACACTCAATTTAAAGCTCGGGAGAGAGAGCAGTAGCCTCTACAAGATTACTGTTGGCAAAGAAGATGATGCAAAGAAATGAAGGAGCAAGACAATGATGGTCACAAGTGTAGGTATATTTGCTTCCATCTATTGTACAAGTGATTTCAAGTCTTTATATAGACTCTAGAAGTGTTCCACTAGTTCTACCAGTGGATTTTGAATTGAAATGAAGGTGGGAATGGTTGTTGGAGGGAATCAATTCACTTTCCTACAATCTAGGAACACTGAAGATCTAGTTTGATCTACTTTTAAGTGATTGATTGCTTGATTGAATGCAACTCAACCACCACAAATTCATGGGATTTAGGCTCTATGTTTCTACTTTTACATGTGTAAAGCTCAAGGCTTTTACAATTGTTGATATATTTAGGTAGTGATGTGTGTGAACACACTAGGACCGTCGGGGCACTTTTTTCCCTCTTTAGGAGGTTTTTTTCCCCTAGCTTGTATGTACGCCTATAGCCTTAAATGGGCTACTTATCTTTGTACATTCTCATGTAATACATTCAGTATTGTGTGTTGTGCTCCAAGCTTATTCTTCTTCCTTGTGATGTTCGCGTGCTTCCGTAGACATTTAACTCCAATAATTGGTATCTGAGCAGGTCGTTGCTTCATCTAGGGCACCGTCGACACTCCTTCGGTTCCAATCCTAGAATCACATGAATTTTGGAGAGCATATTCAACATGTTTTCGAGATCAAAACAGCTTCGCTATGCGGTGCCGGAATTGTGATCTGAGCTTGTTTCAGCCTCTGAGCGCAGTATCGCAATGCTTGTGCAGGCTATTTTGTCTTTTTATGCCAAAGTTATATACCAGTTTCTATTTGCGAGTATAAGCATCTCAAAGTCTGCTATAGGTCTAGCAAAATTCGTCTAGGCAATTCAGTTCAACTTTTTGAGATACAATCAATTTTCTGCATCAAGGTATTTTAGTCAGTGGCCATGGCTGAAAGCAATGATGTATTCTGTATGTTGGCTGTTGAGGATAAGTTGGATGGTTCCAACTACCTGTTATGGGCTTATATGATGCGACATGTGTTGGTTGCAAAAGGACTGTGGAACATTGTGGAGGGTGTTGAAAAATGTCCTATCACACTTGCAATTGTTACAACTGCAGGTATTGAAGCTGATGCAGAAGGTGTCAAAGATGATGATATTCTGCATATTCCTGTTCGTGTTGCCGTTTCTACTGCACCTACTGTAGAGAAGATTTGTTGGGATGGTAGAGATGCCCAGGCACATGCATTGATAGCTTTGTCTATCAAACGTGCCATTATTCCTCACATTCACTCTTGCAGAACAGCTAAGGATGCTTAGGATACACTTACCACATTGTATGAAGCTAGGATTGAGGCTCATGTTGCTTACCTCCGAAAACAGTTGGAGAGTTAGCATGTGAATGAAGGTGATTCTATGGACAATTTCCTAAGGAAGATCAAAGACTTTAAGGAGCAAGTGATTTCTGTTGATGAGGTTATATTAGATAGCTCACTTGTGCAGACCGTTCTAAATGGTCTTCCTGATTCATATCAGAGTTTTGCTTCTACTCTTCGGTTGATGATGAAAGGCAATCCAAATGCCTTATCATTTGAGGAGTTAGTCTCTGTTCTGTTGCAGGAAGATCAGTCGAGGCAGAACAGGTCCATTACACAAGTTGTAGATCAAGCTTTCTTGGCTAGTCAGAAGGGCAAAGGAAAATGGAGCTCTTCAATTAGTAAGCAGAAATCTGCTAATTCTGCATATTCGAAGAAGGAAGATAAAGATGAGAAGAAATCAGAAAAGCAGAAATTGTTTTGTAAGTAGTGTAAAGGGAATGATCATATCATAAAGAACTGTCCAAAACTAGTTGCTAAAGAGGCAAAGAAGAAAGAGGCTGGAATGGTTGTTGCTGAGGCCTCTACACCAAAATAGAGTTTGCTAATATTGTGCAGGAAGAAGAATGGGTGTTTACCACTGTCTGCAGTTTTGACCCATCTTCTCATGATCAGTGCATGTCTGTAGTAGACTCAGATGTTTGGTATTTTGATAGTGGGGCAACCAAACATATTACCTCGCAGCGTAGTTTCTTCTCTTCACTGGAGCCTGCCCCTATAGGGAATACTATTACATGGGCCAACAACTCCTCTTATCCTGTTAAGGGAGTTGGTAAGATCATTTTGACTACTGCTGATGGTAGTTCCTTCACCTTGTCAGATGCTCTATTTCTGCGAGGGATCAAGAAGAACCTGTTATCAGTTTTTGCATTAGCCAAGATTGGCTTGGTTGTGAAATTTGTTGATGACAGGTGTAGAGTTCATGATCTGTCAAATGGTGATATGATTATTGCTTTTGGCATTGTATATCGTGGGCTGTATAAGCTCATAGACTATGAAAGATCTGTAAATGATTTGGCATGTGCAGTAAATGATTCTCAGGCTATGTCAGATAAAAACCTTTGACAAGCACGCTTTGGTCATCTGAATTTTGCTAGTTTGCTATGCGTGTAGAAATCTGAAATGGTGTCCTCTTTGCCCAAGCTTGAGGCACCTGGAAAACATGTTTGTGAAGGCTGTATTTTGGGCAAAATGCAACATTTGTCCTTTCCAAAAGATGTTTCAATTTGGGCTACAAAAAAATTGCAGCATGTACATAATGATGTCAGTGGTCCTATGCACACACCTTCTTTTGGGAATTATCTTTACTTCATGACTTTCATTGATGATTTTTCCAGGCATGCATGGGTATATCCATTGAAGGCAAAGTCCGAAGTGTTCATGTGCTTCAAAGAGTTTTTGGTTTTGGCTGAAAATCTGTCAGTATGTCAAATGGGCACCCTCCATTCTGATTGAGGGGAGGAAAATATGTCTTCTAATTTTAATGCATTTCTGGCTGAACGTGGGATAAAACACCAGTGTAGAGTGCCGTATACACCTCAACAGAATCGAGTTGCTGAACGAAAGAACACGTTGTCATGTGTGCAACATATGTACTGAACACGTGTCCCACTAAGGCGCTGCAGTCTATCACTCCATATAAGGCTTGGCATGATCGCAAGCCATCTGTTGCTCATGTGCATGTTTTTGGTTGTTTGGTATATGCATTAGTGCCTGAACAACATCGCAGAAAATTGGATGATAAAGCAGTAAAATGTATTTTTGTTGGGAACAATTCTGAAAGTAAAGGCTGTCATTTGTATCATCCATAGACTAAACATATTCTAGTTAGCCATGATGTTGTTTTTGTGGAAGATGCTATTCAGCCATTGGTTTCATGTGCTAAGGAGACATCTGTTAGCTCCAAAGACATGTATGATACTTTGTGTAGATCTATTTGAGGAAGCATAGGCAAATAAAGCTGCTAGGAAGTATGACAATGCTTCAATTGATGCACAGATAGAGTTCTATCAAAGGGAAGGAATAAAGCACTTCAATATGTCTATGTCACCTTTATGAAGTGATATACGTGAGGGTTGTGTTATCATCTGAGAGCATAGTCAAAATTCAAATTTATTTACATGCTTGTAGTTCAATAGAGTGGATCGATTTACATCTAGGGACCAACTTAGTTTCAGCATAGTTCAGAAGAAGATAGTGGAGCAAGTTTCATGCAGACCAAACATGTTTCTTGATTGTGAATGGCAGAACTTTGTGGTGCAGGGTTACCATAGACATTCTAGACCAGAAGGCTCTTTTACATGCTTCGTTGGGGAACTCTAAAGATACCAACAACAAGGTTCTAGGTACTCGTATAGGGTCATCAAAAGAGGTTTTGTCACAAAATGGACAGTTATCCTTACACAAGATGTGAAGTTTTGGAAATCTACAAATCCGAAGGGTTTGATCCACTGATTCATATCATCCATAGAGACAAAAATAAAGGCACTTTGTGCTATGTGGTAGTCTATGAGATGTGGTAGGGAAATGATGAGGAAAGGGTGGTCGTGCTTCTTTTGCTCCACATGGGGATCTCTCTCAGACCCCCTCCAGGTGGGGGGAATCTTTTTCCTTTTCTTTCATTGGCTCTTTTTTCGTGGGCAGACTTGTAGGGGGATCGACAACCTTTTCACTTCTGTTTTCTTAGAGGCAAGAGGGGAACAGAGGTAGTCTAGGAAATTTCGATGCATATTCTCAATGGTGGGTTGATGCTATCCAATCGCATGCATCTCTTGAGAAGAGATTATTTCCCTAGGAAAAGGGGGTTGTGGGGCCTTGCAGGCAACTAACTCATAAAGATAGAACAAAGACGACACCTTTATGAGAGAATATCTTCTTGTGTGTTTGAATATCCTAGGGATCCAATGGTTACCTGATGGCATGGAGGAGAACATTGGTCTATTGCGTAGCTCCATATGTCAAATGTATGCAAACTCAGATCAATGTGGCAATGCACTAGAGAAAAAGGGCTGATCCCGAATACAAGGAAAACTAAAACTCTTATTTATCTTGCTTTTCCAAGAAAATGTATCTACTGAGGCTGTTGTGACCATTACAACACTACCTGGAGAAGTGAATGCATATTTGGGACTGCTCAAAGAAATATTGGTGCGAGCTATGGAAAGATGAAGCAGGGAGTATGAGCCTTAGTGGAAGATCAAGAGGGCAATAGATAATATCAACGATCAGTGGCTAATGTCTGGAATTGGTATGGTGTTTGGAAGGTTTCAATCATAAAGTTGCCAATTACATCCAAAATATTGGGCATAATGATATGCATACACTTGTATACAACACAAGTTGGAAGGGGAGCAAGTAGATGTTCACAAAGGAGATAAAATTATGGTAAAAGTGATTTTTTTTTATGCAAATATACTGGGAGAACTCTGACTCCATTGTTAAGAAAATACATTTACCCATAAATGGTCCACACAGTCTTTTGTGAAACATTTCAATGTTTTGTCATTAGGCGTAAATCTCAATGGCTTCGAGATCTAGTTTTTTACCACTTGCACATTGTTCAAGAATACATATTTGAAGATGCTTTAGCATGAGAAACTAGATCATATTCAAGGTTCAGAAATTTGGGTAATGAAGAGCCCAACTTATCCTTAGGTTGATCCTTTCCCCTGCGCAAAAGATAGGTCATCAAGGGAATGTAGGAATACTTGAAATTGTCTCTGTTGAGCTTGTACATTGTTCAGTAGTGTTTGCATGTGTTTATGTATAGGTGTGAGAGAAAGAGTGGAGGAAGGTAAGATTAGGAGAACAGAGAGATAGAAAAAGAAGGCAGGAATGTGGGGGGGTGCGCAAGAGAGTGTGTGCAAGAGTGTGAGTATGGGTGTAAGAGTGGTGGGAGAGTGAGTCATCTGTGGTTTGAGAAAGGGGTTTGAGTGTACACATGTGTGTGTGTGTAAGTATATGTGTGAATGGGTGTGTAGGAGTGTAGGTGTTTATAAGTGTGTATGTGTGAGTGAGAGAGAAAGTGAGGTGAAAGAGTTGTGTATGTGAGTGTGTGAATTTGATTGTGTGAATATTTCATTTGTGAAATGTGTGAATGGTAAAAGTCAGTGAGTGTCAGTGCAAGTGATTGATTGGTTGTTGGTCTGATTGTGAGTGCCCCAATGTGTTTGAATGCAGGAGGAGTATGCACATGTGTAAAATATGGGTGATCATGTGATTGAATGCGTATGAAAGTTCTTTGAGTTTGTGAACTTGAGAAGGTGAGTTGGTGATGAGTGTGAGAGGGTACGTGACTGGGGAGTGAGTGAGAGTGATAGGGAGGAAAGAACGAGGGTGAGTAAGAAGGGTCACAAGTTGTGCTTTCATGGGTGTGAGAGTGCATGATTGTGGGTTAGGGATTTAGCACGTGAGGGTGTTGGGTGAGTAATTGTGTGAAAAAGAGGCACCCTAAGGTGCACACTACACTATTCATGTATATGTAGAGTTTTGTACTACTGATTTGAGAGCGCATTTGTATCTGTACGGGAAGAGAGTGTGAGAACAATTGAAGGATAAATAGGAAGCGAGGAGGGAAAGGAAGTTAGGAACTAGGGTGAGAGAGTGACAGAAAATGCTCCAGTATGTGTATGTGAAAGGGGAAGGTAGACTAAATAAGAGCAAGTAGGAGAGTGTGTGAAAAGGTGTGCTTGTAGGGGTGTGAATGTGTACATGTGTAAGCAGAAGTGAAAGTGGGAAAGGGGAGAACGAGCAAACGAATATAAGGGTGTATATGCAAAAAAATGGAGTGCACGAGTGTGTTGACAGTCAAGGTGTTGATAGTCAAGGTCACGCAAAAGCATGGAAGCACATCAATGAAGTGGACACACAAGAAGAAGGAGCATGTAGGGAGCTCCAAGAAGCACATGTCAAATTTTCATAAGAAATCCCTACAAAAATAGTGATTTTTATCACTAAAATCGTTGTAAATACCATTTTCTACTTTTACAACTCCATTTTGTTCAAGCCAAGGCATCTTTGAGCTTGAGGAGTATTAGATGTAGTATAATACCAATTTTCATAATTTTTAGATTCTGTTTGAGCCCCAAATAAGCCCTAGAACCTAATTTTTAACTAGGTCGGACACTAGGTCTAGACACGGCCAAAACTAGTCAAAAAACTATAAAAAGGGCTGGAGAGCTCATTTTTGAGGTTAGCTTGTTGTAGAATTCAGCTCGGTAAGAGAGTTCTTTTGTAATTGAAGTCGTTCCATTGTTCCACTCTTTGCTCTTACTTTGTGCGCGTGTGTGTATGTGTGTGCATGCTTGTGTGCTTTCACTCACGCACTTGTGCCATCACTTGCTCACAGTCTTCCTACCGGTCCTCACGTCTCCACGGATTGACATTTATGAGGTGTATCTCCTCACGTTGGTACTCACCATTGTGCTAGATTGACACCAAATTTGGCGCCGTTGCCGGGGAGAGAGCTTGTAGGACGAGCGTGTGACGGTAAGACGTAGAGTAGCTACATTGGAAGGTAAACAAATCACCATTTTTAGTTCAATTTTTAAGTTTTTCTTCTCCTTCATCTTCATCATCATCACCATCTCTACCCACCTCATCATCTGAGTTTTTTTCATTTTCTAGAGTACATTCACCTCATTTTTCATTTGTGGCTACGAGCAAGAAGCTTAGAGAGGGTGCAAAACCGAAATGCTGAAGAAATAGACCTCAATATAGCCAAAAATTGAGTGAACTGTCCCAGACATGACGTGACCTGTGCCAAATGTCATGAGTGTGATATCACGGGTTTGAAGAGAGATTTTGCATCTACAGACAAATAGGAGTGACAAGGAGGACACAAGGTACTCATATTTGGAAAAATGTTTGAATTTGGACTCCAAAAAATCGAGGTGTCATGATTTCTTGCGGTTGAGTGTCGCGACATCTAGATGTCGTGATCTCGTGTGGTTGAGTGTCGCGATATCTAGTCGCGTCACATATCGTGAGAATTTTTGCGACATCCGTCAGATATTGAGTGTCATTGACTTGGCTTCGCGACACCTGTGGAATATCGTGTGTCGTGGAAAATTCCTCATGACATTTGCCAAATATCATGTGGCGTGGACTTGGCTTCATGACACCTGACGAGTATCGAGTGTCATGAACTCAGTCTCGCAACATGTGACTGATATCGAGTATCACAAAGTTTACAGAATAGAGAAAAGACACATAGTACACAAGACCACGAATACAAATTTTAGGTCATACAAATGTGATCAAAGTTACACTTTGTGGCTGACAAGACCACTATATGTTTTATTAAAGGACATATTCAAAATTGTCGAGCGGCCATTACTCCTTTCACATAGACACTAAGAGTAACAATAATTTTTCCCATCCAATAACTTTTTTATTTTTCCAACTTTGAGGAGAGAGTTCTTAAATGTCCTTGAAAATTGAATGTGAAGATGAAAGAATCAAGAATAATGTTGCATGAGAGAAGGTAGAACAGACATCCTGAACCTGTGTATCATGCTTGCTTCCTAATTGATGAGAATCAGAATCAAGATCATATGGTAGAGTTACCTTTTGTTTGTCTTCATCATACCAAAGGTTCTTTCATTCACATGAGCAAGTCTCTTATGCCACACTTCAAGCTCAATTAGGGTTTCAAATCCAAAGTTGAATAGAGCTATATTCCTGGTTTCTAATACTTCATAAGTAAAGAGCCTGCCATGCTTCTCACCTCTGCCTATCTTCTTGAAGCCTTGACATAGATCTTCCACAAAAGATCCATGTTGCATGAACCTAACTTGCAAGCCTTTTTCAACTATTTGGCCTACACTTATTAGGTTTTTAGAGATAGTAGGTACATAGAGAACCTTACTTAGAATGTTTTTCCTGCCATTGTGCTCCACATTGTGCTTTGTGTCAGATCATGAACTGTACACCTGTCATCAACAAATTTCACAACCAAGCCAATCTTGGCTAATGCAGAAACTGATAACAGGTTCTTCTTGATCCCTGGCACAAATAGAGCATCTGACAAGGTGAAAGAACTACCATCAACAGTAGTCAAAATGATCTTACCAACTCCCATAACAGGATAAGAGGAGTTGTTGGCCCATGTAACAATATTCCCTGTAGGGGCAGGCTCTAGTGAAGAGAAGAAACTGCGCTGCGAGGTAATATGTTTGGTCGCCCCACTATCAAAATACCAAACATCTGAGTCTATTGCAGACATGCACTGATCATGAGAAGATGGGTCAAAACTGCAGACAGTAGTAAACACCCATTCTTCTTCCTGCACAAGATTAGCAAACTCTATTTTTGGTGTAGAGGCATCAGCAACAACCATTCCAGCCTCTTTCTTCTTTGCCTCTTTATCAACTAGTTTTGGACAGTTCTTTATGATATGATCATTCCCTTTATAGTACTTACAAAACAATTTCTGCTTTTCTGATTTCTTCTCATCTTTATCTTCCTTCTTCGAATATGCAGAATTAGCAGATTTTTGCTTACTAGTTGAGGAGCTCCATTTTCCTTTGCCCTTCTGACTAGCCAAGAAAGCTTGATCTACAACTTGCATAATGGACCTATTCTCCCTGGACTGATCTTCCTGCAACACAACAGAGACTAACTCCTCAAATGATAAGGCATTTGGATTGCCTTTCATCATCAACCGAAGAGTAGAAGCAAAACTCTGATATGAATCACGAAGACCATTTAGAACGGTCTGCACAAGTGAGCTATCTAATATAACCTCATCAACAGAAATCAATTGTTCCTTCAGGTCTTTGCTCTTCGTTAGGAAATTGTCCATAGAATCACCTTCATTCACGTGCTAACTCTCCAACTGTTTTCGGAGGTAAGCAACACGAGCCTCTATCCTAGCTTCGTATAATGTGGTAAGTGTATCCTAAGCATCCTTAGTTGTTCTGCAAGAGTGAATGTGAGGAATAATGGCACGTTTGACAGACAAAGCTATCAATGCATCTGCCTGGGTATCTCTACCATCCCAGCAAATCTGCTATGCAGTAGGTGCAGCAGAAACCGCAGCACGAACATGAATATGCAGAATATGATCATCTTTGACACCTTCTACATCAGCTTCAATACCTGCAGTTGTAGCAATTGTAGGTGTGATAGGATGTTTTTCGACACCCTACACAATGTTCCACAGTCCTTTTGCAACCAACACATGTCGCATCATATAATCCCATAACAGGTAGTTGGAACCATCCAACTTATCCTCAACAGCCAACATACGGAATACATTGCTGCTTTCAGCCATGGCCAGTGACTTAAATACCTTGATGCAGAAAAAGAAGTTGAACTGAATTTCCCATACGAATTTTGCTAGACCTCTAGCAGACTTTGAGATGCTTATACTCGCAAATAGAAACTCGTATATAACTTTGGCATAAAAAGACAAAATAGCCTGCACAAGCATTGCGATAGTGCGTTCAGAGGCTGAAACAAGCTCAGATCGCGATTTCGGCACCACATAGTGAAGCTGTTTTGATCTCGAAAAAATGCTGAGTATGCTCAACAAAATTCATGTGATTCTGAGACTAGAACCGAAGGAGTGTACATGGTGCCCTAGATGAAGCAACGACCTGCTCAGATACCAATTATTGGAGCTAGATGTCTGTGGAAGCACGCGAACAGCACAAGGAAGAAGAAGAAGCTTGGAGCACAACACACAATACTGAATGTATTACTTGAGAATGTACAAAGATAAGTAGTCCATTTAGGGCTATAGGCGTATATACAAGCGAGGGGAAAAAAACCTCCTAAAGAGGGAAAAAAGTGCCCCGACGGTCCTAGTGTGTTCACACACATCACTACCTAAATATATCAAGAATTGTAAAAGCCTTGAGCTTTACACATGTAAAAGTAGAAAGATAGAGCCTAAATCCCATGATTTTGTGGTGGTTGAGTTGCATTCAATCAAGAAAAAAAATCACTTAAAAGTAGATCAAACTAGATCTTCACTATTCCTGGATTGTAGGAAAGTGAATTGCTTCCCTCCAACAACCATTCCCACCTTCATTTGTATTCAAAATCCACATGTAGGACTAGTGGAACACTTGTAGAGTCTATATAAATACTTGAAATCACTTGTACAATAGATGGAAGCAAATATACATACACTTGTGACCATCATTGTCTTGCTCCTTCATTTCTTTGCATCATCTTCTTTGCCAATAGTAATCTTGTAGAGGCTACTACTCTCTCTCCCGAGCTTTAAATTGAGTGTAAGATGGCGCATTGGAAGGGTATTAGTGTCTACTTTATTCCTATAAATTTTCATAGCATTTGCTTCTATAGATTTGGAGAAATCTTTGTTGTCTTGTCTTGGGGTCAATCTCTGTGTATTCCTGAAAAATAGGAAGTACCACCATTGAGTGTTTGATTCATTAATATAGCATATTTTGCTTATTCCTTATAATTTTGTGCATTCTATACACTCAACCGTATGTGTACCACTCCCATAAAAGGACATTTTCTATTTGTAATCAGGTTGGACGAGGTCATTGTCTCTTCCATAGATAGTAAGTTTCTTGAACTAGTGGACACGCGAACCTATTTGTGTTGTATCGACTCTTTCTCCTTGATGCTCCAAGGTACATAGTGCGTTTCTTCCACTTATCACATGCCTATAAGGTCTATTTGATTCTCCATAAGCTCAAGGGTTGGTCTTTTTTGCTGGTGGGCTTGACCAAACTTTGTCGCTTCAAAATGCACTTTTCTACCTCGGACAAGCTTCTCCAAGTTCTTTCAGTGGTATCAGAGCTAGATCAAGATGGTTGATGGCTTTCCCTCAATGATCGAGAAGCTTGATCGAGACAACTACGTGGCTTGGAAAATTACAATGGAGGTCTAGATGCAAGGTAAAAATCTTTATGGAATTGTAGCAAGTGATGAAGCTATGCCTATTCCAAGATCCAAAGGAGGACCTACAAAAGAGGAGACATATAAGCTAACACTTTGGTGTGCAAGGGATTCTCAAGCAAGGTCATACATACTAAACTCTATCTATGACTTTCTTTTAGAGGATGCAAAACATCTCAAGAGACTTGGGATGTCCTCGAGACTTTCTTTTCTGCTAGTATCAAAGCAAGAAAGAATCATCTTTGGAACGAGTTCAACCAAATGAAGAAGACACCTAAACAAACCATCGTAGAGTTTGTTATCAAGGTCAAGGAGGTTGCGGATCAGTTAGCATCCATTGGAGAGCTGATTGAAGAAGAGGCTATTATGAGGCAAATTCTCAATGGCATTCAAAGTGATAAGCAATCGCAATCCTTCACGACGGCTTATGATCTCATCATGGATGTGTAGACTCTAGACTTGAGCATCTTTCTTGGACAACGCTTCAATCAAGAGGCCAACAATAGCATAAAGGAAGTTAGCTTCTATCATGGTAATTCAACTAGTGCTCTATATGCAAATAAGAAGGATAAGAAGCAGAAAGGCAAGAAGAAGGAAGAAGAGACTTCCCAAGCCAACTTTGCAAGCAAGAGCAAGTGGAAAGGGAAGAAGAAAGGCCCAAAGCAAGAAAAAGCCAAAGATGAGAATGTTCAACCTTGTGCCATATGTGATAAGACCAACCACACCACTTAGAATTGTTGGTTCAATGGGAAGGCCCAGAAAGGAAGTGGAAGAGGTGGATATGGCATCAATAGAGGCAGAGGTGGACACAACTTGAACAATAACAATAGAGGCTATTATAGAAGGGACTAAAACAATTATTCAAAAGATCAACCATGTGAAGAATCATTGCTTCTTATGAATCTAGGCGACAAAGAAGGTAAAGAAGATGATAATTTGTTCTACATAGATTCTGGATGTTGGAATCATGTTGCAGGCAACATTGCTCTTCTATCTGACTTGGAAAGTTGTAGCATGTACATAATGATGTCTATGGTCCTATGCAGACACCTTCTTTTGGGAATTATCTTTACTTCATGACTTTCATCGATGATTTTTCCAAGCATGCATGGGTATATCCATTGAAGGCAAAGTCCGAAGTGTTCATGTGCTTCAAAAAGTTTTTGGTTTTGGCTGAAAATATGTCAGCATGTCAAATGGGCACCCTCCATTCTAATTAAAGGGAGGAATATATGTCTTCTGATTTTAATGCATTTTTGGCTAAACGTGGGATAAAACACCAGTGTAGAGTGCCGTATACACCTCAACATAATGGAGTTGCTGAACGAAAGAACAAGTCACTCATGGAGATGGCGAGGTGCATGGTCAAGAGTCAGGCTCTACCACATAGTTTCTGGCTTGAGGTTGTCATGTGTGCAACATATGTACTGAACAGGTGTCCCACTAAGGTGCTGCAGTCTATCACTCCATATGAGGCTTGGCATGATCGCAAGCCATCTGTTGTGCATCTGCATGTTTTTGGTTGTTTGGCATATGCATTAGTGTCTGAAAAACATCGTAGAAAATTGGATGATAAAGCAGTAAAATGTATTTTTGTTGGGAAAAATTCTGAAAGTAAAGGCTATCATCTGTATCATCCTCAAACTAAACACATTCTAGTTAGCCATTATGTTGTTTTTGTGGAAGATGCTATTCAGTCATTGCTTTTATGTACTAAGGAGACATCTGTTAGCTCCAAAGACATGCATGATACTTTGCTACCTCTTTTTATAGGTGGACAGTCTAGTGCTGGTCCTAGTGAGGCAACTTCTCAGCCTTTGCAAGTTTCATGTGATGATGCAGATAGTTCCATTTCTGATGCGGATGTACATGATGCACTTATTGATGAGAGAGCTGATATTGAGCAGGCAAGAACTATGCCAAAATGGCTGGTGGAGACCTCGCATGTCAGCAAATTAGATGCACCTCTGTCATATCTTACTCCTTCAGGCTCTCGTAGTGCCTCTTTTGCATCAGATTGCTATGTTATGGCTACATCTAGTCTCTGTGATTAGAATGAGCCTGTTTCATTTGATGAAGCACAAAATTTAGAAAATTGGATGGCTGCTATGCAATTTGAATATGATGCAATAATGAAGAATGGTACTTGGTCTTTATGTGACTTGCCTCCTGGCAAGAAGGCCATTTGCACTAAGTGGGTATACAAGCTGAAGCATAAACCTGATGGTACAGTTGAGAGGTATAAGGCTAGGCTTGTTGTAAAGGGTTATGCACAGGAAAGAGGCATTGATTTTGATGAGACATTTGCACCTACATGCCATATGACTACTTTTAGGAGCATTTGTGCACTTGCAGCCCATCATGGTTGGAATGTACATCAGTTGGACATTAAACCTGCATTTCTGAATGGTGACTTGCATGAAGAAGTGTATGTTTTTCGGCCCCGTGGCTTTGTGTTGAAAGGGCATGAAAACCAGGTGTGCAGGTTAAAGAAGCCATTATATGGTTTAAAGCAAGCACCACGTGCTTGGTATGAGAAGATACATGCTTATCTGATTGCACATGGTTTTGAAAACAATCCAACTGAAAGCACCTTATATCTTAAGCATGCTAATGATGTGCTTCTGATCATTGTTGTCCATGTTGATGACATACTACTCATTGGTCCTATTGAGACGCATATTGCTGATTTTAAGGTTGATTTGCATGCCTCATTTGAGATGTCTAATTTGGGGCATTTGCATCACTATTTGGGCATTCAATTTATGCAAGTTGATGGTGGAATGGCTTTGTGTCAAACGAAATATATTGACACATTATTGCAGTGTTTTGGCCTTGAAGACTGTAAGCCTATTGCCACTCCTATGGAGATAGGTTTACGATTGAGTCTTCATGATGCTGGAGATGCATTTGATGTTGTTCCCTATCAGCAGGCTGTTTGATGCTTGATTTACTTATGCATTATTACTCGGCCAGATATTGAGTTTTCTGTCTCACAGATGGTTTATGCATTGCCCTGGAGTCAAGCATTGGCAGGCAGTTAAGCACATCTTTCTCTATTTGAGTGGTACTCGGCTACTTGGGTTGTTTTATCCCAAGGGGGAATCACTACCGCCAGATTTGCATGCTTTTTCTGACTCTGATTGGGCTGGTTGTTATGACACTCGTGTGTCCACTAGTGGCTTTTGCTTCATGCTTGGTAGCTCATGTATATCTTGGTTGAGCAAGAAGCAGCCTATTATGGCCACTTCCAATTGTGAGGCTCAGTATAGGGCAGCTTTCACAGTGACTGTTGAGTGTGTGTGGCTCAGACGCCTTATAGTTGATTTAAGTGTTGGTCAGACTTCTGCCACCACCATCTTTACTGACAGTCAGAGCGCATTGGCAGTTCGAGGAACCATGTGTTCCATGCTTGCACTAAGCACATTGAGGTGCATTATCACTATGTTAGGGAGAGGTTCTCTGTTGGGGAGATCAGCTTGGCATATGTGCCCACGCAAGAGAACATTGCAGGCCTTTTCACGAAGGCTCTGCCCAGGGAGAAGTTTGAAGCTTTCCGCAAAGCTTTGGGCTTACTTCCTTTTCTGGAGTGATTTCCACATAGGTTGGAACTTCCTTATACATGAGTGCCAGCTCCTTGTTCACCGCATCACTTCCAGGGGGATTTGTTGATATATTTAGGTAGTGATATGTGTGAACACACTAGGGCCACTGGGGCACTTTTTTCCCTCTTTAGGAGATTTTTTTCCCACGGCTTGTATATATGCCTATAGCCCTAAATGGCCTACTTATCTTTGTACATTCTCAAGTAATACATTCAGTATTATGTGTTGTGCTCCAAGCTTCTTCTTCTTCCTTCTGTTGTCCGCGTACTTCTCCAAACGTCTAACTCCAACAAAAATGGTAAAAGATCCATCAAAAATTGTTTTAAAAAAAATAAAATAAGTGAGCATAAGAAAAAGAACTCTCCAATAGATATTCTTCCGACACGATAGCCTTTGATGTAGATTAAATCCACCTCAAGCATAGTGTAAGCTTGATGTTCCAACAAATACCAAGAAAGTATTAGAGCAAACCAAGATCTAAAATTGTAAATTCCTTTCCCAAATTACCTTTTATCTCTTCAATTTCTTTTGCATCCTTCCTTGTAATCAACATGTCATCCACAAATGCATACATATACACACATGTCATCTACATCCTTTACATAGAGTGAAGGATTAGTATAACTTTGTGGTGTATCCTTGGAGCATAAGATGTTGCACCAACCTTGCATTACATTCCCTTGGTGCTTCTCTAAGACCATACAATGCCTTCTTTAACCTACACGGTTAACTGTATTGATGATTGCTTTTTTTGCACTAATGTGTCTTCATGGTGTAGGATAGATGCTTGATTGCAGGTGCTCTGAGGAGGAAAAATGTGTGTTGCAAGAAAGGGAAGCATGTTCAGATCCCAAAGCTTCTACTTCATCAGCTTTTTCCAAATGCCCGAGACTCACTATGGATTGATGGGAAGCTTCAACTTGTTGTGGATCCTTACTAGAAAGGTTTCTTTGGGGGCACAACCAAACATTTTCCATTTCTCAATGTTATAGGCATGTAGATCTATTTGAGGAGGCAGAGGCAAATAAAGCTGCTACGAAGTATGACAATGCTTCAATTGATGCAGAGATAGAGTTCTATCAAAGGGAAGGAATAAAGCACTTCAATATGTCTATGTCACCTTTATGAAGTGATATACCTGAGGGTTGTGTTATCATCTGATAGCATAGTCAAATTTCAAATTTATTCACATGCTTGTAGTTCAATAGAGTGGATCAATTTACATCTAGGGACCAACTTAGTTTCGGCATAGTTCACAAGAAGATAGTGGAGCAAGTTTCATCGAGACCAAACATGTTTCTTGATTGTGAATGGCAGAACTTTGTGGTGCAGGGTTACCATAGACATTCTAGACGAGAAGGCTCTTTTACATGCTTCATTGGGGAACTCTAAAGATACCAACAACAAGGTTCTACGTACTCGTATAGGGTCATCGAAAGAGGTTTTGTCACAAAACAGACAGTTATCCTTATACAAGATGTGAAGTTTTGGAAATCTACAAATCCGAAGGGTTTGATCCACTGATTCATATCATCCATAGAGACAAAAATAAAGGCACATTGTGGTAGGTGGTGGTCTATGAGATGTGGTAGGAAAAGGAAGGGTGGTCGTGCTTCTTTTGCTCCACATGGGGATCGCTCTCACACCCTCTCCAGGTGGGGGGGGGATCTTTTTCCTTTTCTTTCATTGGCTCTTTTTTCGTGGGAAGACTTGTAGGGGGATCGAAGAGCTTTTCACTTTTGTCTTCTTAGAGGCAAGAGGGGAACGGAGGTAGTCTAGGAAATTTTGATGCATATTCTCAATGGTGGGCTGATGCTATCCAATCGCATGCATCTCTTGAGAGGATATTCTTTCCCTAGGAAAAGGGGGTTGTGCGACCTTGCAGGCAACTAATTCATAAAGATAGAACAAAGACGACACAAAGATCAGGAGGGGAATAGATAAAATCAACGATCAGTGGCTAATGTCTGGAATCGGTATGGTGTTTGGAAGGTTTCAATCATAAAGTTTCCAATTACATCCAAAATATTGGGCATAATGATATGCATACACTTGTATACAACACAAGTTGGAAGGGGAGCAAGTAGATGTTCACAAAGGAGATAAAACTATGGTAAAAGTCATTTTGTTTTATGCAAATATACTGGATGAACTCTGACTCCATTGTTAAGAAAATACATTTACCCATAAATGGTCCACACAATCTTTTGTGAAACATTTCAATGTTTTGTCATTAGGCATAAATCTCAATGGCTTTGAGATCTAGTTTTCTACCACTGTTAGGGGGTCTCTCACTTATGCCATCAATGCTATCGTTAGGTTTGGATATATAGATCCCCCTCGTTCTTTAAGACTCGTGTGCACCATCTGAAGTTACACTGATCCATGTTCTCTACCCTATCACATAATTCACCTAGTCATGTTTGGTTGCCCATATTGCATTCAAACTACCAACAAATAAAAGTGGGAGGTGGGAGATAAATGTGTCTCGCTAACAAAATTTACATATGATTGAGGTTTTTGGATATATGGTAGTATGATTGATTGATTTGTATACTCATAGGTATTGAAAGATGGTCACATGTGCATAGCAAAAATCAAAGGTCCATAAGGGTGCACAAATGGAATTTGATAGGAAAATTCTAGGCCGACTCCACCCGGATAGATAATATTTGTTGTAGGGGCAGTTGAAGGTAAAGGAGGAAGAGCTTGCACATTGTTCAAGAATACATATTTGAAGATGCTTTAGCATGAGAAACTAGATCATATTCAAGGTTCAGAAATTTGGGTAATGAAGAGCACAACGTATCCTTAGGTTGATCCTTTCCCCTCTGCAAAAGATAGGTCATCAAGGGAATGTAGGAATACTTGAAACTGTCTCCGTTGAGCTTGTACATTGTTCAGTAGTATTTGCATGTGTTTATGTATAGGTGTGAGAGAAAGAGTGGAGGAAGATAAGATTACAAGAAGGGAGAGAAAGAAAAAGAAGGCAGGAATGTGGGGGGGTGCGCAAGAGAGTGTGTGCAAGAGTGTGAGTATGGGTGTAAGAGTGGTGGGAGAGTGAGTCATCTGTGGTTTGAAAAAGGAATTCGAGTGACACGTGTGCATGTGTAAGTATATGTTTGAATGGGTGTGCAGGAGTGTAGGTGTTTATAAGTGTGTATGTGTGAGTGAAAGAGAAAGTGAGGTGAAAGATTTGTGTATGTGAGTGTGTGAATTCGATTGTGTGAATATTTCATTTGTGAAATGTGTGAATGGTAAAAGTCAGTGAGTGTTAGTGCAAGTGATTGATTGGTTGTTGGTCTGATTGTGAGTGCCCCAATGTGTTCGAATGCAGGTGAAGGAGTATGCACATGTGTAAAATATGGGTGATCATGTGATTGAGTGTGTATGAAAGTGCTTTGAGTTTGTGAACTTGAGAAGGTGAGTCGGTCATGAGTGTGAGAGGGTACGTGACTGGGGAGTGAGTGAGAGTGATAGGGAGGAAAGAACGAGGGTGAGTAAGAAGGGTAAAAAGTTGTGCTTGCATGGGTGTGAGAGTGCATGATTGTGGGTTAGGGATTTAGCACGTGAGGGTGTTGGGTGAGTAATTGTGTGAAAAAGAGGCACCCTAAGGTGCACACTACACTATTCATGTATATGCAGAGTTTTGTACTACTGATTTGAGAGCACATTTGTATCTATACGAGAAGAGAGTGTGAGAACAATTGAAGGATAAATAGGAAGCGATGAGGGAAAGGAAGTTAGGAACTAGGGTGAGAGAGTGATAGAAAATGCTCCACTATGTGTATGTGAAAGGGGAAGGAAGACTAAATAAGAGCAAGTAGGAGAGTGTGTGAAAAGGTGTGCTTGTAGGGGTGTGAATGTGTACATGTGTAAGCAGAAGTGAAAGTGGGAAAGGGGACAACGAGCAAACAAATATAAGGGTGTATATGCAAAAAAACGGAGTGCACGAGTGTGTTGACAGTCAAGGTGTTGATAGTCAAGGTCACGCAAAAGCATGGAAGCGCATCAATGAAGTGGACACACAAGAAGAAGGATCATGTAGGGAGCTCCAAGAAGCACATGTAAAATTTTCATAAGAAATCCCTACAGAAATAGTGACTTTTATCACTAAAAACCATTGTAAATACCATTTTCTACTTTTACAACTCCATTTTGTTCAAGCAAAGGAGTCCTTGAGCTTGAGGAGTATTAGATGTAGAATAATACCAATTTTCATAATTTTTAGATTCTGTTTGAGCCCCAAATAAGCCCTAGAACCTAATTTTTATCTAGGTCAGACACTAGGTCTAGACAGGGCCAAAACTAGTCAAAAAACTATAAAAAGGGCTGGAGAGCTCATTTTTGAGGTTAGCTTGTTGTAGAATTCAGCTTGGTAAGAGAGTTCTTTTGTAATCAAAGTCCTTCCATTGTTCCACTCTTTGCTCTTACTTTGTGCGTGTGTGTGTATGTGTGTGCATGTTGGTGTGCTTTCACTCATGCACTTGTGCCATCACTTGCTTACAGTCTTCATATCGGTCCTCATGTCTCCACGGATTGACATTTATGAGGTGTTTCTCCTCACGTTGGTACTCACCATTGTGCTAGAGTGACACCAAATTTGGCGCTGTTGCCGGGGAGAGAGCTTGGAGGACGAGCGTGTGACGGTAAGACGTAGAGTAGCTACGTTGGAAGGTAAACAAATCACCATTTTTAGTTCAATTTTTAAGGTTTTCTTCTCCTTCATCTTCATCATCATCACCATCTCCACCCACCTTCATCTTCTGAGTTTTTTCCATTTTCTAGAGTACGTTCACCTCATTTTTCATTTGTGGCTACTAGCAAGAAGCTTAGAGAGGGTGCAAAACCAAAATGCTGAAGAAATACACCTCAATATACCCAAAATTTGAGGGAACTATCCCAGACATGAAGTGACCTGTGCCAAATGTCGTGAGTGTGATATCACGGGTTTGAAGAGAGATTTTGCATCTGCAGACAAATAGGAGTGACAAGGAGGACACAAGGTACTCATATTTGCAAAAATGTTTGAATTTGGACTCGAAAAAATCCAGGTGTCGTGATTTCCTGCGGTTGAGTGTCGCAAGATCTAGATGTTGTGATCTCCTGTGGTTGAGTGTCACGATATCTAGCCGCGTCGAATATCGTGAGAATTTTTGCAACATTTGTCAGATATCGAGTATTGTGAAATTTTCCGCGACATCTGACGAGAGTCGGATATCGTGAAGTTTTTCTCGCAACACTTGACAGATATCGAGTATCGTGGACTTGGCTTCGGGACACCTGTGGAATATCGTGTGTCGTGGAAAATTCCTCACGACATTTGCCAAATATCGTGTGGCGTGGACTAGGCTCCACGACACCTGAGGAGTATCGAGTGTCATGAACTCAGTCTCCCAACATGTGACTGATATTGAGTATCGTGGTTGTCTAGCGACATTTGATAAGTGTCGAGTATCGTGGTTGCATCGTGACATTCAACAAGTGTCGGATATCGTGATTGTCTCGTGACATTCAACAAGTCCTGGTTGTCTCGCAACATTTGACAAGTGTCGAGTATCGTGGACAGCAAGTGTCGCGATATCTTCCATAACCAAGTATCGCAATATCTCTGACTTTCAAGTGTCGCGGCATATGTCGAATGTCATGTGTCGTTTTCATCAGGTGTCATTTGGCTTGGATTACTTCATGAAGACACCACTTGAAGGAAGGAACATAGGAACTTATGCTTATAAGTTCTTACCATTTTACTCCTTGTAAAAGTCTAAAAGACTTGGCATTTCTTATGTACACACCTACTTGATTAGAGTCGTGGAAAAAGTTGTTGGATGATTGAGAGAATATCTCATTACCTTTTAGGTGAAAGATTTTAGGAGTTTGAATTTGAATTCAAACTTGAATTTTTCAACTAAACTCTATAAAAGATGCAAGTCAAAAGTCGCGGGTAGCTTAGCTCATTCTAGCTCACTTCCCAAGAAATCTATCATTGTATCTGAGTGTGTATGGGTGCTACATCTTAGCCCACACCTCATTACCTCATCTAGCTATGGTTATCATGCTAATGAGATTGTACAATTATGTCAATTAATAGATATATTCACATTCATCAACTCTGTGTTCTCTGAGTGTACCATTTCAAGTCTGCCAACTTCAAAGAGGCATATCTCAGTGCCTACTTCACCAAATCAAGTGATTCAAAGCTTTGTGGATCCAGTTCAAAGCATACTACCAGCATACAAAGTTTGAAGAAACTTGGTTCAGCCAATCTCAAGAAATCGCCATCGAAGTGCTCACTGGTATTTGTCTGCATACTTCCTAAAAAGTCGGGGATGTCCATAAATTTGCTAAAGTTATTTCTCCTAGTATAGTTTATCATTTTGAATGATTGCACTTGCAAATGGTAGCTTACTAAGCTAATAGAATACCTCTAGAAGGAATTTTGCCAATTGTAAGTGTACTGATCATACTGAGTGAAAGACTGAGCAGGTATCAACACCAAAATAGAAAGTTTTTCTAGCTTTATGATTCACAAACTCATCTGTTTTGATCAAGTCATTACCCAAACCTTTTCCAAAGTACATATAGCATTTCTTGGTATCATTTGGAAGCTAAGGGTGTCTACTAATCATATCTGGAGTCACTGAGGGCTGGTGCAAAGCAAGATTAGCAGCACCTACTTAATCTTCTGGAGGATCCATCCATCTTTCCCAACAGTGGTATCAGAGCAAATAAGGTAACATGGGAGATGGTTTTCCTTCATTCATTGATAAATTGGACAGGAACAATTATCAAGCTTGGTCTCTGAGGATGAAGACCTATCTATAAGGAAGAAGTCTATTTGGATTCATCTCAGGAGATGAGGAATTGCCCTCATTCAAAGCAAGAGGTCTACCCACCAAGGAAGAACAAGAAAGGCTTAATACATGGTGTGCAAAAGATGCATTGGCAAGGTCTTATCTTCTTAACTCTATATCTGATTTCCTTTTACCTCACATCAGGAATTGTAAGACTTCCCAAGAAACTTGGGAAACCTTGTCATCATACTTTTCATCTAATACAAGGGCTAGGAAGAATCAATTGTGGATTGAATTCACAACCCTTAGGAAGCAACCAAAGCAATCAGTCTCAGAATTTGTGACCAAGATCAAGAATGTGGCAGACCAATTAGCAAGCATAGGAGAGGAGATTGAAGAGGAACAAATAGTAAGGCAAGTAACCAATGGACTAAAGGCAGATGATAAGTGGGAAAGCTTCACCACTGCAACGGATCTCTACATGGACATGCATACCCCATATCTCACAACTCTGATGGGCCAACTATTCACACATCAAGCAAAATTCACAAAGGTTGGAGATACATCTAAAGGTAACACTCCTTCTGCCCTATATACTGATAAAAAGATTAAAGACAAAGGTAAAGGTAAAAAGCAAGAGGATGAAGGTTCTACCTCCCAAGCCAACTATGCAGGGAGAGGTAGATCTTCAAGAGGCAGGGGCAGAGGAGGTAAGCAAGGTAGGGGGAGACCCTACAATTCACCACCATGCAATATTTGTGGACTGTCTAACCACACCACAGATGAGTGCTACAGAAACTACAAAAATCAGAGAGGAAGAGGCTATCAAAGAGGTGGATACTCTCAAGGCAGAGGAAGGTTCAACCAACACCAAGGCTACAATGGCTACAACAATAACTACAACAACAATCACAACAACAACCATAATGGTAACTACCAAGGAGGATTCAGAAATAGGAAAGACTACAACAACTACACAGAGGAGCAAGATGACTCCCTATTGATCATGAATATGACTTCCAAGTCAGGTACCAATGATGATCATCTGTTTTATATTGATTCAGGGTGTTCTAATCATGTAGCTGGCAATGTGGCACTACTCTCTGATCTTGAGGAACCCAAGGGCAAACATCAAGTACAGACAGTTGATGATACTAAGCATTCTGTAGTAAAGATTGGAAATGTAAAAACTTGTGATGGTAACCAGAACCTATTGAGCATGGTACTTTATGTACCAACCATTACCAAAAACTTAATGAGTGTTGGTCAGATTGTGGAGAAAGGTTTGCAGGTCAGGTTCAATCAACATGGAGCATATGTGGAGGACCCAAGACATGGATTCAAAAGGATAGCCAAGGGAGAAAAATCAGGTAGATTATTTACTTTTGAGCTAGAAGACACCAAAAACATTGCTTTATACAATTACAAGGATCAAACACTTTCAGAATTAGAAATATGGCACAAGAGGTTAGGTCACATAGGTGAAAGGACCTTAAAGCAAATGTGCAGGGATAAATGTGTGCTTGGGATACCTAATGTATCCAAGCAACACATGATTTACAAGTGTGGTGCTTGTCAGTTTGGTATCACAGGTTGCCCTACTCAGGGAAAGGTTTTATGCATGAAGACTACCTAGACTTGGTGCACACAGATGTTTGGGGACCTAGCAAGGATCCCTCCATTTCAGGATCAAGGTACTATGTGTCTTTCATTGATGATTATAGCAGATGGACTGTGTTATACTTTATGAGGCACAAGGATGAAGTGTTTAATTGTTTCAAAAGATATCTTGCACTAGTTGAAAATCAAACAGGAAGGAACTTGAAGAAGCTAAGGTCAGATGGAGGAGGTGAATACTTCTCCAATGAGTTTGAGGACTTCTTGCAGGAAAGAGGCATCAAAAGGGAGATAACCACAAGGTACTCACCTGAACAAAATGGGGTAGCTGAAAGAAGGAATAGGCTTATTGTTGAAACAGCTAGGTCCATGCTTAATGAAAAGAAGTTGCCAAATTATCTTTGGGCAGAGAGTGTATCTACTGCCACCTATCTCATAAATAGGTTGCCATCAAAGTCACTTGATGGAATGACACCTTATGAAGCTTGGCATGGTAAGAGACCATCATTGGATCATTGCAAAATTTTTGGTTGTATAGCATATGTGCATATTCCCTCACGGGTAAGGGGAAAGCTAGAACCTAAAGCAGAAAAGTGTATTTTCATTGGCTATGACTTGAATCAAAAAGGGTACAGATTCTACAACCCAACCAATAAAGGGTTCAAGGTAAGCAGAGATGTCATCTTTGATGAGAATGACTCATGGTATGAGAATGAATGCAGGAAGGTTAGTCTACCCTATGATTTGGAAGAGGAGTTTCCAAAACTCTCAAGGGAGGAACCAATCCAGAAGGAAGACTCAAGTTCAGAAGATGATGACATAATCAATATTGAAGAATTCAAGGCATGGAAGTCCAAAGGAAAGATGAAGATGAAGCAGCTAGAGGATATTCCAGAATCCTCAACTCAGCCAACTAGAAGATCTCAGAGAGAAAGAAAAAGACCTATCAGATATGGGTATGATACATCTCTTGTTACTAAGCATTCAATTTATCTTGCAAAGGACTTGTTAAGTGAAGAACCAGGTTCATATGAAGAGGCAATCACCAAACCAAAATGGAAAGGAGCTATGGATGAAGAAATAGAAGCTCTCAAGGAGAATCACACATGGGACTTGGTACCCAAGAAGGACTCTATGAAGGTGATAGGATCCAGATGGATCTACAAACTAAAGAGGAACTCTGATGGTACAATCAACAGGTACAAATCTAGGTTGGTAGCCAAGGGTTTTGCACAAACCCAAGGCATTGATTATGAGGAGACATTTTCTCCTGTGGCTAAGATGCCAACAATCAGATTATTGGTGAGTGTAGCTGCATCCAAAAATTGGAACATGTACCAATTAGATGTCAAGAATGCTTTCTTGAATGGATGGATATCTGAAGAAGTCTACATGTCACAACCACCTGGCTATGAAGACCCCAAGAAGGTCAATTATGTTTGTAAATTGAAGAAGGCTCTATATGGATTGAAGCAGGCACCTAGGGCATGGAACTACAAGCTGACAACATACCTCCAAGACCAAGGGTTTACTATGAGCAAGGCAGATACTTCATTGTTTATCAAAAGGAGCAATTCAGAGGTAATCTATCTCTGTGTTTATGTTGATGACATCATCATTACAGGTAATGATGTCCAAGGAATCAGAAGCATCAAAAACCAGATGATGAAGGAGTTCAAGATAAATGACCTTGGATTATTGAAGTACTTTCTAGGACTTGAATTGGTTTATACTAATTCAGGTATATATATCACTCAGAAAAAATATGTACAAGACATGTTGAAGAAGTTTAACCTGCAGGATGCTAAAGTCTCAAGTACTCCAATGGAGGTCAACCTAAAGCTAAGTGCTCATGAAGGGGATGAAGTCCAAGACATTACAGGATATCAAAGTATGGTAGGAAGTTTGAATTATGCTACCTTGACCAGAATTGACATAGCATATGGAGTTAGTGTGCTAAGTCAATTCATGCACAAACCTAGGGTACCTCACCTTCAGACTGCAAAGAAGATCTTGAAGTATCTAAAGGGAACTCAAAACCATGGTTTGTACTTTCCTTATACATCAGATATTGACATTAGAGTATATTTAGATGCAGATTGGGCAGGATGCAAGGATGATAGGAGGAGCACATCAGGATACTTATCTTTTGCAGGTGATAAACCTATCTCTTGGTCAGCCAAGAAACAACCAACAGTGGCATTGTCATCCACTGAAGCAGAGTATAGAGGGCTAGCTAATGCCACTCAAGAAGCTATTTGGTTAAAACTTTTGTATACAGAGCTAGGCCTATACACTAGGCCCCCAATTATCTTTGGAGACAACACAAGCTCTCTTCACCTTGTAGCTAATCCAATATATCAGGCTAGAACAAAACACATAGAGGTTCATTACCACTATGTGAGAGAGAAGTTGCTAAGCAAGGACATTCAGTTGACCTATGTGTCCACTAATATGCAATGTGCAGATTTACTCACTAAAGCTTTGGATGGAAACAAATTATGCAGATTCAAATCCATGATTGGATTGCAGGATGTGATTGAAGATTGAAGATGAAGACTTAAGCCAAAGTGTTTGGCTTGAGGGGGAGCTGTTGGTGCAATTCAAGCCTTCACAATTTGGCTTGGATTACTTCATGAAGACACCACTTGAAGGAAGGAACATAGGAACTTATGCTTATAAGTTCTTACCATTGTACTCCTTGTAAAAGTCTAAAAGACTTGGCATTTCTTATGTACACACCTACTTGATTAGAGTCGTGGAAAAAAGTTTTTGGATGATTGAGAGAATATCTCATTACCTTTTAGGTGAAAGATTTTAGGAGTTTGAATTTGAATTCAAACTTGAATTTTTCAACTAAACTCTATAAAAGATGCAAGTCAAAAGCCGCGGGTAGCTTAGCTCATTCTAGCTCACTTCCTGAGACATCTATCATTGTATCTGAGTGTGTATGGGTGCTACATCTTAGCCCACACCTCATTACCTCATCTAGCTATGGTTATCATGCTAATGAGATTGTACAATTATGTCAATTAATAGATATACTCACATTCATCAACTCTGTGTTCTCTGAGTGTACCATTTCAAGCCTGCCAACTTCAAAGAGGCATATCTCAGTGCCTACTTCACCAAATTAAGTGATTCAAAGCTTGCTGGATCCAGCGCAAATCCTACTACAAGCATACAAAGTTTGAAGCAACTTGGTTCAGCCAATCTCGAGAAATCACCGTCAAAGTGCTCACTGGTATTTGTCTGCATACTTCCTAAAAAGTCGGGGGTGTCCATAAATTTGCTAAAGTTATTTCTCCTAGTATAGTTTATCATTTTGAATGATTCCACTTGCAAATGGTAGCTTACTAAGCTAATAGAATACCTCTAGAAGGAATTTTGCCAATTGTAAGTGTACTGGTCATACTGAGTGAAAGACTGAGCAGGTATCAACACCAAAATAGAAAGTTTTTCTAGCTTTATGATTCACAAACTCATCTGTTTTGATCAAGTCATTACCCAAACCTTTTCCAAAGTACATATAGCATTTCTTGGTATCATTTGGAAGCTAAGGGTGTCTACTAATCATACCTGGAGTCACTGAGGGCTGGTGCAAAGTAGGATTAGCAGCACCTACTTAATCTTCTGGAGGATCCATCCATCTTTCCCAACGGTTGAGTGTCACCTACTCCAAGTGTCATGATAGTTCCGAAGTATCGTGTGTCATGGAATCAAGTATCGTGTATCATCTGCTTCCAAGTATCGTCGATACTTACTAAGTGTCATGTGTCGCCTGTTTTGAAGCATTCCTTGGGAGGTCGTGCTTCCCGATTTTAACCCCCCAAACCCTGAATTCGCATAACTTTCTCATACGAAATCCGTTTGCTGTGAAGTTGACCCTCAAGTTGGACTAGGAAGCAAGGGGTTCCACAAGATTTTGAGTAGTTCAAAGGACAATTTAGGACTTGTAGACAAGGCTTATGAACCTAAGCTCAAGTTGATACTTAGGAAGAGATAGATAAAGTACTAAATCACGTGAACCTAGCGTCAACCACCCAACCAAGTCGGGGACTCACAACTTAGTGGTTAGCACTACATGTTGAGTCCACAGACGAGTGAGTCGAAAATGTCATTCAACTGGAAGAGACTCTTGGCTTCTGAAGACATGCATAATTCAGTACCTAGGGAAGGATTTATGTCTATAGTGGAAGGGGAATATCGGATGTCTCTTCAATACATATCCACTAACTTGCAAGGAATACACATCTACCTCGATGGTCTACACAGGTTAGTAGCAAGAATGATAAAAACCACAGAATCTGAAATAATTCCAAGTCCAGCTATTAAGTATGATGGTGGAGTCTACATGGACAAGATGGGCCAGATATATGGAGCGAGCAAAAACCCTAATCAGATTAATGAAAGAGGAGAATTAGAGGAACAACGAACTTCTAGGAGAACCAATAGTGGAGATATGGTGACTACCCCTAGGGGAAGGTCAGTAATGACCCAAGTATTTCAAGCAGACAAGATACCCCAAGATGACTATCTGATGGATGTGTACTTAGTGCAGGGATCAAACCTACTCCTACAAACTGATTCACTGATACAAGGAGAGAGCATCAACCCAACAACTATCTACGAGTTAAGGGATCCTGAAAATCCATCTAGAGCTACATACCTAGACCAAAATCAAAGGACATATTGGCCCATAGATGAAGTGGAGGGGTCTAGATTAAGGTACATGGATCTACCTATATTCCCTCCTCGAGATCAAGCAACTACCTCACAAAACCCATTCCAGACCCAGCAAAGAACCGAAAATGTGATGTCAGGACAAATGAGCCAATGTAGTAGGCTGAACAGACCTCAGGTGCAATCCACTATGCTAAGAATTAACTCCCACAACCAAACTAGCCAGGGAATAGGAAATATGAATAGAACCACCCTTAGGGCAGAACCACCCAAGGCATAGGAGCTGGAATACACCCATTGAAACTCGTTATTCCCATCATAATTCAATCCCCAGAGCACGACAGAAGACTGAGACCAATCCAATTGTCCAAATGCATGCAAAATCATTACAATGGCATAGGAGAGCCGTATGACCACATTGTAGAATTCAAGCAAGTATTGCGAGTGGAGCAAGTGGATGAATTTTTCATGCAATATGAATCCTTTGGGCTAACCCTCATAGGAATAGCCTTAACTTGGTTTCAATCCTTGGATCCAAATTGCTTTGAACATATTGAGCAATTCTTCCAAGAACTTATTTGGGAATTCATTAAGCGAGGGATCAAGCACAATTCATCATCCTTAATACATAGTTTCAAACAAGCCCCCGATGAGACGGTAAAAAATGCAACATGAAGATTTAATCAAAATGTAACCCGATGCCCCATGACAGAGAGACCTTCTCAACAGAAAATGATATCCCTATTTTTAGAAGGTCTAACCATTGGAACATTGAGAATGTTAGTATACGTAAAACGACTACAAAACCTAAGTGAGTGTCTTCAGGAGTGCATAGATTTGGAAGACAACTTAGCTGAGGATCTCAAAACCACACAAGATCCTACCAAATTAGAGGAAACAAGGCACAATGAAACTTCTAGTTGGAGTTATGTGGAGGAAATGGTAGAGCTAGTGGCCAAGAAATTATAAGTACAAGGACAAAGGAACTACCATAACTCCTCCTTGAGAGTGCCAATGTTAGGAAGTTGCACACTTTGCGGTGGGGATCATCCATCTCATGTCTGCACTAGAGAAGGACTAGGGTTATCACAACCTTACCCTTACAATAGACAACCACCTCAAGAGCCAAAATACATCAACTACAACATTGAAAACTATCCAATGAATAGACAGCCACGACCGTTTGTACCATCCCAATGTGGACCATACGGGTAACCTCTTAGAGAAAGGCAGAGAAGTTCCTAAGTATAAAGCATTTCTAGGACCACGAGGAGCAACTAGACTGTATGAACATGGAGAATATAGCCAACCTCAACCTATACGAACACAACAACCACCCCACCCACTAGCTCCAATACAAGGGCAGAACATCACAATACAAGTCATTTGTCTTGAGTGTGGCAAAGAACAGCTCCTAAGAGATTGTCCCGGACATCTCTCTAGTGCACCAAAGGTTACACGCGTTAATGTAGTAGGCCTAGTAGGGAATTTAAGTTCGAGTAGTGATAATGTGGCTCCTATACATGCAATTACTAGGGCACAAGCCATACAAAAAGCTAAACTAGTTGAGCAATCAGAGCCAAGTGCGTCAGGAGACCTAGTAAGAGAAAAACAAGAACATGGAAGGATACTAGAGAGAAAGCCAATCATAAGTGAACCAAAAGGTTACCTGAACTAGAAGAAATCCTAAAAGATGCAAAAAAAAAAGAAGATATTGCCTCTCAAAGCCCCTCGCATGTCAAAACTCCATCCACACCACCTCATCCCCACCCATCAACCACTGTAAATAAACCACAACCAGGATCTGTTCTTGCAGATTCCACCCCAGAAGACTTGGACATGATGTTCAAGGCATACCAGGCTCGACTTCAAGAAGGGCCAACACCTGCAAACCTAGACAAGAGCTACCCTAGAGAAGACTTAGAGATTGAATGAACAAAAATGTGCATAAAAATGGTGGAACTAGCTCAATCTATGTTCGAGGCCAATCAATCGTTCAATCAGACAAATGCTATTACACCAGGTTTGCACTTCCAGGGCTTACTAGATAAATTAGAGTAGTTGGTAAATATGTCGCAAGTTTCTTTACCTCCACAGGCTCCAACAACTATTGGAAGAGACAGCTCATCACCAAAGAAAGTCTATGTTCCTGACTCCATAGATGATGGAGAACCTCTTTCAATTCCACAACACACTCAAAAGTTCTTGTGGGAAATTCAAGAAGAGGAGGAACCATTGTTTGAAGTACTAGAGAATTTCGAGAAATACAAAGTTGAGGACCGAAAAATTTTGGTACGAATGCCTAAGAGAGAAGCCACCACAGGAGAAGCATATGATAACAAAGAAAAGACCAAAAAAATCATAGTAACCATTTAAGAGAATGAAGAGAGATGTACGTACATAGCACATGACCTAAGTAAAGAAGAGGAAGCAGAGTTGGTAGCCTTATTAAGGGAATATAGGGATGTGTTTGCATGGCAATATAGATACTTGAAGGGAGTAGATCAGAAGATTTGTTCTCATACAATCCCCATGATGGCTGATGCAAAGTCCACCAAAAAAAAGCCCTACACATATAATGACACTTATGCAGCTAAAATCAAAGAAGAAATTGACAGGTTGATTGAAGCTAGATTTATCTATGAGATTGAGCATACTGAATGGGTGTCCCCCATTGTAGTGGTGCCCAAGAAGAATGGAAAGTTGCATGTATGTATTAACCTTAAAAAAGTTAATGCCGCCACGATAAGAGATAGTTATCCGCTTCCAATCATTGAACGTTTATTGGAGCGTGTTGTAGGCAAGGAAGTGTATAGCTTCCTTGATGGATTTTCAAGTTACAACCAAGTGGCCATTGCCCCGGAAGATCAACATAAAACGGCCTTTGCCACAGAATGGGTAATCTTTGCATTTCGCGTGATGCCATTTGGACTCACCAATGCACCTGCAACATTCCAAAGGCTCATGTGTCATGTCTTCAAAGAGTTCTTGCGAAATAGCTTAGAAGTATATGTGGACGATTTATGTGCTCATTCCCAAGAAAGAAGATACCACATTCCAGAGCTCAGACAAATCTTCAACAAGTGTAGAGGATATCGAGTGTGTCTGAACCCAGAGAAGTGTGTGTTCATGGTACGACAAGGTAAAATCTTAGGTCATATTGTTTCTAAGAATGGAGTATCAATAGATGAGGACAAAGTAAGAGCCATAGCTGAGTTACCGAGGCCAAGGAATGTTAAAGAGGTACAACCCTTTATGGGCCATTGTGGATATTACCGTAGGTTTATTCACATGTATGCAATTATAGCTAAGCCTCTTTATGCCTTGTTGACAAATTTTGAGTGGAACGATGAATGCAAGAAGTCCTTCAATGAGCTGAAGAAATGCTTGTGCATAGCACCAATAGTGAACACTCTTGATTGGAATAAGCCATTCCATGTACATGTGGATGCATCCAATTATGCAATAGGATGTGTGTTGTCACAACCCACAGGTGAAGGCAATCTAGATTTGCCTATAGCATATGCGAGCAGACAACTAAATGCTGCAGAACGAAATTATACAACAACTGAGAGAGAAGGCTTAGGCATGGTGTATGCTGTAAAGAAGTTGAGACACTACCTATTGGCCAAAAAATTTAAGCTTATTATATTTGGTCAATAAACCTTGCAATACCAGACGCTTAGTAAGATGGTTCCTCTTACTAATGGAATATGACTTTGAAGTCATTGTTAGGAAAGGTAAGACCCACCTCAGAGGGGATCACCTTTCTCGCATCACTTCAGGCGAGTCACCGCAAGGAGTGTCTGATGAATTGCCCGACGCCTATGTGTTCAATCTAGAAGTTGTTCCTAAATGGGCAAATAAGTTGGTACTAGTCCTAACCTTTGGACTTGCAAATAAAAATGTGAAGACGAACAAGGATAAAATTGTAAGATCACAAACATATCAAATATTGGCAGGAAGCATTTACAAACAAGATATAGAGGGTGTATTAGCTTGTTGTGTTGAGCATGATGAACATAATAGTTGGTTGCAACAAGCCCATGAACGATTTCTAGGGAATCACTATTCTAAACAATGAACATTGCAAAATCTAAGACGTTTAGGAGTGTATTGGCCTAGTATGGATAAAGAAGTTCACGAGTGGATTAAGAATTGTCTAGGGTGCTAGGAAAAACCCCCAGTGGAGCATGCCACCCTTTATCATGTGTAGTTAATTCCGGATTGGAGTGCTCCATTGGTAGAATTTATGAGATCAGAAACACTACCCGGAGAGGCAAGTCTAGCAAGAAAATGAAGTATGGAACAGGAGGCTCTAGACTATGCCTTAGTAGGAGACAACCTATATCGGAGAGGCAAAGATGGTTACTTAAGACTGTGCGTTCATGAATCAGACTACTTGAAAGTCTTGGAAACTACACAGGAGTGTTGTAGGTGGACATTTTGGGCCTAACAGAGTAATTAAGACTATTCTATTCTCAAGACTTTGGTGGCCCACGCTTCATATGGATGCACATACCTATGTGAAGAAATGTGACACATGCCAACGTGCCCAGTACCCAATTAGAAAAGATGAGATGCCTTTGAGTCCAATGATGGGAGGATCTGCATTCTCGAAGTGGGGCATATACTTCGTAGGTCCTATCAACCCCCTAGCTAGAAACTCCCATGCGGAGTACATTATTGTAGCCACAGATTACCTTATGAAGTGGCTAGAAGTAAAAGCTACTACAAAGAATGATGCTTAAACAATTGCAAAGTTCTTATTTGAGAATGTGTTCAGGAGATACAGACTACCAATAGAGTTAGTAAGTGATAGAGGCACACACTTCTTGAACGAAGTCATTGAAAACCTTCTTCAAGAATTCTTGGTGATACATAAAAAGTCTTCCCCTTATCATCCACAAGCTAATGGACAAGCCGAGAGCACAAATAAGATCCTATGTAATGTACTGACAAAACTAGTAAATAATAAGCGCTTTGATTGGGATAAACAACTTCATCATGTTGTTTGGGCTTATCGAGTTGCCTACAAAATGGTACTCAATGCCACCCCATTTCAAATGTTCTTCGGACAAAATGTTGTGCTATCTTTAGATTTCCTAATCCCAACTTTAAAAGTAGCACAAGAGCATGAGTGGAATGAACACGAGTTATCTTCTAGGATATTTGATCTAGAACGCTTGGGCGAGACAAGGCTCCGAGCGGCTGCATGCATCTATGCTACAAAGAAAAGAAAAAAGGCATACTTTGATGCACACATCAAAGATAAAGGATTGAAAGAAGGAAATTTAGTGCTGGTTTATACACTAAAGCAACATGCCCATAAATTGTAAAAAAGGGGATATGGATCCATGATCATTAATAAAATTTCCACTAGCGGTGTAGTTCAATTGGCCACACTAGAAGGTGATATCTTGCCCAACTATATTAGTGGTTGTTGAGTCAAGCTATATCAAGAACCTCTTATAGAGGATATGCTAATGCGACTCAACATTGCTAAGAAGCGAAAAGAAGAAGAGTTAGAGGTTAGAGATGAAGCACAGGTAGAGGCTAGAGAATGCATTAGGAGAAATAAGCTAAGATGCCTAGGCCTAGATGTCCATCTTGAGGCCCCAAGTTACCACATGGACATGTGTCACACATCAAGTGCAACTACTTCTCAAATAATTGATCGGCATCCTTTTGTGACCATAACGGTAGGACAAGGGAAGAATGAAAGGATTGTGAGAGCATTGATTGATTTAGGTGCAGCAAATAGTGCAGTTAGACTTTCATACTACCAAGACCTGCAATTGAACATCAAGCCCATAGAAGCCTATCTCATAGGATTTGGAGGTGTGGAAACCCCTTGTTTGGGTGAGTTCAAGCTTCCCATCTATCTTCAAGTTGTTCCAATGAGAGTCAAAATTCTCGTGTGTGAAGATGAGGACCTTACGGAATCACTTGTCCTGGGTCAAGACTGGATCTATGACCATGCAGTCAATTTAAACATTAAAAGCCAACTTCTTCAAGTTTGGGTAAATGAACAATGTATTACCTTAGAACTAGACAATTGCATGCTCACAAATCCAGATGTCACACATTCTCTTAGTTCTTCTAAGACTCATCTTAGCAAAAAAAATGTTGTGTGTGTCAATAACCCTATGAAGCAAAAGGACTCAGTCATGGAAGCACAAGCTCAAAGGCTAGCAGACCTCTCCTCTTCTTTATTAACTAATGCAGGCATAACTCCACCAAAGAGGCAAGCAAAACATACATCTACTATATCAAATAGACAAACAGAATTCAAGAAGAAAGAAGCTTAGGGCATGAAGCAGATTTGGTTACGAAATGGGGAGCAACCACAAACTTTGCCACAACCATTCCCATTAAATCAAAATAACCATGCTAAAAGAAGCACCAAGAAACGAGGACCAGCTCAATCCTACGATCTTCGACAAATTTGGGTACCAAAGCAATCGATGAAGGCCGACCATAATAACATACAAATTTGGGTGCCAAAGAAATTAGCTGCAGCTTAACAAGGGTGATCACAAATGTGGGTACCCAAGGCACTCTTACATGCACAAAACAATATGATCACCCTCACGAGAAAAATCTCAGCAAAGACACCACGGAGAAGCAAGAGTCGAAACCATGGACCAAGACCAAAAGAAGATAAATTCATCTCCTCACCGGTAATAAAAAGACAACCAAAAAGGGTATGGGTGTGGAAGCCAAAAGTACTAGTAGCTTCCACAGAGCCAAAGAGCAAACCACGATGGATACCAAAATTCAAAAACCACCCAAAGATAAAGAGGATAGAGCCTATGTCTATAGGGCCAAATTCTATCCTGAAATGGATCCCTAGAAGAAGGATTACATCATTTCAAGATCCACTGGCTACCTCCAACAAAGACTGCATCAACATCCACTAGCAACATTGAAAGCATCAACGTGCAACAACCATGTGCCTTTGGCATAGCCTTGTCTTTTGCACCATTCAGGTCATGCATTTCCAAAGTATGCATTAATATAGGGCCACATTACATGGCCGTGCATGGACACAATTGAGGATACCAGGCACATGTGACACATCTAACATATGTAAAATATTTTATTGATGCTAACACCTTTTTTCTTGTTTTACTCCATTGCTCAAAAAAAAAAGAAAAAAAGAAAAGAGAGAGATAAAGAAAGACAAGCCTGTGCGCTTGAAGAATCTCATAAAGTGAAACATCAGAAAGAACATCCATCGACAAGAAAGACTAGGTGATGGTCAATCACCATGATGGAAGTACAACACGAAGAGTTGAAGATCAACGAAACTTTCACCATGGTAAGAATTGTATGCTTCAACAACAATATAACCATGATCGATTAGGAAACCTCTTCCTCACCATACCCTTGAGCAGTTAGCTAAGACCCAAATTCTTGCACCATAATTCTTCCAATGCATTTCCCAAGTATGCATGCATAGGGCTACATTACAAGGCTGTGCACAAGGCACATTCCTCTTTCAACCCATGCACTAATGCACTTACCCATCAGCCATGCACTAATGCACTTCTCGATTACTTGGTATAGAGACTAGGGAAGCCATCTTTGGAAGAACCAGAGGACATCACAGTGGCCACAACAAGAGAAAGGAAGTAATCCACCACGAGAGTTGCTCATAATCAACATTGCCACCCTCTTTTAAGTAGCTCACAATTTTTGAAAGCTCACAAAGACACCATCAAGCTGGAATACAAGGAAGGAGTACATACAAAGGTAGAAGTGACAAAATGACGAACCAAAAAACTACCCAGGCTACAATTGGAAGATGGACCGCTCTTGTGCATACATGATGCAAACTATCACTCCAAGCACCATGGAACAACCACTACAACAAGGGTCTATTAGGGGCGATAGACTCTAGAGGGGGGGGGGGGGGAGTGTTGACAGTCAAGGTCATGCACAAGCATGGAAGCATATCAATGAAGTCAACACACAAGAAGAAGGAGCATGTAGGGAGCTCCAAGAAGCACATGTCAAATTTTCATAAGAAATCCCTACAAAAATAGTGATTTTTATCACTAAAAACCATTGTAAATACCATTTTATATTTTTACAACTCCACTTTGTTCAAGTCAAGGAGTCCTTGAGCTTGAGGAGTATTAGATGTAGCATACTACCAATTTTCATAATTTTTAGATTCCGTTTGAGCCCCAAATAAGCCCTAGAACCTAATTTTTAACTAAGCCGGACACTAGGTCTGAACAAGGCCAAAACTAGTCAAAAAACTATAAAAAGGGCTGGAGAGCTCATTTTTGAGGTTAGCTTGTTGTAGACTTCAGCTTGGTAAGAGAGTTCTTTTGTAATCGAAGTCCTTCCATTGTTCCACTCTTTGCTCTTAATTTGTGTGTGTATGTGTGTATGTGTGTGCATGCTGGTGTGCTTTCACTCACGCACTTGTGCCATCACTTGCTCACGGTCTTCATACTGGTCCTCACGTCTCCATGGATTGACATTTATGATGTGTATCTCCTCACGTTGGTACTCACCATTGTGCTAGAGTGACAGGGTGTGCACGAGAAGGAGAGGGATTGTGTGAAGCAAAGAAGGGAAGGAAGTGTGAGTGGGAGTTATATGAGCAACTGCATAAGTGAGAGAATTTTTCACTTGAGAAAGAATTGGGGATTTGGAGCAACAAAGTGACCAAGTAGAAGGAAAGTGAGTGAAACTTAAGTGTGTAAGGTATTTTCTCTTAGGTATAGGAACCCAACATACATACATGATTAGGACATTTTGCATCCACAAAATCGTTTGGTTGTGACATATACACTTCTTCACTTAACTCACCATTAAGAAATGCATTATTTATGGCTAATTGATATATATTCCATCTTCTACTTTCTGCTAAAGGCAACAAAGTTTTCATTGTGTTCATGTTTTATAGTGGACTATTTTTTTTCTCATAGTCCAACCCTTTAGTTTGAGCATATCATTTTGCTACAAGTCTAGCCTTATATCTTGATATACTACCATCACTATTTCTTTTAACCTTAAAGACCCTTTTGCAACCAATTGTTTTGGCATCTTTATAGCTAAATTCCAAGTCTTGTTATCTTGTAGTGCATCCATTTTCAACTTGTTATCTTGTTATAACTAAATTCCAAGTCTTGTTATCTTGTTATCTTCCACTTTTCATCTTTTGCCTCATCATAACATGTATGTTCGTTTTCCTACTCAACCTTTTTCATAAAAGCCTAATGAGTATTCATAAAAGATTCATAAGTGTACCTTTGAGGCTGCTTACTCACTCTTGAATTTCTTCTTACCTCCAATGTAGGTGCTCTTGATTTTTAATTAGAAACCTTTGATGATTATCCATACTCATATATACTACCAAGTTCTTCTTCTTCTTTATTAACTTCAGTAAGTTTGAGTTTACCTTTACTTTTAACACTTGGAGGTGACTCTTTCTTTGATCTTTGATTGAAATTTGGCCCTCCTTCTTGATCCAAACCACTCTGCTTGTCACTTAAAGTTCTTGGTGGCCTGAGAGAAGCATTCATTTCCTTCAACTATATCTTCTTCATCTCCATCAATGACCTACAAACTTTTCTTATCTGCATTCCATGAAAGAGATTAATCAAAGTTTACATATCTTGAAACAACCATCTTATTGGAATGAGGATTATAACATATATACCCTCTTTGAGTATCTGCATAACCAGTAAATATACACTTTTTCAAATTCACATCAAGTTTTTATCTCACTTCACTAGGTACATGTAAATAACATACAAAACCAAATACTTTCAAATGACTTATACTCCATTTCCTTCCATGCCATACCTCATATGGTGTCAAATGATGAGCTCAAGCACCAGGAACTCTATTCATAATGCACACACTTGTGCTAACAGTCTTTCAGCCCAAGAATAATTAGGCAAACACATATCATTTAGCATGCTTCTAGATGCTTCTGGAATTATTATACTTGTTCTTTTTCCAACTCCATTTTTTTGTGGAGTATATCTGCATGTAGCTTCTTTTCCGATTCATTCATCATAAAAGAAAACTAGTAGAAGCTTGAGAGAAATACTTTCCCCCTCCATCGGGTCTTAGCTTCTTAACATACCTTCTTGTTTGCTTCTTCACAAATGATTTGAACTTCTTGAAACAATCAAACACTTCATTCTTATGTTTAATGAAATACAAAAATGTCATTCTAATATGATCATGAATGAATGATAAATATTAATTATTACCAGCCAAGGATGCCTCTTTAGAAGGACCCCCATACATCCGTGTGTATAAGATCTAGCAAACCATCACTTACCTAGCTTGAATGCTTGAAAGGTTGTGTTCTCTACTTGCCCATTTGACATGCTTCATAAAGATGGACCATATTTTGCTTGATAAGATCACGAAATCATCCAAGAATCCTCTTCTTTAATAGCTCCTTTAACCTATGTACATTCATGTGGCCAATCTTTTTGTGCCATAGATCAAGCTCTGTTATCCTTAGCATACCATGAAAGAAATAGTTTGTACGATTTGGGTTTACCTTGACTGTAAACAATCTACCTTGTTTTTTACCTCTAGCAATTAACCTCTTTTGCTTTGTATCCTCAATGAAGAAACCTGCATGATTATTTCTTAGTTGCAACCATTTTTCTACCATTTGATCAACCAACATCAAATTCTTAGTGATCGTTGGCACATAAAGCACATCCTTCAAGCAATTCTTCTTGCACTTATCTTACATGACAACATCTTCAACCTACATAATCATATGTGTTGTATCATCTCCTATTTCAACATGACCTTTACATGAAGTACTATGCATATTTGAAAACCATGAAGCATCATGAGGCATATGATTAGAGCAACCACTATCTACATAGTATACATCACTATTGCAATTCATCTTAGTTTCTACATTCATCATAAGAAGAGAATCATAATCATCATATTTACCTTCAACTGCATAATCTCCTTGTTGTTTAGCTCTTCTTGAATAGCCTCCTCTTTGATTACCACCTTGATTATTCTCATTTATATAAAAATATTTGGCATAGTATCCATACCTTCCACATATGTAAAAATTGTTGTTATCTTCTCTCCATTATTTTTTATTCTATTTTTAGTATCCTCTACTACCTCTAGTGCTTGATATTACTCTTTGTCTTGTGTTAAAGGAGCCAGTTGAAGTCCCTTGATCATTGCTTCTTCTTCCCTGACCTCCAAATTAAGCCTTAGATGAAGACCAAATTGGGTGCCAAAATTAGGGGTGGGGACATCTAGAACTTACAAAAAAACTTTGTATGGATCACAATAGAATTTTCCAAGTTGAGTGGCAAAGTTAAGGGTAGGGAATCTTGAGATGATAAAATAACCCAATTCGATGAGTAGATATGGGCATAAAATAGGCAATTTATGTGTGTGTGATTAATAGCCACGAGCCTCCAATGGATGATGATCGATTGATGCAGTTAGTGAGGTAAAATTGAAATGACAAAATGACCTTCGATGACTTATAGCATGTATGACTTTACAACATGATGCAATATATGTGGTCCCAAAGTGAATCTATTGGTGTGACATCACGTTCCTATGCCAAAGATAAATTATCACCGATCTCTGCATAGATCACAGGGAACTGAATCTTTATATCAGGTGATTATCAAATGTGGCCGTTTGCAAAGCAGACCAAATTCCTATGGTGATTACATCAATCTCCTTGGGGATTCGAGACATGCTGGAGTCACTACCAAGTCTAGCCCTCGTAGTCTGTAGACAATAAGAAATTGCCCACGTTCCTGACTGTGCACAAGCATATTGGCAGAAAGCATTCACGATCCACGATCCAGCAGCTTCTCGAATTACTCCAGCGCCATGAACTACTGAGTCACACATGCTAGGACAGAGTGTGCCAGAATTCCAAAGTTCCTATTTCACTAGATATTAAGCTCTAGGACCGAAGTCACGGCATCATTGCAGGTTGTGATAAATTCACGATTTGGCAATTTGCATGAGGGAGGGACTTGAAGCAAGAGAAGGCGACTGTGGCAAAGATGAAGTTGTGATGAGCGTTGTAGTGCGTTGGACACAGAGTGAGAGTTGGTTGTAGTGCGCTGTCTGTGGGAGAGCTGCTCTTTCTCTTTATCTCTCTCTCTCTTACTCTGTGGCACAGTTGCTTTGATTGGATACCTCTATCTGTGATACAGAGCAATGAGAGAAAGGGCCTCAGCTTCCTTGTGTACACGGGAAAGATAAACCCTCAGTTTCTTCTTGAAGGAAGTCTTCGTACTCTGATCCTTGCATTGATTTTCGTTTCTCTACAAAGGCCTTTCTTGTTGAATGGGTTGCAGCTCTACCGTCATTCTGCAATGAAGAAGGTGGCTCTGAGCTCTGTTGTGATGGGTTTAGAGATAGTCAACCCGAAAGCATACCCTCTTGCAGATGGTGTTTGGCTAATGACTCATTCACAGGGGATGCTATTGGCAATGGAGGTGGTTTGATGTGAAGAGCAACCTGAAAGGGGTAAAGGAACAATGATATGTTGCACATCGGGGGTTAGGCGATGGTGGATTCAGGAAGGCGATCTCTCTAGCTTTCTCTCTAACTCTGTATTCACACAGGCAGCAACTATTGAATCTCCTGATTGCTGATGGGAAAGTGGGCATGATTGTGAGCAGGCGCAAACACACAGTATGTGTAAGCACAAAGTCCTTGAAGGATTGAAATCAAATATTTATCAGGCAAACACACAATCTGTCCTAAAATGACCTATCAAAACAGTATTGAGAATCACTAACTATGAGATGAATCACTTCATCAAAGTGTCAAAAACGAAGGGACTGGCTCTAAATGCCATGAAAGTGTTTATACACAGACCACATAGATGGAATAAACTGTGAGCTCGTCACACAAAGAGGGTGGGTGGGTGGGCAAAAAAAGGTTAAAAATGATAAAGTAAAGGGTGGGAGGGTGGGCAAATGGGCAAGATGAATCCCAAAAATATATGGCAAATGGCTTCTCTCAATGAGGAGAAAACACACCACCAAAGCAAAAACACCACCACCACCAAAATCACCACCAAACGCACCACCAAGACCTCCACCTAACGCTCTGATACCATGTAGAGAGTATGCATGCGGAAGCAAAATGAAAGTAAAGTACTCTCACAAAACAAAGAATGTGTGAGACACAAAATGAGTAGACCATAAAGTGGGTAAACTCATGTGGATTAGAAATGAGCTTACCAAGAGCATGGAGTAGGCTCCTGAAGCTTCTAACCAAATACAAATGAAGGAGAGGCCCTCCTTATATAGATTTGTGAGGGGCTCTCCAAAATACATCTCATGTGGGATAATTCCCATGAAAGGAGAATGAATACAACTAGTAGAAGCAAATGGCAACGTACCCAAATACAAAGGAAATACAAGGAAATGTAATGGAAATGAAATGAAAATAGAGTGACTCCATGATACAAAAGGGAGATGCACTCTCATATTCTCAACAATAATCACATGTCATGTATGGAGGAATCTTTTGTTCATATGCAAGTCCCAAGCTCAAAAGGTTATGTGGAGAGAAGAGATAACACTAAGCATCCCATTACACATGTGGGAGATGCAAAGCTAGGTGAAGGTAAATCTATCAAGACTCTTAAAGATGTGCTCCATATTTCATCTATTTCCAAGAACCTTATCTCTGCAGGATAGATGGTAAAGAGATGTATGCAAGTTATATTTGATGCAAAAGGATGCATGGTGAAGCAAGGAGGCAAGGTCATTCCCAAGGGAAGGAAAGAAGGTAGATTGTTCACACTAGATGTTGCTCCTACACACAAGGTATATTATGCAATGATTGGTAACAAAAGGATTGTGAAGTTTGATCTTTGGCACAAGAGGATAGGACATATCAATGTGCCCAAGTTAAAAAGCATGTGCAAAGTAGGTTTAATGTAGCAACTACCAAATCTTGATGGCCACGTTCTACATGAGTTTTGTGATGCTTTTAAGCTAGGTAATCAAGCAAGGAAGCCATTTCCAAAGAGTGAGTACATATCCTCTACGCTCTTGGAGCTTATAAACTCATATGTATGGGTCAATAGCAAAGAGGCTTCATTAGGAGGAGCTAGGTACTTTGTCACTTTCATTGATGACCACTCAAGAAAGGTATGGTTGTGTGTTATCAAGGAAAAATAAGAAGTGTTTTCATGCTTTCAAACGTTTAGGTCCCTTGTTGAGAAAGAATGTCATGCACACATCAAGACACTAAGGTCAGATGGAGGGAGATAGTATTTCTCCAGCGAATTCACATAGTACTTGCAAGACAATGACATGAAGATGCACTTTACATGCAGGTACACTCCTCAACAAAATGGTGTTGCACAGAGGAAGAATAGGCGTTTGGTTGAGTTGCTAGATGTGTCATAAATGAAGGTATGTTACCATTCTCTTATTGGGATGAGGCTGTGAGTATAGCTTGTTACTTGATAAATAGGGTTCCAATAGATGGTGTGCACAGCTTGACTCCACACAAAGTCTATTATGGCAAGAAAAAAACTGAGCATCTCAAGGTAATGGATGTGTATGTTTTGTTCATATTCCTACTGACGTAAGAACAAAGTTAGATCCCAAGAGTGAGAAATGTGTTTTCATTTGCTACTCAAAATGAGAAAAAAGGATACAATTGCTACAACCCTCTCTTAAAGAAGCTATGTGTCAAGAGATGTTGTGTTTGATAAGTCAAGGTCATGGTATGGAGACAAAGGCAAGGCAAAGTTGGATGAAGCAGATCAAGAGGAGTATGTAGACTTTGATGTGCAGATTCAACCTCAAGAGTCATATAATCAGTGGACCAAAGGCTTCTACATCTAAGGTACACTCATATGATGACTCTTACACTTATGATTATGAAATATCATCCCCTACGTCAAAGTATAGAAGGTTGCAAGAGAGAGACAAACACTAGGGAAGCTCAAGAGCAGTCATAAGAGAAAGAGCTTGAGGACGACATTACTCCTAATGTATAGCTAAATAGACTCAAGAAGAAATATCCCAAAGTTCAAGAGAGGGGTTCTACAAGGAAGAAGGCACCCCTAGAAAGGTATACATATGGTTCCTTCATAGCAAAGCACTATGCATACATGATGAATGTCATTGTAGATTAAGAGCCAGATTCTTATGAGGAGGCAAAAACCAAACCAAAGTGGAGGAAGGCTATGTATGAAGAGTTCAAAGCTCTTAAGAAGAAAAACACTTGGTAACTAGTACCCAAGAAGGAAGGCATGAAAATGGTAAAAAACAAGTGTGTGTACAAGATCAAGAGGAATGCAAATGACAGGTTGGCAAGGTACAAGGCTAGACTAGTAGCCAAAGGCTACACACAGAAACAAGGGCTAGATTATGAGGAGACTTTTAGCCCTGTGGCAAACAAGGCTACCATTAGAGCTCCCATAGCCCTATGTGCAGCAAGGAGTTGGCCTATCTATTAGATAAACATAAAGAATGGTTTCTTGAATGGTGAGTTACAAGAAGAGGTATTCATGGAACAACCTCAAGGGTATGTAGATCCACAACATCCCACCTATGTTTGCAGGTTGAAGAAGGCCTTGAATGGCGTAAAGTGATACCCAAGGGCTTGAAATCAAAGGCTTGTGGACTTCTTGACGAGATGTGGTTTCTCTCCAAGTGATGCATATCCATCCTTGTATATGAAGAAAAAAAAATGACAAGATATGTTTGATATGCATATATGTAGATGATCTCCTTGTGATAGGTGATGATGATGCATGGATAAGGACCATGAAAGAGAAGCTTGGAAGAGAGTTCATAATCTCATATTTACGTGTGCTTAAGTAATTTGTTGGCATTGAGGTGATCCATGGGAAAGAAGGTATCTATCCCTCTCAAAAGAAGTATCTTTTAGATAGGTTATTTAGGTTTGGCATGACGAATTGCAAATCAATATCTCAACCTATGGATTCAAATGTCAAGTTAAGTAAGGAAGATAGTATGATGAAGAACTTCAATTAAGAGCATGGAGTGATGCAGATTGGGTAGGGAGTGTTGATGATAGAAGGTTAACTTCGTTGAGATATCGAGCTCAACATGTGATAATCCCGGATGATACATATCAGGTTTTCATTTCTCTGACATGTATAGTGGTCACGCCGGTGTATGTCAGAGATACTTCATTAAGCTTTACTAGATTTATCTACTAAGAGTGATGGCACATTTGTTTTCTTGCCAGCTCACTTATTCATGGACATTAGAATTTTCCTTATGTACTTCTCTTTATATATTGCACTTTGTTGTATTTTTGTTTTTAGGTCATTCTTGTACATCCCTTTTTATGTAATAGAAGAAGAAGAAGAAGAAGATCATTCTTCCTTGCCTCAATCTATGTGTGTGTGTCTTCTTGATTGTGACAGTGTGTGTGTGTGTGTGAGCTCTCTTCTTATCTGCTTCCTCATGACATGCTATCAAAGCCAGTGTGGTTGTAGAGAGCTCGTGGAGAAGGCCGTCGATGAAGAGTGCGTGAGAAGATGTGGAGAAAGCACCATTCACAAATGACCTCAGATTGCTACAAAAATTTGCATGAAGATAGAAGGCCTCAAAATATTTTTGAGAGTGATCCCTTTAGGGTCTCTTATTTTTGTCTGATCAGAGTTTTAGAGCCATCTTGACCTCTGTTGAGACTGCAAGGTGGGACCTCCACAAAAAAAACCAGGTCAGTTTGGATAACTATAACTTGCATCTTGTTCGACAACACTCATGTACTCTAGATCCAAAATTTCAAGAAATTCCGTGCACTATTGATACATGAAAACTGTGTTTTTTCTAAGATCAAACTATCACATCATAGTGCAACAATGTTCAAGCAGGAGCTTTAATGGCTAAGAAGAATATGCCTCATTGATATTGGGTAGAAGTTGTGCATACTCTTGTATACATCATGAATAAAACTCTGATTGCTATTGTACATCAAGTTACACCTGAAGAGAAGTTTACAGGTAAAAAGCCAAACTTATCACATATGAAAGTTTTTGGTTCTATTGCATATGTGCATATTCTAGATGAGTTGAGGACAAAGCTTGATCCAAAAGCAGAAAAATGTATCTTCATTGGCTACTCCCTTGATCAAAAGAGATATAAATCTTATAATCCACTTACAAAATAGGTGAAGGTAAGCAAAGATTTCATATTTGATGAAATGTCAAGCTTCTATGTAGATGTTAAAGAAGGGTTGAATCTTGAATCAAATGACAAAGAAAATGCTAAAAAATCAATTGCAAAATCTCAAGTTCTAAGTGGACCAGATGCATCATCAAGCAATAGTTCCAACTCAAATCCATGGAGTGGAAGATTGCGTGGAAATTTCAGTCCATCAAATTCATCAAATACATCCAAGCAAGGTAAAGAGAGTTTTCAACTAGTAGTAAAACATCTAAAAATTTTGAAGACATTGATGGAGATTCAAGCAGTTCAGAAAAGAGCCTTGATGAGGAGCTTGGATTGCCCTCTATGAAGACTCTAGGTGTAAGAAAGGCATATGCAGATGATACAAAGAGAAGTGACTCAGGACCAAGAAGATCTAGACAAATGCAGAATTTTTTGCAACAATTGACATATGACACTAATATGGCTCGTCACTATGCCTACATGACCAAGCTAATACAAGATGTTGAATCCTCTTGTTTTGAAGATGCAATTGGAAATGCAGATTGGAAGAAAGCTATGGATGAGGAGATTATATATATATATATATATATATATATATATATATATATATATATATATATATATATATATATATATATATATATATATATATATATATATATATATATACACACACACATACACATATATATATATATATATATATATATATATATATATATATATATATATATATATATATATATATATATATATATATATATATATATATATATATATATGTGTGTGTGTGTGTGTGTGTGTGTGTGTGTGTGTGTGTGTATGTGTGTGTGTGTGTGCGTGTGTGCGTGTGTGTGTGTGTATATATGCACTTTATGGAAACAATACATGGAAGTTGGTTGTATTTCCACAATGGAAGAAGCCCATAGGCTGCAAGTGGGTTTACAAGGTAAAGCACAATGCTGATGGTAGCATAAGTAGGTACAAAGCAGGATTGGTAGCAAACGGATATGCACAAATGTATGGCATTGATTATGAGGAAACACTCAACCCTGTAGCTAAAATTTCTACTATCAGAACACTTATTGCATTAGCTATAGCAAAACAATGGACTCTACATCAGATGGATGTGAAGAATGCTTTCCTACATGGTGAGTTATAGGAAGAAGTATATATGGACCAACCACAAGGGTATGAAGATTCAAAGCACCCAGAATATGTTTGTAGGTTGCAAAAGGCTTTGCATGGGTTTAAGCAAGCTATTGATGCATGACATGCAAGGATTGTTGATTACTTAACAACGATTGGGTTTTCTATGTGTGATGCAGATCATTCGATGTATGCAAGGAAGGGTGATGATGCAATCATGATTGTGGATATTTATATTGATAACTTGATTGTAGGTGGTGATAATGAAGTAAGCATTAAAGAGGTAAAGCAACTTCTTCTGCACGAATTTGACATGAAAGATCTTGGTGTGCTAAGCTACTTTTTGGGCATTGAGTTTATACATACCGAAATAGATATATGGATATCTCAAAGGCAACATGCCTTGAGTATGCTACAAAAGTATGTAATGGTTGATTGTAAGCCAATTTCTATGCCATTAGATCAGAATTTGAAGATGGATACTACATCAGGTGAAGCATTGGAAAATTCTACTATGTATAGGAAAATTATGGGAAGTCTGATATATCTCACAATTACAAGGCTTGATCTAAGCTACACTATTGGACTTGAAAGTCAATTTACGTGGGTTCCTAGGAAGCCACATTTAGATGCTCTGAAGTGCACTCTACGTTATGTGAGTGCTACTTTGGATTATGCATTATTTTATGAAGCTAGTGTAGATTTGCAGGTTCATGGATACAGCGATGAAGATTGGGCTCGTAGCATTCCAGATAGAAGATCTACTAGTGGGTTTCTTTTCTTACTTGGGAGCACAACTATTACGTGGAGTAGTAAGAAGCAACCCACTATTGCTTTGTCGAGTACAAAGGCTGAGTATAGAGGTGCTGCAATGGTAGCATGTGAGGCATCATGGCTAGAGATGCTACTTGTAGATTTAGGTGTGGAAGTGCAAAAGCCTATCAGTATCTATTGTGATAATCTTAGCATCATACAATTAGCTCAGAATCCTATTTTTCATGCTACAACAAAGCATATCAAGGTAAATTATCACTTCATCAAAGAGAAGGTATTAGTAGGTGATATTGATCTTGTTTATGTGAGAACAGATGAGCAGGTTATTGATATTTTTACTAAAGCACTTGGAGCACAGAAGCTCAAGAAGTCTTGGAAGATGCTTGGATTAGAGCACATGATGTTGAGGTTTAGGATATCATGCAAGGAGTAAGCAGATTGAGGTGCATTACCATTATGTAAGGGAAAAGGTAGAAAGTGGGGACATTAATGTTCATTTTGTAGGTACAAAGGACCAAGTTGCAGATATCTTCACCAAAATATTGGATATGACCAAGTTAACAAAGTTTTCAAAGGCTATGAGCTTGCTTGATATGGACACTACCACCTTAAGGATAAGGGGGAGTGTTGAAAATGTGAACTATGCAATCTCTAGGTGGACAAAGGGGGTCCAAATACCTTAATGTGGACAAAATGCACCACTTAGATGACTTAGGGTAGTCTCAAGGTTGGGAAAAGTGGTCCCAAGGTTGAAAAAAGTAAGGAAAAGCATCCAAAAGCTATAAAGGGAGGTGAAGAGACACCAAAGGCATGGACGTTTTGTAGGTCATTGAAGGCAAAGAGACATATACTTAAGAAGGCTCAAGGAGAGATTCATCCAAGGCTCAAGGAGCTGGAAAGCAGTAGTTCAAGCTAGAAAAAATGCAGAGGAGGACATTATATGCTCATAGGAGGAGCTATCAAGCCCACACCCCCTCTAGTTTCTAGTAGCTATAGACATAGTCTACTTATAATAGTTGTAACTCCTTGTGTACATACCCAATTCAAGAGAGTTAAAGTGCATTCTTTATCTTATATATGCCTCTTACTTTCCCTACTAGAGCTTCTTGAAATCGGTCTTATTTGCAAAGAAATTGGTGTATCTCTATAACCCTAATTTCTACATATCCTACATCTCTGCATAGACTATTTTGTACATAGTTTTTGGCTCACCTAAATAGATCCATTTGAGGTGTTGTATATCTTGTTGGAAATCTTATCAAGCATACTAAGTGTGACTAAAAGCTTAGGTGATTTGGAGAAGTGTAAGGGAAGTGAATCAGAGTTTTGTTGCAGGATAGTAGAAAAGGTGTCTGAAGGGACCTAGGTATTGCGTTCATTTCACTCTTAGTGTGCAAATTTGAGGGATCAAATTCCATCAAAAAAGTAATACAAAACCTTCCTAATATAGACAAACTCATGTTAGAAACTTAGGTGGAGATATTACATGATTCAAGTGCTCAAATAAGCAAAGCATGGCTTGATTTTGAGAGCTAGCCACATCAACCTTGCACTAGCACACCACTACAACTCCCTTGTGACTCACTCATTTGAGTCACTAGCTTCAAAACTTGACTGTTGGAGATTCACTCACTAATTAGACATGAAGACCTGAAGATGTATGAAGATAAAGAAAGACAAAGAAAAGCAGAAACAAAGCATTCAGAAAAATCAAAGCCTTAGTCCAGAATTACGAGTCTATTGAAACGCGGATCAAAATGTATATAAGAGAGTTGAGAGAGTGCATAGATGTGTGAGATATAGGAGAGACATAAGCTTGAACCAAAAGCTGAAAAATATGTGTTCATCGGATATGATGAAAAACAAATGGGTTATAGGTTATGGAGTCCTCTAACCAAACAGTTTACTATTTCCAGAGATGTGACATTTGATGAAGGAAAGAGCTGGTATACAAATAAAGAGCATAGTGTTGAAACACTTGAAGAAGAGATGAGAAGAATTGAAAAAGGTAAATCACATATGCAAGTAAATGGAGATCAAGGTTATATGCAAGCAAGTATGTCCAGGATCGGATCACGTATGAGAAACGAAGATGAACCAAGATTTGATGAAGATGTGTATTCAGATACACATGAAGAGTTTGAACCAAGAAGGTCAAACAGAGTAAGGAAACAACCGACAAGGTATTCCTATGATACTTCTTATTTGACTCACAAATAGTATGCTTACTTAGTGAAGGAGGATGAAGAACCTCTGAATTACAGTGAAGCAAAAGGTAAGAGAAATTGGGAAGAAGCAATGAAAGAGGAGTTCAAAGCACCGGAGGAGAACAAGACTTGGGAACTTGTTCCAAAACCAAATGGTAAGAAAGTGATTGGAATAAATGGGTTTACAAAGTTAATAAACTTGCAGATGGAAGGATAGCCAGATACAAAGCTAGACTGGTGGTCAAAGGCTATGCTCAGATGCATGGTATAGATTATGATGAGACGTTTACTCCGGTGGCAAAGATGTCAACCATAAGAACATTGATTGCTATAGCAGCATCAAAAGGATGGAAGCTAAGTCAGCTGGATATAAAGAATGCATTTTTAAATGGATATATATATCAGATGAAGTCTACATGGAACAACCTAAAGGGTTTGTAAGTTCCAATCATCCAAATCATGTTTGCAGATTAAGAAGAGCACTCTATGAGCAAGCTGTAAGAGCTTGGAATTACAGACTTGTGAAGTATCTTAATGAACTTGGATACCAAAGTTCAAAGGCAGATGCAAGTCTACTCATCAAGAGAACAGATGAAGGTATGATCTACATTTGTATTTATGTAGATGACATCATAATCACAGGTAACTCAGATGAAGGAATCAAGGAGGTAAAGAGACTACTTGAAAAAGAGTTCAAGATCAGTGATCTAGGAAATTTATCATACTTTCTTGGAATGGAAGTTACATATACAAATCATGGTGTATATGTTTCACAAGAAAGATATCTCCTAAACACCAGAAGACTTGAGCGAGAAGTCCCAAGAAAAGCAAGTCCAAGAAGAAGCAGCAAAGCAAGTTAGCCCTGAAGAAGAGAGAAGATTACTAAATGGAAAAGCAGTAATGATGGAAGATGAGAGTAAAGTAAGAAAGAAATTTAGCTATGGTTTAATGGACTCAGGATTAAAGTCAATATGGACAAAACCTTCACAACAAATCAACTTCAAATTAGATGAAGGAAAAGTAGAAGAAGAAAAGGGAGTTCAGTTATGCATTCCAGCTAATAAACAAAAAGATACAGCTCAAATCAAGGAAAAAGAAGAGGAAATAGTAGACAAAGAGAATGCTCAAGAAGTAGAAGAAGGGATTATAGAGAAAGAGATCAATCAAAGCATAAAAGACATCCTGAATGATTTGAATCATAATGAAGAATTCACAACTATAGAAGATCAAGGACAAGAGGAAGGCCTAGATCTCATGGATATAGATGAGCAAGAAGAAGGACAGAAAGAGCAGACAAATATGGATCAGATAAAGATTACTGGGGAATCAACCCTAGTCCAGGAAAAGGAAGTACAGGTAAAAGAAAGACATTTCTTTGAAAAGGAACAACAAATGATGGAGAACAAGGAGGAAGAAGACACAAAGATAGCTGAAGATATATCAGGACATGAGAATAAGGATGACCAGATATTGGAATATGAAGAAGATGTTGCAGACCAAGAAAAGATGGAAGCAAATAAGAGCCATGAAGAACAAAAGACTCATGTCATAGAGTATGAGGAAGAAGATGAAGAGGAGAATGAGTGTAAAGGAAACAAGCAGATAGAACTCAAACAAATGGAAATAGAAGTTGGGTTGGAAAGGATACCTAAACATATAAGATCTACTTGCAAGATCATTATGAGTAACATAGAGCAGTTCAGACCATCCAGCAAAAACATGATTATATCAGGTATGGTAGCTGAATCTGAGTTTGAAAAAGGCAGTAGTATCATTAAGGAGCACAAGAAGGAAAAAGGACAATTGGCAGAACAATTGAGGATTGTAAAGGAGAAAAATGAAGAATTAACACATAGGATAATTTCTGTGGAGGAATTAGAGGTACAACAACAAAATAAAATCCAATATCTTGAAGAGAAGTGTGCAAAACAGACAAAGCATAATAGTAAGATGGGGATGGAGCTGAAGAAAATAGAAGGGAGATACAGAACCTTACAAAGTTCTTATCAAATCATGGTCAAGGCAAATGAGGAAATAAACAAACTATTAATGAAAGAAGGCTAGCTGAAGGAAGAAAGCAAGGCTGTTCAGGTAACACAGGAGGAAAAGGAAGAATTGCACAAGGAAATCATGATATTGTAAACAGAGTTGAAAGAAGCCAAGGAGTTGGAAAACAGGCTAGTATACATGCTGCTACCTCAATGAGGGGTTACAATAAATTACATATGGATATAGAAAAAGAAATGAGTGATTGGCAATAAAGTATAGAAAAGGAAAGAAGAGAATGGATAGCAGAAAGGGAGATATGTGCATCTCAAAATAGAAGTTTAATGATAACAATAGAAGAGCTGCAAAAAAAGCTGGAAAAACCACAAACTCAGGTAGAAGATCAGATAGAGACTACACATATAGAAGATTATGAAGTAGGAAATGATGACAGAACTCAACATGGCAGTGAACCAGAAAATAAAGCACCAGAAGAAGAGTATTCAGAGGAGTTTGTCCAAAAACTTCTGACAGATAGAGAATCTAGAATGGATTTCATTAGAAAAATGCATGATGAATATGAGGACCAGATTGTTACATTTGCTTTAAATAAAGGGATAAATCCTGATCAACATCATTGGGCTGCAGATGGATTAGGCATACCTTTGTGCATGATCATGGAAAGTATTAAAAATTATCAGTTGGCAAGGGTGGGATTACCTCCAAACAAGTATCTAGAATATGAGGAACATATCAATGTGACCAAGGAGCTATTTGAAAAAGCTAATCCAAAATGGAGAAATAGATGGTTGGATGCTAATAAAGAGTGCAGAAAAATATGGAAGGAAGCACCAATTCAACTGAAGATTAATCCAGCATACTGCCCAGTAGCAAGGAGAAGAGAGTGGACAGTCTTTTGGGAAAGAAGGAAAGAAGGACACATTCCATCCAAATGGTTAAATTTTCCAAAGATAGCAGGTCCAAAGGTAGGAATATGGCCTACAAAGAAATATATGGTGGACACAGCTGAATCTGTCATAGCCACATACAAGGATGTTAATGACCCAACATGTATTTTACTAATCAGAGTAATGAGACTCATCCTGGCATGTATAGAGACTTATACAGATACAGATGTTAGAATTTCTAAATTACATTGGCTTCAATTCACCTACTGACGCTTTATTATTTGATCTTAGTGAAACACCTGACAGGATATGTTTGATGGCTTATTATAGCAGAATAATCTTTTTGGGCAGCCATTATCTCCAGATTTTTTAAGATGCATTTGATTATGGGTTCTTTGAAAGGGAATCAGAAATATTTGGAAATTTTTCAGTTGTAACAAAGTCTCGACTCACTGCCTATGAAGCTGCTTACACAGAATACCTGAAAAAAGATGTAATTGATAAACCAGAAGCTGTTGTGCAGTGGAGGAAAGCACTATTTGAGATGGTAAACAATTTGAACATTACAGAAAGAAAGAGCCATGACCTACTGCCACAAGTGTATCAAAGAAAGAAGAAGTGAAGAAAGATCTCATGGAATATCAGCAAGAATGTCTTTTGTCAGGAGCCAAAAGGTCTAGGAGGGGAAGAATGTTAGAAGAAGTATTTTTTGAAGTATTTTTTATGGAAAATAATTGTAAAATGCCAAAAAATTGTAAAAATATTTATGCAAATGATGTAAAAATGAGGAAGAGTCTTCCTCATGTAGATTAGAATCATATGTATGTTTTCTAGAATTTTTGGAAACTCCTAGATAGCATATTTTTAGATTCAAAGGGAAAAGGACCAAAATTCAAGTGTGAAAAGGGACACTTGAAAATGTATAAAAGACAATTTCCTCTATTATGAGAGGGTTAGTTATTTGTATGACATGCTATCTAAGAAAAGAGAGAGAGTTTCCTATAGAAAATCGTGTTTCTTCCTTTTGTGTGATTTCTTTGATTTGTTGAGTCTATTCTATGTGTATCCATGGAGATTTGTAAGCTTCTATTGTGTATTTCTGATGAATGTGTAGGAAGAGAGTTGATTACTGATGTGTTGAGTGAGAAATTGATGAATAATGGTGCTAGAGATGAAAATCATCTGATTTCATAGAATCACGATTGTCTAGTCTGAAGGTTACAGGTATCATTTTTTAGTTTTGACTTCATGGTTGTATTCTGTTGAGAAAATAACATGTTTTAAACACCAAGATTATTGAAAATGGTGGAGTATTGCTCAAGATAATCCAAAGCCTAGAATTTCTTCTTCATTTTCATTAATTCTCATAAATCCAGCCAGTTTTCTCTTATTTCTTGGATTCTATCATCTAGAAGGGGTTGTGGTCTCATGTATACTTCCAGGATTGACAAAAATAAGATGTATTGTTGATTCTTTATGCTAAATGATTGGAAAGGACAACTCCAAAGATCTACAACAAACAAGGGCCTACCATGCTTCCCACCTTTGGCTATCTTCTTGAAGCCTTGACTTAAGTCTTCCACATAAGCTCCATGTTGAGTGAACCTAACGTCCAAGCCTTTTTTATACAAATTTTCCTAAACTTATTAGGTTTTTTGTGAGAGTTGATATACAGAGAAGCTTACTTAGAATGTTTGTCTTGCCATTTGATGCTTTGTGATTGCCAATCCTTTCCACATTGTGCTTGCTTTCATCCCCTATTTTTTACTTCATGCTTATGATTAGGTTTCTCCAAGTCTAGTAGGATAGTAATATTGCTTGCAACATGTCAAGAGAAAGGATATAAGGAAGAGATATCTCACACACTCTCACACACAAAGAGAGGAGCAAACACAGATTGAGGTTTCTCCAAGTCTGGTAGGATAGTAATATTTCTTGCAACACATGTCAAGAGAAAGGAGATAAGGAATCACACACTCTCACACATAAAGAGAGGAGCAAACACAGATTGATTTTCTTCTTCTTCTTCTTCTATTATATAAAGAAGTTGTACAAGAATGACTTAACACAACAATACAACTAGTGCAATATATCAAGAATAGTACATAAGGAAAATCCTAATGTCCGCCAATGAGTGAGCTTGCAAGAAAAAAATGTGCCATCACTCTCGATAGGTAAATCTAGTAAAGCTCACCAAATTGTCCTTGATATATACCGACATGACCATTATACATGTCAAAGAAATGAGAAAGTGATATGCGTCATCCTAGATCATCACATGTTGAGCTTGATATCTCGAAACTCCCCCTCAAGCTCAACATTATGTCTTGTAATCTAAGCATCTTCTAAAACTTCTTCAGCTTCTTTGCTTCAAGTGCTTTCGTGAAAGTATCAATTACTTGCTCATCTGTCCTCATAGAAACAAGATCAATATCACCTGCTAATACCTTTTCTCTAATGAAGTGATAATGTACAGCGACATGCTTTGTTCTAGCATCAAAAATAGGATTTTGTGCTAATTGGATGCTACTAAGGTTATTGAAATAAATGATGATAGGCATCACACCTAAATATGCAAGTAGCATTTCTAGCCATGATGCTTTGCATGCTACCATTGGAGAACCTCTATACTCAGCCTCTATACTCGCCAAAGCAATAGTGAGTTGCTTCTTATTGCCCCATGTACCAGTTGCATCCCAAGTAAGAATAGAAAGCCATTAATAGATTTTCTATCTAAAATACTACTAGCCCAATCTACATCCGTGTATCTAGGTTGCATTTATTCAATTGAATAATTAAAAAATACCAAACATGTTTGTTTTATTCGAGGTTGTCCGAATAAACACCAAAAAAAATGGACAAGGATAAACTTTCGATCAAAAAGCTTTCGATCTAAAATTCTTTCGAACAAAAAAGTTATGATCAAAAAGTTTTCGATCGAAAGTTCTTTTGATCGAAATTTTATTGTCGAAAATTCATTTCACACATGTTTTTTTGAGAGTCTAGAGCTCTCTAATCCTACCATAGACTTTTCTTCATAGGTGAAATCAGTGTTTTTGTTTTACAGTGTTTATGAACATTTGTAATAGTGTTTACCTTAGCTGCTCACTTGAAATGGATCATATATCACGAAGATGTTAAGAGTGCTTTTCTAAATGATGACATTGAAGGAAGTACACGTTCAGTGACCTAAAGATTTATAAATCAAAGGAAAAGAAGATCAAATGTACCTACTTTCTCCATGGTAAAAGTAAGCACATTGGGCATGGTATGATAAGATTTGACACCTTCCTTGAAGATCATGAGTTTTATTAAAGTTTTGCAAAGAGAACCTACATATTAATTATCAAAAGGATTCAAGTATTTCTATTCTCATATTGTATGAAGGTGATCTCATCTTGACTAGACCTACTTTGAATACCATATAACCTCTTATGTCACAACTTCGTTACGATTATTCTATGATATATCTTGGTCTCCTACATTAATTCTTAGGCATGGACAATTTTATACTACATGAAGGCATATTTCTTTCACGAAAACATTATCGCATATTTCTGTCACGAAAACATTATTGTTTTGATTTTCATTCTAGATATTATATGGAATAATGTTTCTCCATTTCTACACCTTTGGACCCTAGCCAAAGCTCACATTGGAGGATACTATGCCACTCGTTGTGCAGGGTTATTGACAAGTTTTTCACTCTTTACTTTTCTTAGCTAACCTCACATAATATATCTCTTATGTAGTAGATTTTATATTTTAGTTCTTCCATCACCCTCCTCATACCCATGCAGAGGAAACATTGAGGCTAATATGATCTTGAGAGATCATCTGACATCAGGATCTTTGGTGTGAAGGGGCATCGATCTTGTCCATTGCTCACATTTAAACTAGATGAGAGATCCATATTCTTGACATTCCACTTTAGAATATTAATTCTTGCTTGGTTGAGGGCCTATCTATTGGGAAAGTAAGATGCAACCATCCGTTGCACTTTGATCCACTCAGATTGAGTATCAAGCATCATGTTTTACATCTCATGATACCATTTGGGTTTGATAATTATTATGTGACATTTGTTATTTGCAAGACTTATTTATATGCATGGATAGTGACAATCACTACAACATATCGAGGGTATACCGAGGTTGCTACCGAGGCAAATGAACGGGCATGAATTCTTCACGACGTCGGTGTTGCAGTCAGTGTAGGCGTCGGAACCAGGACACCGGTATAGGCGTCGGTATAAACATCGGTATAAGCATCAGTATAAGCGTTGGTAATTCCAGCGCAAATACCGATGTCTATACCGACGTCCGCTGGGTGTACCGGTGCATATACCGACGACCGTACTGGACCTACCGACGCGTATACCGACGACCATACCTGCACAAATTTTTTTGGACAGAGTGTGTTGTCTTTTGCTAAAGCATGATGTTGTTTAGCAAAAGACAATACACTCTGCGCAACTAAATACATGTGTTATGTACTCTAATGGCAACCAAAACATAAACTTATATGAACAAAAATGAACAATGATTCATGTACAGAAAGTCGTATATTCCATAAATGAAAAATGTACAAAAGTGTGGCCAAGCACTTACATATAGGAATCGAATACAAAATTATGGTACATCATTGCCACATAGGAGTGTAATACAAAATTGTGGCAATGTGACAAAAAACTTCCATATAGGAATCGAATACAAAATTATGGTTCATCATTGTCGTATGCGAGTGTGATACAAAATTGTGGCATTGATCAAAATATTTACACCTACAATCCTGCAACAAAACATATGTATAAAATAAGACCAATTAACATGACATTTATAAATAACAACTAGAAACATGAAACCAAGATATAACTTTACCTAATCAAGAATATTCTCCCATGA
>CM035408.1:101676235-101681235 GCA_020310875.1 Ceratopteris richardii | reverse complement strand
CACGATATCTATTGGATTTTGAGAACCCTTGAATATGCATTATCCTTTCCATTAAATTGTGTTTATATGTATTAGCATCATCTCTATCCCTCAATAATTAGGAACTATTGATGTCCTTGTACATTTATAGGGTTCTAGTGGACAATATGCCAAGAAGAGGTTATTGAGGCATACATTCCTATTATGGTGTTCATAGTCTTCTCATGTAAAATGCTGAGATGAATGCAAAAAGAAGGGGGGAAGAAGAAGAAAGAAAGAAAGACGCATACATACACTTACATATCAGAAGTAGGGTTATGATATTGCCAAGTATCTCTTTCTTTGAATTCATATAAGACAGTGAATATATGCTTCTCTAATTTGGGAAGCATCCTATATGGACTTTCGAGAAGAACAAAGAAACACGCATACCATAGTGGGGCTATGATATTGCAAATTTATTATTTCTTTGTGTTCATATGATGTTGCCAATTTATTATTTCTTTGAATTCATATAACACAGTGAGTATATGCTTCCCTATATTTGGAAACATCCTACATGGACTTAAAGTACAACGAATGTTGAAAAGATGTGGACTCCAAAGTTATATGGGCACTAATTATATGCTGCAACTATCCTCTTACTATACCATCTGCAGTCTGAATGCACCACTGGCTTTGTCTATGTTCCATGTTCCTTCCATCACCAGTTCACCTGTGCCAGGCTCGAAAATTTCCCCATTGTAGCAGAAACCGCGTCCCTCAAGATATTGCTTTATGAGACACTTTCTTTATCCCGTCCTTTTGACTGCTGAATTTTCCTGAGTAAGAAACGAGGGTCCCATGAGAGAGAGAGAGAGAGAGAGAGAGAGAGAGAGAGAGAGAGAGAGAGAGATTTACCACACAATGTGTAGAAACCAACTGAATCGTTGCCTTTCCCATGAACCCTACCAGACGGTGTGAAGACAAAGGATGCTTCCATATCATGGGTCTCATCAATGTGCTCATAGATTCCGTTCCAATTCCGTACTCGATTCAGGCAAGCAACTTCCTGTAGCCAATGTAAAGCCTCACGGCGCAGACTTGAATCTTCATGATTCTCATGCCGGACAAGGTTCTCCAGGAGGAACTCCCCTTTCTCCAATCCCCGAACCTATCCACAGGTGAGCTCCAGGAACCCTCTATCCGGTCTTTGCGCACTCTTTTTCCTTCGTAATTCACGATGTGAGCATTCACGTAATGTTTGTGAAATTTGAATTCGCTGCTAGCTCCTCCCCTTTAAATGCAGCGAGGAAATGTACATTGATTAGTGATTTGTATCGGAAGCATGATAATTGTCACGCATATCGTAAGGACGTTCGTGATGTTTACAGATATTTACAGAAAACGAAGGCGGATCATAGATTTGCACATGCCAAACCTTCAACTGATAGATCTTCTTGTATGAAAACTTGGTTTTGTAATGAAATGAAGGAGACTTTACATACAGTGCAAGTTTATTTCCTGAATACTACAATTCATGCGCATGATGTCGTTCATTATCTTCGAATTTCAACAGACTGATTTCCGCTTTCTGATTGAGTGATAGAACAAGGAAAATATAGAATCGATGCAGCTCACCTTTAATCGTAAATTTCCCGACTTCGTCTTCTCCAGATCCTAGAACTTGATGGTCATATGTAACGAAGAGTTCAAGATCCATGACGCGTTTACGCGACGCATGTATCCAGTGGCCTGTCCATTGTTGGACTTCTCCTTGCATAGAGGGATCAATAGTTCTCTGAGTGAAAAAAAAGATTGGAGGATTCAGCCCGATCGTCTTCTTTTTATTTCAGAAGCAGGAGATTATGATATTGCAGATACGCATTGAATATTATGCTAATTTACCGCGAGTTTTAATAGAGAATTCGAAGAGAGGTGATTTTTCAAATGCTCGCGGAAAATCGTCTCTACATGTTTTTTTTTTTTAAATGGAGGTTCAGCCGAAGCCTACTCCCCCGGACTTTAACTTTGAAATTGCAACTGTACAAGTGAATGGGCATAGCACCCGCGAGACCCCCTGTATCCCACAAAGCAGGGGTTAGACAAGGTTACAACTGAAAGAGACATGGTTACAACTGGGTTTAACTGGCCTAAGCCATAACATGTCCAGCCCGGGACTTGAACCCTGAACCTCCGCCTCAAGAGGCCAAAGCTCAACCAACTGTCCTACGGAACGTGGACATCATCTCTACATGTTGATCGACAGGTTGAAACATCACATTAAGCTCCTTTGGGTCTACCGCGCCTGGGCACCGTGAGTTTGTCAGATTCTCGAAAATTTCCCTCATTTCTTCACCAGCTTCGGTATCGAAGATCTCCTTTAACTGAGGAAACTCATCCAGAAAATGGTCCCAGAAGTATTCCCAGTTTGTCTCAAGTTGATTTCTTAGTCTGCATTTCCAGAAGACCCGAATATCTGGAGAAGATCAGGTGAAGCCAAATGTAAGGTACTGTAAGTTGTAACTATGTATACTTAAACATCGTCGTGCATCAGTGCAAATTACTGATATCAGAGTATGGCTTACTACTTATAGGACAAACGTTTCTGAACACAAGTCTATTATTGGTGGAGAGAAGTGTGACATCAAATCATACATACACTTTGTTTTTCCGATTCATGCTTTGATGATTTGAAGAACTACAGCCGAAGCGCTTCCCAAGGTCTCACAACTCAGAAGCCATGTTTGAGCTCTTGAGCTTCTGACATGTGTATTACCACAAAACCACGCTTCCTTAACTATGTAAACACATACAACAATCTCCTCCTCATAAATGTGGTCATGTAATGCAAATTCATTGATGTTCATGTGTTCTTAACTATGTAAACACATACAACAATCTCCTCCTCATAAATGTGGTCATGTAATGCACATTCATTGATGTTCATGTGTTCATGTTATTCGCATTCATTGATGTTCAAGACCTGTCGATAGATGAATCGTGGAATCTCTGAAGAGTGGACAATACGGGCAGTCAGGGCCTAAAATTGATGGGCATTTTGCCTCAAGGGCCATTTTGCCTGTCAAAAACGGGTGTTTTTAGAAACTCTCTGTAGAATGACAAGCTCGGATTGGTAATTTTCCTGTCATTTTTTTAAAAGATCTCTATATACATTATAAGTATATGCCTTGTATAGACATGTGAAAATTTCTCATATGAAAGGGAGAAGCAAAATTGTGCCTGTTATACAACACTTTATCTTGGGCCCTGCTGGCAGTTCCAAAAGAAATGAACACGCTTGGGTGATCTTTGAATCGGATGTTCAGAAAGGGTACTTCACTGCATAGAAAAACGAGTAAACGGTATTTTTCGTGCATGAAGAAGTCGACTATGTTTCATTCTTCACACTTGTCAAAAAAGATGGCTGAGTCCTGATGGCTGTATGCTTTGTTGTTCAAAGCGTCAGTTTAAGTAAAAATAAATTAGTTTTAAGGCTGTATGCTTGATGAGCAGATGCGGGCCGATGTTGGCCTCGCTGCTAATGAGGTAAGAGTGAAAGTCGAATTGCAGAGAGTCTAACATTCTCGAGTGTCTCTCGAAAGCCTCGGTCGACGCTGTGACTGATCTTCCCATGGCTGCGCCCACACCCACAGTGAACTTATCCCAGATTCTCTTCAGAAGTGATCGCTCCTTTTCGGCCGGTGAGAAACATTCAATGAATGAATTTATGACCCTTAGGCAGTCGAGAAAGCGTAGGATGAAGGATGAGCCGCCTTGATCACGGCAGAGCTGTCGCCGAGTGCGCTCAATAAAGTTGCTGATCTCGACGGTCCGCTGGGCAAGACGATCGGCCAGCTCGATTTGTTGTTCCTGCACGGCTTTGAGCTGCATAAAGGCCGTGATGACCAGGACGAGACGGGAAGCGCTCTCTACAGCCAAGCTCCCTGGGAAAGGCAACATCGCTGAGCATTGCTTAAGGCCTGCTTCTGTCTGTAGCGATGAATTCTCGAAATAGTCGAGAACGAGCTCTCGGGTACGATTCAAACGGAGCACATATTCCATAATAATCGCGTGGAATAACAAACTCAGCACATAATAATAATGGCTTGAGATAGACAAGAAAATTTGGATTGTCCCAAGTTGCTTGGTTGGGTTGGGTGGTTGGGCCTTTCGCCTCTTGAGGTGGGGGCGAGGGTTCAACCCCCACCGACAACATGTAAGTGACATGATATCTTGGAAACCTTGTAATGTGGCTGATGTGCCACTGTTTTCCTGCTACACGGTAGTTGTGACCGCAGTCTAACCTAGCTATGTAAACCCTTGTTCTTGTGGGATAAGGGGGGTCCCATGGGTACTATACCCTTCCTTGTAAAATTGCAATTTCAAAGTTAAAGCCTCGAGGAGTAGGCCTCGGCTGAACCTCCATTTAAAAAAATAATAATAATAATAAAAAAATTAAAAACAATGTCTACATCCTTTTCAAACATATATATTCTCATAAATGCGTCAACTCTCTTCAGAGTCATTTGTTGAACTTGTATTTCTTGACAGCACCATTGATCTTTTTTTTTTTAATGGAGGTTCAGCCCAAGCCTACTCTTCTGAATTTTGAAATTGCAATTGTACAAATGAACGCACATAATATCCATGGGACCTCTTATAATATCATGGTTTTACACTGGCCTTAGGTCCACACTATCCTATCACCTTCACCCCCACCTCAAGAGCTGAAAGGCCCAGCTAACCCATCTAACGCACGCAGACTGCACCATTGAGCTTGACTTTAACATTATAAAACCACTTAAATTCAAGTTGTTCTTTTATGATACTTCCATGAAATTTGAATCCCCATTTCTTTACAAGGCAATTTTATGATCGATTTATTGGTACCACGCATAGCTTTTGAACCATTGTATCTAGCCATATGCTCATTCGAAAGGGTGGAAGAGGTCGAAGACTTTTCAGAAGAGGAAAAAAGTGAGTGGAACGATCCTTTTGAAACTGAGATCTTTCCTTTTTGTTTGTCTCCTTAGCAAGCT
>CM035408.1:101543735-101671235 GCA_020310875.1 Ceratopteris richardii | reverse complement strand
AGTTTTCCAGTTTTGGAAGGTCATACATGGTCATCTTGTGAGGGCCATAACTTGAGTTCTAGAGCTCCGTTTGATGCATATGATAGCTTGTTGGAAAGCTCTACTCTTCTAGTTTCAGCCTATAAAGTTTCATGGAGAAAGAATACTTGAGCTAGGAGAAATTAACAAAATACTGAAGGTATGTCATTTCGGTGACTAGGAATTTCTGTAGAAGCAAAGTTCTCACTTTAAGCTATCATTTCTCAAAGTTTGGAGTGGCAATGAGTTAATGGTGACCATAGAGGTGTTCTAGTGTCACATTAATTCATTTCTTGTGGTGTTTTATACATCAACAAGTGGTATCAAAGCAGAAAGATTCTCGAGAGCAGAAGACGACAAAGGTACGAGAAGTTTTGTAAAGTTTTCCATTAAAGTTTGAAAGTTGAAGCATTTGAAGACACAAGGCATCAAAAGATTACTTTCGAAGTATCCTCATACACAAAGAACTTCAAAAGGTATTATCCTTTATCCTTTAAGCTCACAGGTTGCAGCAAAAGGAAAGAACTATGGCAGGTCATATCTCCATTGACAAACTGGACAGAGATAACTACCCCGCATGGGTAATGAGAATGGAAGCCTTACTTATGAGTAAGGATCTCATGATATATGTTACAGGTGAAGAAGAGAAGCCAGTATTCGAAGATGAAAGTCGACCAAAGAAAGAAGAACTAGATGCTTTAAAGCATTGGCAGAAGAAGGATGCAAGTGCAAAAGCCTACATCTACAATACAATCTCTGATCATTTGCTACCACACATCAGAGGATTGGAATCATCTGAAGATATATGGAATGCATTGGAGTATCATTTCCAAAGTACTACTAAAGCACGGAAAGCAAGTCTATGGTCAGAGTTTACAACATTCAAGAAGAAGCCAAGTCAAACCATTAGTGATTATGTCACTAAGATGAAGGATCTAGCAGATAGTCTTGGATCCATAGATGAAGATGTTGAAGATCACAGATTGATTGCTCAACTACTTGCAGGTTTGAGAGGGGATGAAAGGTGGAAACCTTTTGTCTTATCAACAGAACTTTCATTAAATCATTATGTTCCAGATTTGAACCAGTTGCTTGGTTTGATGCTCACATATGAGCAAGACTTGAAGGGAGATGGAGATAAAGGTCAAAGTTCTGCAATGTACATGAAGAATAAGAAGAAAGAAGATAAAGGTAAAGCAAAGGATGAAGAGGAGTCTAATTCTCAAGCTTATTATGCAAGAGGTAAAGGCACTGGCAGAGGAAGAGCAAGAGGTTTTGGAAGAGGAAGAGGTAATCAAAATAACAACAAAAAGGCTTGCTGGATCTGTGGATTGAGTAATCATTTGGCTCATGACTGTTGGCACAACCAACAAGGATCAAACCAGAATCAAAACAACAATAGCAGAGGTCGAGGTGGAAGATATCAAAGTAATTTTCAAAGAGGTAGACAAAGTCAAAGAGGAGGCTATGGTAGAGGTGGAGGAAGAAGTTGGGGACAGAATCAATCCTACAACACCACCTACTATAACTATGCAAATGACACACAGAATGAAAGTCATACATCATTGATGATGAATTCAATCAGCACATCAGACAAAGAAGATCTAAAGGTATTTTACATTGACTCTGGATGTTCTAATCATTTGTCAGGAAACATAGAATTGATGTCAGATTTGGAAAAAGGCATTTCTAGTCACACAGTTCAAACTGGTGATAATACAAGACATAGTGTACATTCAATTGGAAAAGTGAAATGCAAGAGTGGAGCAGATTTGCTAACCAATGTTTTGTATGTTCCTACAATACCTAAAAACTTGATTAGTGTGGGACAGATAGTTGAAAAAGGTTTTCAAGTCAGGTTTACAAATGAAGGAGTATTTGTGGAAGATCTAGAGAATGGATATAATCAGATTGTCTCTGGTAAGAAAGAAGGTAGACTCTTTACTTTAAGAGTGCAAGGGAACATTGGTCAAGCTTTGCTCACACATGGTGAAGCAGTGATTACAGAACTTGATCTTTGGCATAAGAGATTAGGTCATTTCAATGAAAGAGGAATTAAAGCTATGGTTGCTAATCAGTCTGTACTAGGATTACCAAATGTGCAAAGTCAACATATGGTTTATAAATGTGAAGCATGTCAAATGGGTAAAGCACACAGGTTACCATTTCAAAAGAAAGGATTCAAACATGATGGAGTACTTGAGCTCATTCATACAGATGTATGGGGACCAACAAAAGAAGGATCTATCAGTGGCTCAAGGTATTATGTTCTTTTTATTGATGATGCTACAAGATGGATAACATTATATGTCTTGAAGGAAAGATCAGAAGTGTTTGGAGCTTTCAAGCATTTTCATGCATATGCAGAGAGAGTCACAGGTCAAAAGCTTAAGAGACTGAGGTCTGATGGAGGGGGAGAATACTTCTCCCAAGAGTTCAATGATTATCTTTGGAATGCAGGTATTAAGAGAGAAATAACTTGCAGGTATACACCACAACAAAATGGTGTAGCAGAAAGAAGGAACAGGACTTTGGTTGAGTTTGCTAGAGCTATGCTAAAGGAGAAGAACTGTCCAAATTATCTTTGGGCTGAGGCTGTAAATACAGCTACATATCTTGTGAATAGATTACCATGTGCAGCTCTGAATGGAATGACTCCATATGAAGCTTGGTGGGGTAAGAAACCAACACTAGATCATTGTAGAGTGTTTGGATCAATTGCATATGCTTATGTGCCATCACAACTTAGGCATAAACTTGAGCCAAAGGCAGAAAAATATGTGTTCATTGGTTATGATGAAAAGCAGATGGGTTATAGGTTGTGGAATCCTCTAACCAAACAATTTATTGTTTCTAGAGATGTTACATTTGATGAACAGAAAAGTTGGTATGCAGATCAAAGTCACACAGTTGAAGAATTTGAAGAAGAGGTAAGAAGATGTGAGAAAGGAAAATCAATTGTGCAGGTGAATAGAGATGAAGACTATATGCAAGCAAGTACATCCAGAAGTGGATTAACAAGAATGAATGAAGAAGCTCCTATATTTGATGAAGAGGTGTATCCAGAAACTTATGAAGAATGTGAACCAAGAAGGTCAAGCAGGACAAGGAGACAACCAGAAAGGTATTCTTATGATACTTCTTACATAACTCAGAAGAACTATGCATATATGGTCAAAGATGATGAAGAACCTCAGAACTATGATGAAGCTAAAGGTAAAAAGCAATGGGAAGAAGCAATGAAGGAAGAGTTCAATGCACTGGAGGAGAACAAGACATTGGAACTTGTTCCTAAACCAAATGGTAAGAAAGTAATTGGAAATAAATGGGTTTATAAAGTGAAGAAGCTTACAGATGGAAGTATAGCCAGATACAAAGCTAGATTGGTGGTGAAAGGCTATGCCCAGACCTATGGCATAGATTATGATGAGACATTCAGTCCTGTAGCTAAGATGTCAACTATAAGGACAATCATTGCTATTGCAGCTTCAAAAGGATGGACTCTAAGTCAATTGGATATAAAAAATGCATTCTTGAATGGATACATATCAGATGAGGTATACATGGAACAACCTCAAGGGTTTATAGATTCAAGGTATCCAAATTTTGTTTGCAGGTTGAGAAGAGCATTGTATGGATTGAAGCAAGCTCCAAGAGCTTGGAACTATAGACTGGTGAAGTATCTCAATGATCTTGGATATCAAAGTTCAAAAGCAGATTCAAGTCTACTTATCAAAAGAACAGAGGAAGGTACAATCTACATTTGTATTTATGTAGATGACATTATAATCACAGGTACTTCAGATGAAGGAATCAAGGAGGTAAAGAGATTACTTGAGAAAGAGTTTAAGATCAGTGACCTAGGAAAGTTATCATACTTTCTTGGAATGGAAGTTACTTATACAGATCATGGCATATATGTGTCACAAGAAAGGTATCTTCTGAATTTATTGAAGAAGTTTGATATGGAAAATTGCAGAGAAGCTTCAACTCCACTTGAAGTTAATCACAAGCTCAGTAAATATGATGGTGCAGACTACAAAGATATGAGGAAGTATCAATCTCTTGTGGGTAGTTTGATTTATGATACACTAACAAGACCTGATCTTAGTTATGCAGTGGGAGTTTTGTCACAATTCATGCATTGTCCAAAGGACCCACATTGGATTGCAGGTCAAAGAGTTCTCAGATATATCAAAGGAACTATAAAGGAAGGATTATATTATCCTTTTACATCAGATTTAAAGTTGAGAGCCTATAGTGATTCAGATTGGGCAGGTAATCAAGATGACAGGAGATCAACTCATGGTTACATGATATACATTGGTGATAAGCTTGTAAGTTGGTGTTCAAAGAAACAACATACAGTAGCATTATCATCAACTGAAGCAGAGTACAAAGGACTTGTGGAAGCAGCTAAGGAAGTCATATGGATGCAGACATTGTTCAAGAGCTTAGGCATTGATCAAGGTACACCTACAATACATGGAGATAATATGAGTTCACTTTATCTTGCAGCAAATCCAGTATTTCATGCAAGGACAAAGCACATAGAGATACAGTATCATTTTCTCAGAGAAAAGGTAATGGAGAAGGAGATTGAAGTGGAGTACATTTCTACTAAAGATCAGTTAGCAGACATAATGACAAAGAGCTTGGATGGTGTGAAGACCAGCAGATTCAAAAGCATGGCAGGAGTAAAAGAAAAGAAGAAGATATGAAGAAACAGGGAATGTCAATTAGTGATTGAGGGGGAGCTGTTGGAGAAACACTCACTAATTAGACATATATTTGAAGGTCAAATCTTAGGAAGAAAACCCCATGCCTATGTGAAGGGACAAATTCACAAATGTATCATATTTGTAAAGTTAGTTCACTTTAGTTCTAGAAGTTTTTTAAAATCACGAGAATACGAAAATCTATATAAGTTAGTTTGTATCAACTGACGAAGAGAGAGAGAAAGTGAGAAGAACTCATTTTTGTATGACTGAGTATAGTCGAGCTTCTCTGAGTGAGAAAGCATTTGTAAAACTTCTGAGTTTTTTATAGTTATGAGAAGAACTGAGTAAAGTTCTGTGTATGAGCCTCTCTCCATCATCTCCATGATTACCTACTGTGTGATGAGTTACAAAGATCAAGTTTTCCAAGCAACTCGATGCCTAGCATCGAATCTCTGTTGATAAGTCATATTTTCTTTTATATTTTTCATTCAGTACTAAAGTGTTTGAAAAACATGATGTTGTTGGAGCAACTCGATGCCTGGCATCGAATTCCAGTTGATAAGTCATATTCTAAGTGTGCATGAAATCACCTCTAGTTTTGGTGTCCAAAAGATCAAGACTTTATGCGGGAAGTCGATGCCCGGCATCGAATCCCTGCTGAAAAGTGGCCAAAAACATCCCAAGTCGATGCCCGGCATCGAATTCTCGTTGCAAGTCCATGCTAGGCATCGAATTCTAATTTTAAACAGGCGCTCTTACTAAAACAGGCAAGTTTTCCAGTTTTGGAAGGTCATACATGGTCATCTTGTGAGGGCCATAACTTGAGTTCTAGAGCTCCGTTTGATGCATATGATAGCTTGTTGGAAAGCTCTACTCTTCTAGTTTCAGCCTATAAAGTTTCATGGAGAAAGAATACTTGAGCTAGGAGAAATTAACAAAATACTGAAGGTATGTCATTTCGGTGACTAGGAATTTCTATAGAAGCAAAGTTCTCACTTTAAGCTATCATTTCTCAAAGTTTGGAGTGGCAATGAGTTAATGGTGACCATAGAGGTGTTCTAGTGTCACATTAATTCATTTCTTGTGGTGTTTTATACATCAACAATATACATATACATATACATATACATATACATATACATATACATATACATATACATATACATATACATATACATATACATATACATATACATATACATATACAGATACATATATAGATACATATACATATACATATACATATACATATACATCTACAAATACAAATACATATACATATACATATACAAATACATATACATATACATATACATATATATATATACATATACATATACATATACATATACATATACATATACATATACATATACATATACATATACATATACATATACATATACATATACATATACATATACATATACATCATTAGAGAAAAAAATGAACCCTGCATGGGCCTTTTGGATTAAGGAGTGATTGGTGATGGACCAATGAGACGTGGGTGGTGGACATAATCTATAGCCTATAAATCACTAGGCTGAAGGGGGATGAGGGGACATGATTCCCCTATGTTTAGGTTTTGCCTCTAGAGAGAGAAAGGAATCTCGTAACTTACATGGGCACAAAAATTCAAAATTTCCAAAAAAGTTATAAAAACCATATTAACACCATTTAATTGTCCCCCAACCACTTTTTAGGATCAAAGGTGCTATTTTTGAGTTCTAAATCAAAATCCATGCATGAACTGACCTGAAAAAGTGACTTTTTCAAAAATAACTCAAAATATAACTTTCTCCCTCCAAAACCTCACATTTTCATACCCAAGTCCCAAAAAGTCATCTCTTTACACTACTTTCTCTCCCTAGCACACTAGTGCAGCTCTTGCATCTCCATTTCTTTCTCTGTGCATCTTCTTCTTTGAATTCCTACTGTCACTTCCATAGCCTGAACTCCAATGGAGAAACCTAAATCTCATAGACGTCCAAAAGATGAGGTAATGACGATAAAATCTCATAATATCAAGGCTATAGAAGGAATTTGGTTAGGACAGTAGTTCTACAAAGGTGCGTGGGTGTACATGCAACCCTCTGGTGTTGGTCCTCACCATGTAAGAGATCGTGGAAACTTGGATCTTCATTGGAAAGGGAAGTTATTGTTGGCATTTTTACCCAAGCCTACATGCTTGATATTCTTGATACTATGATCATTTGTAATTCACATGTGTAGTCATGTGAACACCTCTTGTAAAAGAGTACATTTTATCTCTTATAATTGAAAAAAGAGAAAAGGAAAAGGATGGCTTACCTCATCCATGATGTAAAAGCAAAGTCGTGGTTCTAACTACCTAAAACCACGAATTTTTGAGCTGAGGGAATATCTCCTAACTTTGGGGATCACTTTTAGGTGGAGCCATTCGAATTCGAATTCAAAACTCCCTCCAAGAATAGCTATAAAAAGAGCAAGAAGGAAGAGGTGATTAGCAAGCCTTGTACTTGAACACTTCATGTCATTTTGTAGAGATTGAAGAGCTTACTCCATAGCTCTATCATTCTACTCCCAGTGTGCAAATATTTATTGCCAATGTGGTTTTAATCATATGTTAATCTATACATTTATCATCATCTACTTCTCTATTTTGTTCTCTACTATACTCACTCAGAGAAGTAACTTGAGAAGGTCATATCTCGAGTTATACGCAATATATTTCAGTGTTTTAACGTGCGTTGGATAGCTCTTACTCTCTACTTTGTGCATACTAATTTTCATGGTCATTGAAGCTACAATTTTGGAGATATCTGCATTTTACTGCTCACTGTTCTATCTTTGGAGAGCCCCGAGAATGGTGGGCATGTTCCAAAAATTGATGAATCTTGTTCTCAGTGCTCAGTCCATCATTTGAAGTGTTTTAACTTGTATTGGGAAGCTTGCTAAGTCTATTTTCTATGCCTAGAAGGAATTTATCTAATTCTTACCAGGTTGAGAGCACTGTTTAGGTTTTCTAGCAGGTGTATGTCCAAAAATAACAAGTTTTTGGGAGCTAGTCATCTTGCAACTTGTCTGTTTTCACTTAAACTTTTGGGATACATGTTCCAAAGTACTTGGCTAATATTTTGGTGGATTTAGGAAGCTCAAAGGGTCTAATAATCAACTCTGAAGTCTCAATTGGCTGGCGTGAAGCTGGTTGTAGCAACACCTACTCATCTTTGGATTGCACTCACCATCTCTCTTCACAGTATTAGGCTTCGAAAAGCTCAAAAATGGTGAAATTGTTGCCATTGTACAACATGTTTTCATAATGTCAAGGATGAAATTGGAGAACTAAAAAAAAATGAGATATCCTATCAACTGTAAGTATTACTCATTGACTTTTGTCCAAATTTCATAATATACCTAAATAAGTTGTGTAGTTTTTTGTTGTAGACATATTTCCTTCTACCTTGGTGGAAGAACAACCACTTCATAGTCTTATAGGTACTTTCCAAGCATTGCATGCAGATGTTGGGTCGATAGTCTTTCCATAAGCCCATCTTGCTCAGCTATTACATGAGAGAGTTTTCTTTTACACACATATATATGTTGTGTTGAAAGTTTTTCAAGCTCAAGAGTGTGGGAACATGCCCCAAATTGAACCTTCCACATCATCCACAATCAAAGGAGGCTGATTTCCACGAGTTGGAGGCATCAAATCATGCCCATAATGGAAAGAATTTGATTAGAGAAGATTTAGCTCACCTCTTGATGTTATTGGACCTCACTTTTGACATGTATATGCTTTTGATTGGTTAAAGAGGTTAGTATGAGGTCTTTAAAACCTCTAATGAGTTGTATTATGACTAAGAGTTGTGGAAATACGTGCCCAAGCTGCCCCCTTGCTTAAGCACACCCCCTACTAGCTGTTCTCTGCATATTTTGCAGAAATTTCACTTTTACACACTCTATCTATCTAGATGTTTTTGGCAGACCCCCCAGTCTTGTAATTGTTGTTTCTCCTTCATCCGGAATCCATTTGCAATGATTTTTGTCTTGTTGGAAAGCTTATAAGTTCTACTTTGTGTGGTATAAGTCTCAGGTTCAGTGCCTGCACATGTGCAGAGAAATGTCCAGAACAGTGTCTGTCCAGTTAGCTCATACTCTGTGAAGAGATCAAGTTATCTGTTTTGTTGCAGTTGGTTGAGGCATCATCCAGTATCCAAATGGAGTGATTTTACTCTCATTTGAAAGCTCTTAAAGTCTAGTTTATGCCTGCAAAATTTCATTTTCAGTCTCTGCATATACTCAGAGAAACTCAGAAAATACAGAACCTACGTCTGAAAAATTTCAGGGTCCTAGGAGGGTTCATTTTCTTTTGTTGTGCACATAGGAGTGTTTATCCTCCAACAGTGGTATCAGAGCTATAAGTGGAGTATCAAAGAGAGAAGAACGAGCTACTGAAGTGAAGTGAAGACTTCATCAAATTTTGAAGGAAGAAAGCAAAGAACGAGCACGTCAACAACAAGGGGAAGCAAATACATCATCAAATCAAAGACGAAGCTTCATCAAGAGGAGTAGCTCTATTTTTTGAGGTAAAAGCCATCCTTTTCAACTTCATTGCATCAAGGGGGAAGTTCAAAAGAGTTAGGAGGCACCATGGCTGATCTCAATGCTCAAATTGAGAAGCTCGAAAAAGGAAACTACCAACCATGGCAATTTAGAATAAGCAATTTTTTGATGGGGAAAGGTTTGTGGGGACTTGTGAGTGGTGGAGAGCCAAAACCCTACATAGATGAGGTAAATCCAACCAATGACCAGAGAAGAGCAGTAAGAGAGTGGGATGAAAGGGACAAAAGGGTCATTTTCATTTTATCTCAGCATATTAGCAACTCTATGGTAGGGCATATTCAAGATTTGGATACATCGAAGAAGGTGTGGGAGTGCTTGGAGAGATTGTATTCAACCTCCACAAAAGCTAGAAAAATTCAGCTCAAGAATGAGCTAAATAATCTTAGGAAAAGCCCCTCTCAAGGTGCTAATGATTACATATTAAAGGTTAAAGAGCTTGCAGATGCACTAGGGTCAATCGGTTGTGCCCTAGATGATGACGATCTTGTCGCCCACACCCTAAATGGACTTAGGGATGATGAAAAATGGAGGGCTTTCACAACTTCAGTGTATGTAAGGGACTATCTTCCTGATTTTGATCAACTAATCACTCTCATGGTGACAGAGGAGATGAACCTTGGTGGTCATAACGCCAAGGATAGCCAAGGGCAATTAATGTATGCAGGTAGAGGAAGAGGAAGACACAACCGAGGTGCTTCAAGAGGAAGAGGAAGATATCAAAGCAACCAAGGAGGTCAAGGACAACAAGAAAATGTAGGTCAAAGAGGTGGAAGAGCCACAAATAGAGGAAGAGGTGCAAGATTTGGTGGAAGAGGACAAGCCACTTCAAATGGATGCTTTGTATGCGGTAAGCCCGGTCATTTTGCAAATGAATGCTATCATAGAGCTCAAAGACAAGGGAATCAAAACAACAACAACAATTATAGAGGGCAAGGTAATTATGCAAACACATCATCCAGCCAAGGGAATGATTATTTACTTGCCATGAGGTATGGTGAAGATACAACTCAAGCTAGTGAAGATGTATGGTATGTAGACAATGGATGTAGCAATCATGTCATGTCGAAAGGAGTTTTTTAGTAATTTGCAGGTTCCAAAGCATCAAGGGCATGTGGAAACAGGTGATAACTCAGAGCATATCATTCAACATGTGGGAGATATCAGTTTGGAAGGAAATCAAAGAGCAAAGTGCTTATCAGAGGTGTTACATGTTGTAGCTCAGTGATGAGTAGCACCTCCTTTAATGTCAATCCGGGAAGACGTGAGGATGGTATGAAGACCTCGAGCAAGTGGCGGCACAAGTGCGTGAGTGAGAAGCACACAAGCATGCACACACATACACACACACGCGCACACACGGCAAGACAAAGAGAGAGAATCAATGGAGTTCTTTAGATTACTTTCACAAGCTCTTACAAGTTCGTTTCAATTACAATCTAACCTCAAAAATGAGCTCTCTAGCTCCTTTTATAGTTTTTGACTAGCTTCTGGCCCTGTCCAGACCTAGTGTCCGGCCTAGTTAAAAATTAGGTTCCAGGGCTTATTTGGGGGCTCAAACGAGATCTAAAAATTATGAAAATTGGTACGCAACTACTTCTAAGGCTCCTCAAGCTCAAGGACTCCTTGGCTTGCACAAAATGGAGCTACAAAAATGTGAAATGAGATTTACAATGACTATTAGTGATAAAAATCACTGTTGTTGTAGGGATTTCTTCTAGTGATCTGCCATACATATCTTCAAGCTCCCTACTTGCTCTTCTTCCCTGCATGTCCATCTCTCTGATTTGCATTAATGTCTTGAAAAAATATTGGCCTACTTGCCAGATCTTCTTTGACTGCCCTGTTTGCTCGTGCTGTCCCTTCGCTCTGACTCCCTTCTTTGACTTTCACGTCTTGTAGTTCCTGATGTACCAAGGCTACTGCCAACACCAACACCCCCCCCCCACTCTCGCGTCTGTCGCCCCTGACAGACCCTTGTCTAGCTGCTTTTTGTACGTAGTATTGTACAACATCGGCGGCGAGGTGGTGTTCTTCTAACCTGAGTCCCCTTGCTAGATCTGTCAGCAATGCATCCCAATTGACTGGCCCTGGGACATCTGGATGTGGCACCCGTAACTGCTCTGAGTGAATGGTTCGCTCCACAGCAAATAAATGGAGGAGATGTGAGGGTCTGGGTACAAATATTTCTGAGTGGTATTCCCAGAACCCTGTTATGAACATCTCTTCGAATGTTTGTTTAAAGCAGGCTGGGAGGTATTTTATTCTGGCGTGCCAAGCGTATATCACCTCTATGGAAGGAGTGGTGCTCATGTCATAAACTAAATCTTGGTTTCCTGTAAGGAATCCGACGCCTGAGAAGTGTGGGTCCTTGATATTCTTGAATGTCCTGAATGTAATAAGCATTAACTCAAAAATTTTCATGCACATCTGGGCCATTACATCAGGGGTATTCTTTAATCGGATGCTCCAGTGCCGTATAGTGGAGATCATGTAATTGACGGTGGGAGGCCCTTGAGGGGGTGCTAGATAGACGTAGTTTAACCATTTGGCGCATCCCTTGATATTCTTGACTGCAATGGTAAACTCTGGCCATGTACGTCTGCGGAGTACAGGAGCGTAACAAGGGTTATATTTAATAAAAAGAGGCATATTCGTCCAGGTGCGAACCATCTCCGGATAGGTTTCGAGGAGTCGGATCCTCCAAGTGGGTTGATGAATGGATCCTTTTTTAGCGCTCTCTGGGATGTCATCTGGCCCAAATTGTGTAGCAAACGTTGGAGGTTTGCCACATCTATGTTGGATTTCTGCATTGTAGTCCGCCAGGAGTATACAATAGGGCACGTATTGATCATCATTGGTTCCGATCCATCTATGGTGGGACATGCTGCGGAAGTATTCTGATTTAATAATAGTGTCCTCTATCTTTGCCATAGATTGGATCTGAACTGCCACTCGATCTTCATGAGTTGATGCCGTTTTCTCTAGTGTTTGGAGCCACTCAAGTACTTCGATTTCTAACGTATCCATTCCTTCTGCGGTTTGCTCACCACCTGGCATTGGCATAGGAACGTAAGGTTCCTCATACGTCTCATCTACCTCGATGGGTACCAAATCCTCGGGTTCAGGTTCGACAACTGGAGAGGGTTGCCTTTCATGTGTGAGTAATCTTGCCTGTAATTCGGCCACCTGCTCTTTCAATGCCATGACTTCTTCTGAAGTCGTGGTCGTTTCTGTGACTTTGGGTGCTGTCTGTTGCTCTTGGAGTTGATTGCGCAGCGCATCACGTTCCCGTTCCAAGTCATCATGAGCTTCTAATAGATCTGCATAGCTGTCCAAGATTGTCTTCATTGTCTCTGAGGGCACAGCTTTAAACTGCTCTGGATCAATTTCGTGTGGAGAGCCTTCCATTGCTGCTTCTAGATTTGCTTCATTTTGCTGCTGCAGCCGCTTGTTTTCTTCTAGGGCGGCCGCCATGTGTTTTCTGAGAAGTGCCAGGTTACGCCGGACTTTGAGATTATCGGCTTGGTATACCTCGAGCAAAGCTTCTAGTTGTTTGGCACCTGATTCTGTCGATGGTTGGGGGGCCGCCAATAAGGTTTGGTGAGCCTGCTCAAGCGTCGTGTAGCGTTGATTCAGTTCTGCATTTTCTGTTTGTAGAGTGAGAAATTGTCTTTGTAAGTTTTGATGGTGCGTTTCCAGACTCTGATACCGGTTGTCCAAAGCTTTGTACTCATGCTGGAGCTGGTATACACATTGGTTTAATGCTAAGAATATGTTATTTACATTAAATAATGCTGGGAAGGGTGAAGATGCAGGGGGAATGGGGGCGGCAATGGGAGAGGTGAATGATGTGGATGTAGTCGGAGATGTGGGTGGAGGGGGTATAGGTGAGGAAGGTGTCATGGGGGGAGGAAGTGGTGCTGTGGCGGGTGAGGTTTCCATCGTGTCAACTGTTTGAGTGACGGTGTAGATGGGAATCGTGGGTGGAGTGGATGTGACATCGGTGAACAGGGTGGTGAAGGTGGGCATGGTGACTCCCCCGTAATGGATTCCCGGAGAGAGTGGGATGCCCATGACAATGGTAGTGGTAGTGGATGTGGTGGTGCTAGTGTCCTGTGGTGGAGTGAATTGTGTAGTGTGAGGTGGGGATGGTGGTGACAACGGTGCTTCGTGATATTCTTCTGCCTGCGCTGACTCGCCTGGTGCTGATGTATTGATGTGAATTTGCTTCCCAGACCTCCTGGGACGAACGGGAACTCTTTTTTCAAACCTGTGGATGTAGGCCACTGCCTCATGAATGGCCTCATCCAGTCCCACGGCGTCGGCATGAAGGTTCATGGACTCAATGAACAACTCGTCCACACCTTCCTCCGCTAGCAAGTCGTTCATGAGTCTTTTGCCCTGTTCTAGAGACATCTTATGCTGTTCCTGAACCAGTCGCATGGTTCGATATAGTCTCTTGATTTGTGCCGAATATGCTGGGGCACTTGCTAACTCGGAGAGTTCGTCATATTCTTGCTGTTGTTCTTCGTCGGCTTCTTCTTCGTCTCCTCCTGCCTCTTGTTCATCTACATCGACTTCTACAACTTGGGGTTGGGTGGGGGCCGATGTTGTTTTGGGTCGTGGTTCCTGAGCTCGCGCTGCTTCCGCTTCGAGGTTAGAGTCATAGATTAATCTGGAAATTTCTTCATCCGTGAGGTCCTCAAGAGTAAATCCCTGTGGGAATTCCAAATCGGATGGAATGGGTGGAAACACCAGATTAGGCCCCTCCGTGCTTGGTCGTGGTAGCCGGATCGTGAATGGCCTAACTCGTCGTGTCTGGGGAGGAGTGATTTCTGGTGTAGCGGTAGCTCCCCTTGGTTGGGCACAGGGTAGTTGGACTCCCCCCCTCATCTTCTTGGATGGGGGACCTGCTGTTGATAGTCTTCTTTGGAATTCTTGGACTCGGGACCATACGAGTGCCCGCTGAACAGGCACGTCATAAGCCAAGCATCTATAGATTATTCTGGTCAAAGCACAATACCTGTGGAGCACATTCTTCTGTTTTTTGTTCCACCTTTGATGCGCTAGGTGGATCTGGTCTATGATCCAGTGTGGCACATTGATGGGCAGGCTTTCGGTTTCTGCTAGATATAAACTGAACCATATTTTTTTCGGGGGCATTGTGAATCGTTCTTGGGCGGGAAACGCAAAGTGTTGCATGATGGTGCGCAGGTGAAGCGCAATGGTAGGTGTCATTGCTACCATATCCTTCAACTTATTCAGATCCTTGTGCTTCATGCGACCTGGGACCATGGTTTCCTTTTCTGTTGGGATGTGCATGCCATACATTCCCAATGCTTCTCTTACCAGATTGAGATCCAGCTTGAACCTTTTAAGCTCATTACCCGGCAGCAGTGATGGCAACACAAAGGTGCTGTCGCCTCCTTTGGTCCTGCTTGGCGTGATTGTACTGATCAGATATGAACATCGTAAAAAATCCGGCTTTGGTATGTGGGCCCTGAAGTAACTTTCCACACCCGCTTTGACCCAAACTGATCTCATGACTTCGGCATTTTGGTAGCTTTCAAATTCGCGTGTGAAAAAGTGGTATCGACCCCATTTGCCATTGAACTCCAATTCTGCTTCCCAGAAGTAGGTTCCATCGCCCAGTGGTCCAGCAACATCACTGAACCAATGCGCATGCTTACCTACTTGAGAAGTGTGTCCTTGAGGAGGATCCTGTATGGGGAGCACATGCACTTCTTGAAGCTCTTGCGGTCTTGCAGTGAGACGTGGCTCAAGGAGAAGTGTTTCTATGTCCACGATCTGGGGACCAGATCCGGCTTGAGAGCTGGTACCTGCTTCTGCCATGGCCCTGTTTGCTGATTGGTTCTGTGAGAATATAGAACCAAGTGTTAACATTGTAATGGACAAAATAAATCCGTTGTTGTCCCCGTTACAACATTAACATAAGGTAGATGGTGAGTTAGTGGTTAGTAAGTGCATGAAGGCAGTGTGTGTAGTTAGTGATTGTGTTGTCCTAGGAAACTATTGCAGTTAGTAAGTGGGTTATGAATTTACAAATTGGGGTCGGGGGGTTTATTACAGGCCCTAGGCTGCCAAATGCAGTGAATGGGCTTTGCTTTCGGTTTCGGAGAGTCTCTACAGAGCTTTTTCGGTGTCGTGGTTTGAAAACGAGGCCTTTTTGGGACCCATATACAATTGATTACATGCACGTTCTTGGGTTTTGGTGTGTACATGAGTGTCGAGAACAAGTGAAATCTGGCAGCATGCGTCGCTGCGTTATGCTGTTTAAGTTGTGGCCTCAGCGTAGCTACTTGTGCCATCAAGCAAGCCTTAGGCACCCAAATTAGTCTTGATTGTGGGCTTGCCTTCATCGACTTCTTGGGCACCCAAATAGATTTTACTTTAGCAGAAGAATTTCTGAAAGACTTCTTATTAGCGTTGCGTTGTTGATCACTAATAAGAGGCTTTGCCCCTGTAGTTGACGGTGGTGCAACTGGTCGTTCGCCTTTCCGCACCCATACCTGGTCTATTTTCTGGGCTATTCTGCTGCGCAGGTACTTTTGATCTCTGACATAGGTAGTACCCTGCTTCTTCTGCCTTTGATCCACCTTGGGTTGCTGCCTCCTTCTAGCCTTTGGAAAAGAAGGGAGTTCCGTTGCCTTCTTGACTCCTTTTTTGCAAATATCATTCCTCTGCAACACATAGTTTTGGACAAGAACAACATGGTCATCTTCATGTGTACCCCTGGAAGGACCAGGAGTCTGTGCCTTTCCTAGTTCCTTGAGTGCTCCATTGTCTAATTCTACTGTAACTCGACTATGATTGACCCAAACCTGGAGAAGTCCACTTCTTAGGTTTAGATTGACTGCTTGGTCATAGATCCAATCCTGACCCAAGACGAGAGGTTCAGTGAGATCCTCATCTTGACACACTAGTACTTTAACGGTCATTGCCTCCTCGTGAATGTAGAGGGGAAGTTCCACCTCACCCATGCAAGGGGTTTCCACGCCTCCCAATCCTATGAGATATGCTTCCACAGGATGGACAGTTAACTGTAACTCTTGACAGTAAGACAACTTAACAGCGCTAGTGGCAGCACCTGAGTCAATCAAGGCTCTTACAGTCCTTGTACTCTTTCCTTGTCCTATGTCTATGGTTATGAAAGGACGTCTATCAATTATTCTATTCGAGCTTGTTCCTGCAACTTCACACATGGCTATGGGAAATCCTTGGTCTGCATAGTCATTCGCTTCAGGCTGATCTCTACCTTGCCTTCGTAGTTTCATCCTTCTGATGCGTTCTAAAGCCTCTGCTTGAGCTTCTTCTCTAATTCTCTTTTCTTCCTCTTTGCGTTTCTTAGCAGTATTGAGTCGGCTAAGCATTTCCTCCGTGAGGGGTTCCTGATACAACTTGACTCTGCAACCGCTAATATAATTTGGGAGAACATCACCCTCTAATGTGGCCAATTGCACTGCTCCACTTGTGGAGATCCTATTGATGATCATAGGTCCGTAGCCTCTCTTTTCTAGCTTCCTCGCGTGTTGTTTGAGTGTATAGACCAAGACTAGATCTCCTGCTTTCAAGCCTTTATCCTTCACGTGGGCATCAAAGTATGCCTTCTGTCTCTTCTTGGCGGCATATATTCCTGCAGCGGCTCTTAGTCTTGTTTCTCCTAATCGTTCAAGGTCAAAGATCCTAGAGGAGAGCTCGTGACCTGTCCATTCGTGTTCTTGTGCTACTCTCAATGTAGGGATTAGGAAGTCCAAGGGTAGCACAGCGTTTTGGCCGAATACCATCTGAAAGGGGGTGGCTTGGAGTACCGTTTTGTAGGCAACTCGGTATGCCCAAACAGCATGGTGTAGCTGTTTGTCCCAATCAGAGCGTTTAGTATTCACTAATTTTGTCAGTACATTGCATAAAATCTTATTAGTACTCTCAGCTTGTCCATTAGCTTGAGGGTGATAAGGGGCAGACTTCTTGTGTATTACCAAGAATTCTTGGAGTAGATTTTCAATCACTTCGTTCAAGAAATGAGTGCCTCTATCACTTACAAGCTCTATGGGTAGTCCATATCTCGTGAATACATTCTCAAACAAGAATTTGGCAGTTGTTTGAGCATCGTTCTTGGTTGTAGCTTTTACCTCTACCCACTTGGTGAGATAGTCTGTTGCCACAATGATGTATTCCGCATGAGAACCTTTCGCTGGGGGATTAATAGGACCTACGAAGTCTATTCCCCACTTAGAGAATGCACGTCCACCCATCATAGGTTTCAGTGGCATCTCATCTTTGCGTATAGGATACTGAGTCCTTTGACAGATATCACACCGTTTCACATAGGTATGTGCATCCATGTGAAGTGTAGGCCACCAAAAGCCCGCAAATAGTATTGCCTTGATTACCCGATCTGGTCCAAAGTGTCCTCCTGCTACACCTTGGTGAGCAGTTTCTAAGATCTTAAGATACTCACTTTCATGGACACACAGTCTCAGGTAACCATCTTTACCGCGCCTATATAGATTATCACCTATGAGTGAATAATCCAGGGCTTCTTGTTCTAAACTCCTTTTCCTAGCTAGAGTCATGTCTGGGGGGAATGTGTTTGTCCGCAAGAATGATACTAGAGGTTCACTCCAATCTGGCACAATGGATACTTGATAGAGAGTGGCATGTTCCACAGGTGGTTTAGTGCAACAGATTGGGCATTCCTTGCACAACTTCTGGACATCCGCTTCCATAGTGGGCCAGTGCACTCCGAATCTCTTTAAAGTCTGTAAAGTTCGTTGTTTTGAATGGTGTTGCTCTAATGCACCTACATGTGCTAATTGCAACCATTTAGCGTACTCATCCTCTTCTACGCAACAAGCCAAGATCCCTTGATCTGTGTGCTTGTACATGCTCCCGGCCATGATGTGATACTTTTGGGCTTTTACGATCTCTCTATTCCGTGTGTTTACCACTGGATGGTTGGGCCCGTATGTCAAGACTGGTACCAATGGCTGAGCCCACTGCGGCACCACCTCCAAATTAAACAAGTAAGCATCAGGAAGGTCATCTGACACTCCTTGTGGGGCTTCCCCAGATGTGAGCCTCCAGAGATGATCTGCTCTCAAGTGAGTCCTACCTTTTCTTACCACAACCTCAAAGTCATATTCCATTAGTAAGAGAAACCATCTTACTAATCTACCTGTATTGCATGGCTTGTTTACTAAGTACAACAATGCCTGATGGTCCGTAAAAAATTTAAACTTATTTGCAAGCAAATAATGTCTAAACTTTTTAACTGCATATACCATGCCTAATCCTTCTCGCTCAGTAGTGGTATAATTTCGTTCAGCCGCATTCAATTGTCTACTGGCATAGGCAATTGGAAGATCCATATTACCTTCACCAGTAGGTTGTGCAAGCACACATCCAATAGCGTAATTGGATGCATCAACATGAACATGGAATGGCTTATTCCAATCTGGTGTGGTCAAGATTGGTGCTGAACATAATCTTCGTTTAAGTTCTTGGAAGGAATTCTCACATTCATCCGTCCACTCAAAGTTTGTCAAGAGTCCGTACATGGGCTTTGCAATGACAGCATACATGTGTATGAATCGTCGATAATAACCGCAATGCCCCATGAAAGCTTGTACTTCCTTGACATTCTTTGGCCTAGGTAGCTCTGCTATGGCTCGCACTTTCTCTTTGTCAGTAGATATGCCATTCTTTGACACTATGTGTCCTAGAATCTTGCCTTGCCTGACCATAAAAACGCACTTTTCTGGGTTCAGGCAGACTTGGTACTCTCTACATTTGTCAAAGATTTGCCTGAGTTCCGGAATATGGGTTTGTCTAACATTGGAATGAGCACAAAGGTCATCAACATAGACTTCTAAACTCTTCCTCAGGAACTCCTTAAACACATGGCACATCAGCCTCTGGAAGGTAGCTGGTGCATTGGTAAGCCCAAATGGCATTACTCTAAAAGCAAAAATGCCCCATTCTGTGGCAAAGGCTGTCTTATGCTGATCCTCTGGAGCTATGGCTACTTGATTGTAGCCAGAAAATCCATCAAGGAAGCTGTACACTTCCTTGCCTGCCACTCTTTCCAAGAGATGTTCTGTGATGGGAAGCGGATAGTTATCTCGAATCGTGGCGGCATTAACCTTTTTCAAGTTAATGCACACACGCAGTTTGCCATTCTTCTTGGGCACCACCACGATAGGGGATACCCATTCAGTGTGCTCAATTTCATAGATAAATCCAGCTTCGACCAATCTATCTATCTCTTCCTTGATCTTAGCAGCATAGTTATCGTTATATGTATATGGCTTTTGCTTAGAGGGTTTAGCATCTGAGGTCATGGGAATGGTGTGTGAGCATATATCAGGGTCAACACCTTTCAAATCCTTGTAACTCCAAGCGAATACATCTCTGTATTCTCTTAGCAAGGTAATCAATTCGTACTCTTCTTCTTCTGTCAGGTCATGGCCTATATACGTGCATCTCTCCTCTCCTTCTTCTAAGGCCACTACTATTTTCTTGGTAGTTTCTTTGTTATCATAGGCCTCTCCTACTTGTGCCTCTCGTTTAGGCATCCTTATCATGACTCTCCTGTCATCTATCTCATACTTCTTAAAATTTTTTGGGACCTCAAACAAAGATTCTTCTTCTTCCGGTGAGGCTTCTCTCTTCTTTCGTTTCTTTCCTTCTTCCTTTGGGGTCACATGTGTTGCCAATCTTATATCATTTGTAACCTCTCCATGCCTCTGGGGTTGAAATTCTATTTCATGGAAGTATTCTTCATCTGATGCAAATGGTGGGTCCATAATGATTGACTCTAGATCGGAGTCACTTGCATCCTCAAATGCATCAGGGCTAGGTTCGCATTCTTCTAGAACTGCCTCTCCCATGATTGGCTCTATGGAGAAGACTGAGATATCATAGCCATCCTCATCACAGTGAGGTGTCCATTGTTCTTCATTGATGGCTACGTCCATTGTTGCTAAAATTTCTGCCCAGCCATGGGGTTCAAATTCCTCGTCTGGAAAAACTATGGGTGCATAGGCTGGGTCTTGGATTGATCTATGGGTTTCTTTCGCACCTACCTCTCTGGCTTTCTCTCTCTTCTCTTCTTCTACTGCCACCTTGCACATCCATAAGTGGGTGTCTTCATGCATCCATGAGGATCCAGACCCTATGGAATGCACCGATTCTGTATCATCTTTGGCTCTATGGATGGGATTCCACTGGATAGGAGGGACATCTCTATGAGAATAATCTTTGAGATTGACTTTGGTTGTAACACCTAAGTGCTGCAGGTACAAAGAATTGGTTCCCCAATCCTGTACCACTTGCAATTGTCGCATAAATGGCCTTCCCAAAATCATCTCATAGGCATGATTTTTACTGAAGTCACATATGGCAAAGGTATGTTCAAACTCGACACCACAGGTGGTGAGAGTTATCCCTTCTAGCAATCCTAGGGGTCTCTCTATGTGGCCATCGGCCATCTGCAATTTCATTCTCGTCGGCCTGAGTGCTGGCTTGCCCCAACGCTTCCATAAGGAGGTGGTGGCAATTGCAACTCCTGCACCTGAGTCCAAAATTGCCTTCATGGTGTAGTCCTGATAGGTGATGGGAAGGTAGGTGTTCCCTTCTTCGCCTTCACACATATCTCCTATCTTATCCAAGGGAATTTCTGGCACTGTCCTATGGGATCCTACCTGGGAACGAGATTTTGCTATCTCTGGTACTTGTTTGGCTACATGTTTCCATAATTCAGGTCTAACCTTGAGTGGCTCTTCTAACTTGAGATTACACTGCACGTTAGTGTTCTTCACTACCTCTGTATTCCTAGGTATGACTGAGTCGTCGTTCCTTACCATGACTGTGGGCGCTCTCATACATGTGGACTTTGCTTCCCATGGGCCTGTGAAGTGGGGTAGCTCTTGTATGGAATTAGACTCAAAGTCCAATCTCTCGAGAGATTGAATACTCTCATGTTCCCCGTAAATAGATGGGATGTCTTGTGGGAATTGGTCGTGTGCATCGTCCACAAGTTCAAAAGGAGGGGCGACCTCGCTTTCGTTTTCCCATTTGTCTTCTTGAATCTCTCGTAGGAAGTCTGGTGCAAACCGATTCATCGAAGAAGAAGTATCTGGCTCCGTAGAATTAGGTACATATGCTATCTGGGAAGGAGGGCTTATTCTATCGTTGGCTCTTTCCTCGGTGTCATAGATAGCTGAGGCACAAGGTTCTTGGGGAGGATTACTTATGCTATTACTTTTCCGAACAGGCTCATAAGCTTTCTGGGAAGGGATGTGGGTTACCTGTGGGGGTACATAAGCTTTCGGGGGAGGCACCTGTGACCTTTGGGGAGGAAGATAGGCTCCTTGAGGAGGCACATGAGCTTCCTGAAGAGGCTGGCTTATCCGTTCTCTTGCCCTTTCCTTTTTTTGAGGGATAGGCTCCTTTTCTGGCTGTGCAGTTAGCCTCTCTAATCTTTCTAAGGAGGGGGAGTTGTCTGGTTTAGTGGAATTGGCTGCATAAACTTCCGATGGGGAATGGCTCAGGTCTTTGCTTGCTTTTCCTTTCTCCTGATTTTTTTCTTCCTTGTCAGATCTGGCAATTATCCTCTCTAACTTTTCTAGGAATCCGTCCAAGTGTAATTGCGTCTTGGCTGAGCCCGAGTAATTGAAAAGGCGACTGGCTTCAAACATAGTCTGAGCCAATGCTACCATTTTCGCGCATAGTTTGGTTCTTTCTATCTCTAGGTCAACTCTAGGATAGCACTTGGCATGATCCGTGACATTTGGCCCTTCTTGGATTCTGGCCTGATATGCTTTGAGCATCATGTCTAAATCTTCAGGAGTGGGATCAGCTAACACTGATCCTACTCTAGGGGGTGGTGGGATTTGATGAGGCGGTGGGGAAGGTGGTGAGTCGGATGGAGATGGGAGTGGTGGAGGCGGGGTGATGTGAGAGGGAGTTTGAGCTGTGAGTTCAGTTATCCTTGCTTTGGTTTCTCTTATGCTTTCCTCAAGCTCACTCATCTTTTTGGCCCATTGTCGTTTCATTCTTTCTCGACTATCTTTCCATGCTCTAGTCCTTTTCTTTGTTACGCTCTCGGTTTCACTAGCCTCTGGGCCCTTTTACTTGCTTGTCTCTTGGTTTTGCTGTAATGCCTGAGCTCTAGTGACTGCCTGCACTGGTGCAGTGGAAGTGACGCTTCCTGAGGGATCTACAACCAAACCGATCACATTGATCGGAGTGATTTTTGGCATATTATTGGGGTTCTTTGGGCAATCTCGTAAAAGATGCTCTTTTCCACAATCTTGGCAAAAACCTTGGATAGTCACTGACTGGGGTTGTGTAGGTGGGGGCAAGGGACAATCACGAATGAGATGATCTCCCTGGCATCTGTAGCACGGTCCTCTTGGGAATGGAGGTCTTACTTGCCTAGGTTGAGGCCTAGGGTGGGGGTTTGCATACATCACGTTCGTGTAATCTGACTCCCAACTAGGTTCACTTGGTTCTTCACTATAGTAAGACTCACCATGTTCTGGAGACTGCATGTAGTAAGCCTGGGGACTATCGACATGTGTAGAATCAAAGCTATGGTCACTTGGGTCACTTTCTGAGATCAATGGGGTTACTGGTACTATGGCCCTATTCAGGTTTTCTTCTGCAACAGCATACTTTACTGGAATAACGTTAGCGGGGTTTGGGGGCTGTTGAGCTAGTACCGGTTGGGGTCTCTGTTGGGCCTGATATGGTTGCTGATAGGGTTGTTGGGGTCTAGCATATTGTGGTGGTGGAGGATACGGGTTTTGGTATCTGCCTTGTTGGTAGGGTTGAGGGTAGGGTTGCCTAACTGCCTGCTTGTTGTATGGGCAATCTTGCGCAGTGTGGTTTGTGTACTTCCGTTCTATGGTGCAGTACTGGCTACTAGGGTTAACTTGGGGTTGGGCCATAATGGGACACACATTTGCCATGTGGTCGCCACCGCAAGTATAGCATCTTTTCACAAGGGCAAACCTTGGGATTTGTTTGCTAGTTACACCTAATTTCTGAGCTACTTTTTCCGCGAGTTCCTCGATTGATGTAGATTGCGTGGAAGAGTGGCTAGATGCACTATCTGATTCTTTGTAGATTTTGGAAAGCTCTAGCTCTTCCCCTAGGTTATCTTCAATGTCAATGCACATGCGTACACATTCTTCTATAGTCCTAGGGTCCTTCAGATACACATAGGATCTCAATTTTGTACTCAGCAATCCGTCAAGGAATAAGGCTACTTGTTTAGCAGGTGTGGGTAGCTCCGAAATAGGACATCTTTCAAGGTATTGCCTAAATCTTCTTCCTGCAAGTCTCACAGTCTCTTGAGGGGTTTGCTTGAAGCTGTGAATCAATGAGGAGGTATTGTGTCTTATGCCGCTCTTAGAGAACTCTACAATGAATGCCTCTAGGAGTTGGTCTATGCTCCTGAACTGACACTCATCTAATGGCTGAAACCATGTGAGTGCTGTGTTCCTAAGGGTTAGACCGAAGGCATTGTACTGCGTGAACAGATCTTCCACTTGTTCAGCTCTCAAGACTTGCTTGAACTCCGCCACATGATCATAGGGATCTCCTGTGCCGTCAAAGTAATTCTTCATGGACTTAACTAGCTGGGTGGGTCTCAAAGTTCTTGTGTGCTCTCTAGGCCTCGGCAAAGGGAATCCATCTACATTTCTTTGGTTCCTGTGGGCTCTATGCATCTCAGGTTCTACCCTATTCGTCTCTATTCTCGTTCTTTCTCTGCCCACTGGGTTGGCAAAACTTACTTCTGGTCTATCTCTACTTCTGTCTCTTTGCGTACCATGAGCTTGGGAAGTTCCAGCCCCAGGGTGACCGTAGGATACATTTGATCTTGGTTGAGGGAAAATAAATTCACCCTTCCAAGTGTAAGCATGCCTATCATTTTCTGTCACCACAAAGATCCGTTCTGAAGCATGATCTAAATAGGTCACTCTGCCTGGGCTATCCGGATCCTTAAGCTTGTAGATCATGATATTTCCTATGTCTGTCGGCTGATTAGACTTATACCTCCAAAAGGCTTCCTCAGTTTCTCGATTGAGGAGCAACTCTATGCTCTTGTTGTCTTGGGGGACCCATTCAGGCGTGATAATCCTAGTGAGAACTGATTTACCTCGAGGGGTTCTAGGTTCCGCACCCATGTTCCCTTGTTCCAGGTCACCTAAGTCTGCTTCTGAGATTACATTCCCGAAGTCATCTGTCCTATCAGGGTGACTAGTGACAACATATATAGTTCCTTCCTTGTCCAGGTATGCACCATTTTCAAACTTGACAGCTGGGTGTTCTAGTCCTATGGATTGGTCAGGGTTTTTAATCTGGACCACAGATCTTCCTAGGCCATCCTCATAGATGCTCGCACCTAATCGGTTGGTCCTAAGGTATTCCAGCTGTGTTTTGTAAGGGCCTTCTACCCTGTACAAATAAGGCACTCCTGAACTTCCCGTAGGTCTGTCCATGCCTTGAGACATTTCTGACTCACTGGTCTCAGAGCTAGGGTAGTATGAGTGGTGGCTCAACTGCTGGGCCCAAGACCTTGCAGTATGATTGACACTAGCCTCTGAAGACCTAAGGCTTTGTCTTTCCCTTGCTAAATGTCGTCCTGATCTAAGGTTCATATGCCTAACTGATTAGTCCAAATTTTTTTCCAGAGTACAACCTCGTTGCCGATCAATTGGTACCAGTCACTTGGTTCTTTTTAGTCAATTATTGTGTTTATGGTCTTGTCTGATATCACGTCGTCAGGAACACTTGAATGTTCTTCGTATTTTAGGTTGATCGTTCCACGTTAGATTCTTTTCCTTTAGGTTATCGACAGTACAGAGATTATGTTTTTAACTTGAACTTGAGTTTTTAGGTAGTCTTCAACTTGATAACTGCCTATCGTCGCCCTGACTTACTCCTATCTCTACTCGTTCTTAGCTTGAGCTAGGAAATGACGGAGGGAGTTGAGAATAATCCAACCTTACTTGTTGATCCCTTGCTTTATGGTGCTCAAGAACCCGGTTCTCAAGCTTGCAAAGAAACCTTGCTTTGTACGCTCTCAGTTGCTCTCAATGGACCTATAAAAGTCCCACGGTTAGCTCAAGGCTTAGATTCAAGGACACAACCCACAACTTTCATTCATGTAACATATACACATATTTGCATTGTGACTTTTTAGGAAAATAATTCTAAAGACCCCTGACTTTGAGCCCCCTGGGTATGGTCAACTTCAAAATACCCTCTCTGAAAATCAATGCATTATCTTTTTATAAAAAACAGTTGAGGGCGTGTAGTATATGCCACGAGCTTTCCAACAAGCCCAAGAGCTCAAAAATTGGATTTCGTATGAAAAAGTTAGGACTGTTCAGGGTTTAGGGAGTTAAATCAGGGTTCAATACAAGCTAACAGTCAAACAGGAAAACTCGAGTAGCTTGTGGCACGGCCTCGCGATGCAATACTACACCCTAGTGTTTGTCCCACACTTAATCAAAATTTAGACCAATAATTTTGCCTTGAAAATTTGACCTAATTTGCCCTTCTAACGCGTTCGCAAAGTCTGTCGGTCGCGATTGACAGGTCAGTCGCGATCAACGTGTCGATCGCGATTGACAGGTCCGTCGTGGCTGTCAGTCGCGATTGACTGGTCAGTCGCGATTGACAGGGGTTACGAAAAGTCAATCAGTCGTGGTCAAAGCGTCGTTGACTCTGTCGGTCGCGATTGATGAGTCGATCGCGATTGACAGGTCGGTCGCGAGGGTCTGTCGATCGTGGTCAAACAGTCGTTGACCGTGTCGGTCGCGATTGACAGAGCCGTCGTGGTCTGTCCGTCGTGGTCAAACCGTCGTTGACTGTGTCGGTCGCGATTGATAAGTCGATCGCGATTGATGACTCGATCGCGATTGACACGTGTCACGCGTATGGTCAGTCGGTCGTGGTCAATCGGTCGTTGACTCTGTCGGTCGCGATTGACAGAGCCGTCGTGGGCTGTCGGTCGCGATTGACATGTCGATCGCAATTGACAGGTCTGTCCGTCGTGGTTTGTCGATCGCGATTGACAGAGCGATCGCGATTGACAGAAATCTGTGGAATTTCAAAAAACTAAACACATTTTTGGGAAGCCCTTGGCCTGTAGGTCATGGATATGCACTTTGTTTAGCAATTAGAGCAATTTTTCTGTCGGTCGCGATTGACAGAGCTCGGCGACACACAGACAGTTACACAGATTTCCGTACCTGCGCAGGGTGCTGGGGATGATGATGCGTCCTGTTCCTGCAGAAAGCTCACAAAACATGCAAAAAACAGCACATGCAAATTCGCTCTCTCGCTCTCTCTCACAAGTGAAATGAGGGAAATGAGGTGGAGATGGGAATATAGTCAAAAAACTGAAATTTTCGCGATGATGGAGATGGACGTGGGAGATGGTGATGATGATGATGGTGATGAAGATAGTGAAGAAAGTAAAAGAAAATCGATGAGCGTGAAGAAAATACCTACAACTCCAACGCGTCAACTCTACGTCTTACCATCACACGCTCGTCCTCAAAGCTCGATCCCCGGCAACGGCGCCAAAATTTGGTGTAGCTCAGTGATGAGTAGCACCTCCTTTAATGTCAATCCGGGAAGACGTGAGGATGGTATGAAGACCTCGAGCAAGTGGCGGCACAAGTGCGTGAGTGAGAAGCACACAAGCATGCACACACATACACACACACGCGCACACACGGCAAGACAAAGAGAGAGAATCAATGGAGTTCTTTAGATTACTTTCACAAGCTCTTACAAGTTCGTTTCAATTACAATCTAACCTCAAAAATGAGCTCTCTAGCTCCTTTTATAGTTTTTGACTAGCTTCTAGCCCTGTCCAGACCTAGTGTCCGGCCTAGTTAAAAATTAGGTTCCAGGGCTTATTTGGGGGCTCAAACGAGATCTAAAAATTATGAAAATTGGTACGCAACTACTTCTAAGGCTCCTCAAGCTCAAGGACTCCTTGGCTTGCACAAAATGGAGCTACAAAAATGTGAAATGAGATTTACAATGACTATTAGTGATAAAAATCACTGTTGTTGTAGGGATTTCTTCTAGTGATCTGCCATACATATCTTCAAGCTCCCTACTTGCTCTTCTTCCCTGCATGTCCATCTCTCTGATTTGCATTAATGTCTTGAAAAAATATTGGCCTACTTGCCAGATCTTCTTTGACTGCCCTGTTTGCTCGTGCTGTCCCTTCGCTCTGACTCCCTTCTTTGACTTTCACGTCTTGTAGTTCCTGATGTACCAAGGCTACTACCAACACCAACACATGTCCCTACTATTACCAAAAACTTGATTTCGGTAGGCCAAATGGTAGAAAAAGGCTATCAAGTAAGGTTCAATGAAAGAGGATGTTTTGTTGAGGATCCAAGGGCAGGTTTCAAGCTCATAGCAAAAGGAAAAAAGCAAGGGAGAATGTTCACAATGGACATAAATCAGCCACACCATTCAATGTATGTCACATATGGAGACAAGAGGATAGCAGATTTGGATCTATGGCATAAACGAATAGGTCACATCAACCTACAAAAGCTCAAGGACATGCAAAGGAGGAGCTTGGTAAGAGGCCTACCAAATTTTACATCTAAAATGTTGCATGAAATTTGTGTAGCTTGCCAACAAGGAAAACAATCAAGGCTGCCCTTCAAGAAGAGTACCTATGTAAGTGCAAATGTTTTAGACCTCATTCACACGGATGTTTGGGGTCCAACAAGAGAAGCATCCCTTGCTGGAAATAGGTATTTTGTAACCTTCATTGATGACTTTTCAAGGAAAGTGTGGTTGTATTGCATTAGAAACAAATCAGATGTGTTCCACTACTTCAAGAAATTCAAAGCACAGGTGGAAAAGGAATCTGGCAAGTTTATCAAAACTTTGAGATCCGATGGAGGGGGAGAGTATTTCTCCCATGAATTTTCTGAATTTTTGCAGGTCAATGGCATCAATAGACAATTTACATGCAGGTATACCCCTCAACAAAATGGGGTAGCAGAGAGAAAGAACAGACACATAGCAGAGGTAGCAAGGTGTATGCTCAACGAAATGAATATGCCTCATTGTTATTAGGGAGAGGCTACATATACAGCCACATACATCATGAATAGATGTCCTACATCAGGTATACATCATCTAACCCCTGAGGAAGCATGGAGTGGAAGAAAACCTTGCATTTCACATCTTAGAATCTTTGGTTGTATATGCTATGTACATGTACCTCAAGAGTTGAGGTCAAAGTTAGATGCCAAATCTGAAAGGTGTATTTTTTTGGGATATTCTATGGAACAAAAGGGGTATAAATGCTATAATCCCATCACCAAGGAGCTGAAGGTAAGTAGGGATGTTGTCTTTGATGAGTTGAAGCCTTGGTATGCATGCACAAGTCCATTGCAGGTTGAAGACATAGGTGAGATAGATTTGAAGAATGATGATAGAGTTCAAGAAAGCATGGATTTGAGTGGTCCAAGCAACTCATGCAACACAAGGACACCCTCACCATGGAGTGGAAGGCTTAGGGAAAGAGAGACCAACTCTGAAGAAAGAAAATTCAAAGGCAAAGAGAAGATTTCAATTGAAGAAGGAAGCTATGTGGACGAGAGCATGTTGGAAGATGAAGAGATAGAAGAAGTTCAAACTCCAGGAGTGGCCAAACAAAGAAAGAAGATGGCAACCACACCAAAAGGAAGTGAAAGAAGGTCTTCAAGAGTAAGATATCCAGTACAAAGGTTAACATATGATAATTTCATTGCAAAGCATTATGCATACATGACTCAGGTAATCAAGGACAAAGAACCAACTAGTTATGAAGAAGCTAAGGATTGCAAGGAATGGCAAGAGGCAATGAAGGAAGAGCTCAAAGCACTTGATGAGAACCATACTTGGAGCTTGGTACCAGCTCAAGAAGGCATGAAGGTGATAGGTAATAAGTGGGTTTACAAAATTAAAAGAAATTCAGATGGTTCCATTGCTAGGTACAAAGCAAGGTTGGTGGCGAAAGGCTTCTCCCAAAGCTACGGGATAGATTATGATGAAACTTTCAGCCCCGTAGCCAAGATGCCAACAATTAGGACTTTGATTGCAGTGGCCACATCAAGGAAATGGAGCTTATATCAGTTGGATGTGAAGAATGCCTTCCTCAATGGAGAGCTTGAAGAAGTAGTCTACATGAGCCAACCTCAAGGATTTGCTAGTATGAGGTACCCAAATCATGTTTGCAAGCTAAGGAAAGCACTATATGGACTAAAGCAAGCCCCAAGGGCCTGGAATCAGAGGTTAGTGGATTATTTATCAAGTTGTGGATACAAAGAAAGTGTTGCAGATCCATCACTTTACATGAAGAAGCAAGGAGACAAGACAGTATACATATGCATCTATGTGGACGATTCGATCATCACAGGGAGTGATATTGCAGGTATTAAAGATATCAAATCAAAGCTAGGAAAGGAGTTCAAGATATCTGATCTTGGAACACTAAAATACTTCTTGGGAATAGAGGTAATCTATGCACACAATGGCATCTTCTTGATTCAAAGAAAATACTTGTTGGATGTGCTATATAGGTTTGGTATGAGTGGTTGTAAGCCACTTTCTCAGCCCATGGAGCCCAATACAAAGTTGGTTGCAGGTCAAGGAGAGGCTATACAAGATATTACACTATATAGAAGCATAATTGGTTCATTAATTTATGCTACATTCACTAGACCTGATCTTGCATATGTAGTAGGTGTTCTCTCTCAATTTTTGCATGCACCTACTCATGATCATCTTATGGCGGCAAGAAAGGTGCTTCGTTACATCAAGCACACCATCAACCAAGGTCTATTTTACTCATATGATGCTGATCTAAGTGTCAAAGGATATAGTGATGCTGATTGGGCAGGTAGCAAGGATGATCGAAGGAGTACATCGGGTTATGTTTTCATGATAGGTACAAAAGTGATCTCTTGGAGCTCTAAGAAGCAACCCACTGTTGCTCTTTCATCCACAGAGGCTGAGTACAGAGGTTTAGCATTGGCTACATGTAAGCTATTATGGCTTAAGAAGCTACTTAAGGACTTGGAAGTAGAAGTGGAGGAGTTTCCTCTTTATGGAGACAACATTTCAAGCATCTATCTAGCTAACAATCCCATGTTTCATGCAAGGAGCAAGCACATAGAGGTTCATTACCACTTCGTTAGAGAAAAGGTGATGGCAAAAGAGCTAGATATAAGGTATGTGAACACTAAAATGCAGGTTGCAGACATGATGACAAAGTTTCTTGAAGGTACAAAGCTTGGAGGATTCAACGAAGCTATCAACATAAGAGACATAGGCTGAAGCAACAAAGGAAAAGACTTGAGCTTGAGGGGGAGTGTTGAAAGTTTTTCAAGCTCAAGAGTGTGGGAACATGCCCCAAATTGAACCTTCCACATCATCCACAATCAAAGGAGGCTGATTTCCACGAGTTGGAGGCATCAAATCATGCCCATAATGGAAAGAATTTGATTAGAGAAGATTTAGCTCACCTCTTGATGTTATTGGACCTCACTTTTGACATGTATATGCTTTTGATTGGTTAAAGAGGTTAGTATGAGGTCTTTAAAACCTCTAATGAGTTGTATTATGACTAAGAGTCGTGGAAATACGTGCCCAAGCTGCCCCCTTGCTTAAGCACACCCCCTACTAGCTGTTCTCTGCATATTTTGCAGAAATTTCACTTTTACACACTCTATCTATCTAGATGTTTTTGGCAGACCCCCCAGTCTTGTAATTGTTGTTTCTCCTTCATCCGGAATCCATTTGCAATGATTTTTGTCTTGTTGGAAAGCTTATAGGTTCTACTTTGTCTGGTATAAGTCTCAGGTTCAGTGCCTGCACATGTGCAGAGAAATGTCCAGAACAGTGTCTGTCCAGTTAGCTCATACTCTGTGAAGAGATCAAGTTATCTGTTTTGTTGCAGATGGTTGAGGCATCATCCAGTATATAAATGGAGTGATTTTAATCTCATTTGAAAGCTCTTAAAGTCTAGTTTATGCCTGCAAAATTTCATTTTCAGTCTCTGCATATACTCAGAGAAACTCAGAAAATACAGAACCTATGTCTGAAAAATTTCAGGATCCTAGGAGGGTTCATTTGCTTTTGTTGTGCACATAGGAGTGTTTATCCTCCAACATGTTGTACCCTCTTCATCAAATGATTTTGGTAGGTTAGACATGATTAAGGTAGATTCTCTTTTAAAGCTCGAGTGGCCGCAACCTGATATATGGATATTAACAATCTTTGAAGCATAAGATGGTGATGGACATACACAACTCTTTGAAATTTACAAGAGTTTCAAGATTTATAGGATTACATTGGTGTGTTCCTATTCATTGTTTTGTACATTTATTTCAGATATTCACAATTCTAGAGACTTCAACAATGTTCATGTTAAAAGATATCACGTATGAGCACGTACAGGGTTTACTAGGTGAAAATTGGGGACTTGTGGAAGGATGCATCAAAGGGGATAGACACCTTTGTAAATTTGGTGCAATAGGCATAGGATTTTGATACTTGAAACATCATACTTCATTGTACATTAGATTCTATTATGATCATTGGATGTGTAAACTTGGTGAATGGATACCATTACAAAGTTCTGAGAGTTTTTTTAATAACATTTGAAATTAAGATAAATCTACCCAACAACGAAATGGAAGTTATTTCATTAAATCATCATTGGACTCTTGCCAACGTGAGAGAACATCTAGTAATAATGGGATTTGAGGATCTGGATCAATCAAAGTTCAGAATACAAGGGCATAAGGTAAATAGCATATGGTATTTTTTCTTTTGTTTATACAAATTCTTATACTCAAATATGTTATTTTAAAGTGTTGCAGATTGGTAAGAGGTTGGAGGATAAAATTAAAGTCCTTCCTAAATGGAGTGTGGATGGAACTCAACATCCATTGTCATAGCTCAAGAACTATTTGAGTGCTAGAGTGTACAAATAACCTATGTTCCATTTATAATCCTTCGTTTACAACAATGTATTTAACATGCAAGACATGTAACAAGTAAAATTTTTTGATCTCAATATGATGTACAATTTTCAAATCTTTGATTTTTCCAATGGTAATTTATTATAATTTTAAAGTTCTGAGAATTTATTTTTTATATTGTGTAGATGTGGTGTATCTTATTTTGGTTAATGATTCTGTTTAATCTTTTTTATGAGACATTTTTTTTTGAGAGTTCTATGCATGATTGTTTTATTTGAAGGTATCAGTTTTTTTTTTCAAATGGATTCCACTCACTTTAAAATTTTGAAACTACTATAAAAGCAACACTTATTCTCTCATTTCTCACTTTTGCAACCAAGAAGAGCTAGAAGCACTCGTAGAGCACACACACAAGCTAGTAGCATGTCCAATGGCTACCTCAACCTCCAGTACCCTACAACCCAAACGTCCTCGTGAACTCTTCAACGAGTTCTTGGAATCAACTGAGTTCAAAGGTCAAAAACACTTGTATGACCTATTGTCTAGAGTCCCTGATCTAGACAAAACAATTCAACTGAACTCTCATGTGCTCGAGGAACTCATAGAGTTCCTTGAGTACTACATCTTATGTCACTCTATAGAAATACCACCTTATGAGGGTAAATGGGTCCCATGTGACCTTTTACTCTACATACACAAAGGTGATGAAGCCTTCATGAAGCTCCTTAAGTGCTTCATGGCAATTGCTGAAAATGTAGGGCACTTATTAATGACTTTGTGCCATTAGTAAAGAAAGTTAACAAAAAGAAGAGAATGGGTACAAAGTACCTTTTCTACATTGCAATGACATATTTTATCATTAATGAGTAGCCCAAACCTACACCTGTTGAACTCCCCAACCTTGTGACTGAGGGTTTTGTTAAGGAGAAGAATGAGCCTCAACTAGAGGCCATAAATTTTGCCAAAGAAAGCATTACAATCCACCAAGAATTTCTTGGTGGTGTTGAGGAAAAACTACGTGAGCAATCAAGAATGAAGGAGGCCCCCCCTTCAAATCTAAACCCCTCTAAGCCCACATTATCAGAGGTGGAACTTGAATATCTCTCCATCATCATTGTGGATGGAGAGGAATTTGTTTTTCTTTATGACATTAAGAAGGCATTCAGTCTACATCTAGACGAATGTTTGAGTATTTTCTCCACAATGTTAGATGTTCTGCTTGATAACACATCTAACATACTTGAAAACAAGGCAATCCCACTTGGGGATTCTGTGGTAGACACCATTGCAATGGTGTGGGCTGATATTTTAAAAGATGACAACAATTACACTATGGAGGAGGAGTTCAGTGCAGCACAAGAGAGGATAATGAAGCAAAAAATTCCAACTCCGATGTATAGGGTGTGAGGGTCCAGCTTCATCTTGCACATTTTGTTGTCGATGTGGTTGTTGACTTTGCTCCCTTTCCTCCTCTGTTGGTATTTTCCCTTGGCCTTGTGGATGTGTCTTGCCTCCATGTGTCACCCTATGGCTCATTGGAATTTGCATATCATTCCATGGTGGTTGATTGCTAATTTCGTCGTTTGGGGATGACTCCTCATCGCTCTCTGATACAACCCTTCTCATCAGGTTTTGTTTGGGTCTTGCCTTGATGGGTGTCCTTGTTGGTGGCTTATCATCTGAAATTGACTCTTATCGTCTTCGAGTGAAATACTCCTATCTATTGGATACTTCATGTTCTCATGCTCGATTGCTCCCAGGTGGTGTGCCATCATGTGACACAGTCAGAGATGTGCTCTAGGAACCACTTCGTGGTCTTTGGTGGGGTTGCAACCATGGTGGGAATTGTGTCCCTAGATGAGGGCTAGGAAAGAACACGCGATCTTTCCTTGCAGTTTGCTTGGTCTGTGCCATTCTCTTGAGTTGCAAAAAGTGTGAAATGAAGTGAGTTCTCTCTATTTATAGAGTTTTTTTTTTAAATTGTTTGTTCACACTAGAATGGACAAAACCTATTTAAAACCATACAAAATATTATAATATAAATAATAACACATTGAAACCAAGATTACAATAATCATAGGTTTTACCACATAATGGGAAATAACGAATTCACTTTACTTCCAAGTTGAGCCTTCTTGTTGTCTCCTAGCACGCCACTGAGCATGATGGAGAGGTCCTAATGATAACTTCCATTTCTCACTGGCAATGTTGTGTTGCATCGTTCTCGCAAGTTTTTCCAATTTTGAATCCCTAAGTCGTTCCACAAAAAACTTTCTCGAGAATGTAGTGTGGTAAAACCAATTAAACATCTCCTCCATGTAGTTAGATTGCATTGGACCACCACCATGTCGCATGTTTTTGAAGTAGACACTCCTCTCTTTGTAGTGTGACTTTTCCATTCCTTGGGTACTAAAAATCTCTAATGACCCATATCGATACATGAAATAAGCTCCATGTGCAAACAAAAAATGCAAAAAATTGTTAAGTACATTGGAAAACGGTAAGTGCAATGAACACTTGTAGGAGAAGATTACACTTACAATGTAGTGTGTTATATTGCTCTCTCCCCAAGATTGAATGAAGCACTTGATGAACTCCACTTATGTTTCTTGAAACAATTGATGTTGAATAACACTAGACCTAGTGAGACCCATTAAGCCTACCAACTTATCGAAGCTCGACCGAACCTTCTTTCTCTTATTACAAAGATCAACTTGAGAGTCATTGTCTGTTGTGATCATGCATAGGTCTTTACACAGCTCATAATGTTCATTATTTTGAGTGCTAGAACCTCTTCTAAAAAAATGTATTGCTTTATTCCCTGTCATTGACAGTTATTGCAAACTATCTTGAGATTCTCCAACTTTCTTAACAACTAGGGTTATGTTTCCACCATGACAACCAATTGAATTAAGAAGTTCCTCCAATTTCTTTATAGCTTGAATAGATTCATCAATTGGCTCCATGGCAAATGCATATTCTATATGGAGCTTCAATAGTCTATCAAAAATTCTCATGAAGGCACACAAGGTGCAAAAGTGGACATTGACGAAAGGGAATGGAATAATGGGATTTTGATCCTTATCTGACATGTCACGATTAGGTGTACCTAACATGGGACACTTCATTAAAGGTATACCCCATTCAGTAGACAGAGATGCATCTATGTCATCAGCTAAATCATCTATGTTTTGTTTTCTATTTGTTTGTTTATAACCTTGTGTGCAATATGGACAAGGATAGAGAGTAGATACACCTTTTTTGCACCCTAACATGCATTTGATAGTCTTTAAGTCTCCACCTAAGTGCCACTCTACTTCAAATTCACCTAGGCCTTCTATAGTGATTTTGGCACCATGAATTTGAGAAGTTATCACCTCTATGATCCATGGGGTCCTACTGAAAATCCATGTAAGGACATCATTGGATTCTTTAGGTACTCCAATAGCACTCAACCGCCATATATCTCTCTGGTTGGACACTATATGTAAAATGATGGGTAGATTCTTCAGTTTCATCAATAATGGCATGGGCCATAGCTTCATTCATGAGTGTCACACTAAGTCTCTCCGTACGTCATCCCTTTATGATTTGACATTCGTCTAGCTTCAATACAAACTTGAGTTTGGAACCACAATCTACATCAAATAACAAACATTATGTTATTAAAAATACTATGAATGTCATTATCAAAACAATGGATATACCTTGAATTGTGGATTTGTAAAATTTAACCATTTCCTTTTGAAGCCTCTCAAAATTGACAAATATATTGTTGTAATTTGAGTAGATAAATCCCTTTCTAGAGGTTTTTTTCAACTCTTTCTTTGATGTAGATGAATGATAAATGGATACAGGCATAACATCTTCTATATGTAGGTAATTTCCAAGAGTATTGACTACATCTTCATTGGTCATCTTCTGCTTTAGAGATACCTTCTAAGGGCATGGAAAAATGCTTTGGAAAATACCTTTGTTTTGCAGAGCTTGCTTCATAAGATTGTACAATGCAATGTATGCTCTAGTACTAACACCTGCTTCATCACATACCATCTGCACCTCACTAGAACTAATAATATCTTCTAAGTTGCCTACAAAATCTTTAATCACTTGGTGTAGCTCAGTGATGAGTAGCACCTCCTTTAATGTCAATCCGTGAAGACGTGAGGATGGTATGAAGACCAAGAGCAAGTGGAAGCACAAGTGCGTGAGTGAGAAGCACACAAGCATGCACACACATACACGCACACGCGCACACACGGCAAGAACAAAGAGAGTAAGACAATGGAATCACTTCTATTGCAAGAAAGTTCTCATACAAGCTCAAACTACAAGAAGCTAGCCCCAAAAATGAGCTCTCTAGCTCTATTTATAGTTTTTGACTAGCTTTGGCCCTGTCCAGACCTAGTGTCCGGCCTAGTTAAAAATTAGGTTCCAGGGCTTATTTGAGGGCTCAAACGAGATCTAAAACTTATGAAAATTGGCAGGCAACTACTTCTAAGGCTCCTCAAGCTCGAGGACTCCTCGGCTTGTACAAAATGGAGCTACAAAAAAGGTGAAAATGGTATTTACAGGGGTTTTTAGTGATGAGAATCACTTTAAAATGATCTAAGGGTTTTGAAAAAAATGAAGGGTTGCCTTGGTGCTAGATCTGCATGTGTGTCCGTACTTGCTTCGTCCCGTATATTGTCAACACTCTCCCCCCCCTAGGGTCTGTCGCCCCTGACAGACCTCTGTTCTGCAGTTTGATCAATGTACTTCTGCAGGAGGTCGGTTGCCAATTCTTGTTCTTTGATTCTTAAACCTCTGATCAGGTCTCATTGCAAAGCCTCCCAATCCACTGTACCAGGCATGTCAGGTTGTGGCATCGTGTAAAGCTCGGAATGCATTGTTTGCTCGCATGCAAAGAGATGGAGTAAATGCGTAGGCCGTGGCGCGAATACCTCTGAATGTGCTTCCCAAAACCCCGTGGTGAACATATCGTCGAATGTTTGCTTGTAGCAGGCAGGGAGATATCTTATGCGTGCATGCCATGCGTAAGCCACTCGTATGCTCGGGGTTGTGCTCATATCATATAGCAGGTCGTAGTTAACATTAATAAACCCGGGAATAGGAGGTTGAATACGGCATACATTGCGAAAAGTTTTGAGTACGACCTGCATCATATCAAAGATCTTGAGCATCATCTGGGCAGCGACATCTGGCATGGGGTGGAGACGTGGTATCCAATGTCTGATGGTTGCAATCATGTATGACACTGTGGGAGTACCGGTTGGGGGGGCGATGGCGGGGTAATTGAGCCATTCTTTACAGTTCGCGTTATTCTGAACCTTGATTGCAAAAGCTTTCCATGATCTTCGTCTTTGCACTGGCCCAAAACACGGATTGTACTTCAAATGCATGGGGGCGTGATCCCATGTTCTAAGCATTTCTGGGTAAGTTTCGAGTAACTTCTGCCTCCAAGTTGGTTGGAATATGGCCCCTTTTCGTGCCGCTTCTGGTATATCTTCTGGTTCGAACTGTGTGGCAAATGTTGGGCACTTGTTGGTGACTCTTTTGATTTCTGCGTTGTAGTCGGCCAACAATACAAAATAGGGCTTGTATTGTAATTCTGAGCTAGTGATAAGGCGTCTAGAGGCAATGTGCCTGAAGTACTCTGAGTGAAGGATGGTGTCCTCAATGGCCTTCATTGCCAGCATCTGAGTGGATATCCGTTCCTGATGAGTTTTCCCCATTTCCTCTACCTGTTTCATCCATGTTGATGGGGGTTCCTCATAGGTATCTTGACCTTCTTCTGTGACGCGTCCTCCTGGGAATGGTTGAGGCTCGTAGGTGTCGTCGAATGCTTCCTCCACTGGAATAATAACTGCTTCTTCTTCTAACGGTTGCTCTAGTGGGGAAGGAGGTCGCTCGTACTGCATCAACTTCAATTTTAATTCTGCAATCTATTGCCGTAACTCCAGTATGTCATTGGTCGTTGAATGTTCAGGTTCAGGTGAAGTGGCAGCGTCGGTCATCTCTTTACGTTCCCGTTGGTGTGGTGTAGACTCTTGGGGTCTTTGTAGGTCCTTCAGCTGGTCGGCAAGCTGATCATGTGCTTCTAAAAGATTGGCATAAGTTCCCAAGATCTGTTGTATGCTTTCTGAGGGAACAGCTTGAAATTTAGCCGGGTCTATGGGTGCTCCCGGGGTATTCTCCATGGCAGCTTCGAGGTTCTCTTGGTTTTGTTGTTGAAGCCGTCTGTTCTCTTCTTGAGCTGCCGCCAGATGTCATCGTAGCAAGGCCATGTTTCGTTGAAGCCTTGCATTGCGGCCCATTTGATCTCGCAGCTGTTCCTCCATGGCTTTGCTCTCTTCCATATGCCTCGCTTCGAGTTGCGCATTTGCATGTTCGAGGGCGGATATTTTGCTTTGTGACTCCGTATGACTGGACTCAAAAGCATTGACACGCTCTTGGAGTGTTGCTGAGAGGGTGCAAAGCTCCTTGTTATTTTCTTCCAATAATTTATATTCCTGCTTAAGCTGAGTGGCAGCTTCGAGCATGGTGTCGAGTGCAAGACTAAATGAGGTGGATGCAGGGGTAAGGATGGGAGATGCAGGGGGTTGGGAAGTGGGAATGGGAAAAGTGGATGTTGTGCCTACCGTGTGTGGAAATGGTGATGTGAGTGTAATAACTTGTGATGGTGTTGTGAGAACAGTGGTGGTGGGTGATCCAGCGGAGGGTGAGATGTCCATGGGGTCGGACGTGAGAGAGTGTGAGTCGTGAACTGTGAACACCGGGATGGTGGGTAGTGTGATAGTGGTGGCCGTGAATGTGGGGGAGTGGATTTGGGGAAGGGACTTTTTATTATGGTTATCAACCTGTTGAAGTATGTTTACAAGTTGGGTCCAGAAGGAGGGTTGGGTGATTTGTGGGGTGCCCGAGGCAGTTACAATGGACGGGGTAGGTAGAGTTTGGGAGGGAGGAAATGTTGGGGTGGAGGGTAAAGGATGGGAAAAAGTTGGACTAGTGACAGATGGTTGTCCAAAGGCAGGGAGGAAGGAAGGGTGACCTAGTTGGGGTTCAAAAATTTGGGTTACAGAGATGAATGAGGGTAAAGGAAAGAAAGTGGAAACGGGGGTGTGTACAATGGTCTCACTATAGGAGGATATTGGTTGTGTAGAAAGACACGTGGAGAGAGGTTCTGAGGGTGGGATAGGAGATGATGGGGGGGATGGTGCATGCGTAATTTCCTCCGATTCATCATTGGGCCTAGGGCTAATCATGTGAACATCTTCTGACGTGGACGTAGCTAACGCGGTAGATACCTCCATCTGAATCATCTTTCCTTGTCGAGGCTGTGTGTCAATCCTTCTTTGATCATAAGTAGGGTTCTCTCGATAGACCAAGGTTCTCATTGCTTCACTGATGCCACAGGTGTCCGCCAAAAGATTTAGCGATTCTACAAAATGGGGGTCGATATTCTCCGACTGCAGCATCTGGTTTACTAGGGCCCTATTTGCTTCTTCTGACATTTTATGGCGTCGTTGCACCTGCTTGATTGTTCGGTATAGTCGTCTGAGCTGTGCCGTATATGCAGGGGCTTCGTCTTCACTCTCTTCTGGGTCATCTCTTGGTGCCTTCTCCTGAGCTTGTGTGCTTAGCCTCTGAGGAAGTTGTGCCACTCCTATCTCCTGTACACTGCTTGTCTCGCCTCGTGCATGTTCTCTTTGGGCTGATGTCCCCGGATCGACATTGTCAGGGCAACCTTCACTGTCTGATAGATGGGCCGTCTGCAGGAATGTTTCAAAATTAAAGTTTGGGTCCTCGGTGAAGGTGGCCATAGCTGCAAACTCTGCATCGGTAGGTAGTGGAGGGGCAGAAGGAGTGGGCTGTACCACCTCTCTTGGTTGAGACTCTTGGAGATGGATCGTGAAGGGTGCCACTTGGGTTTCCTCTCTAGTGGAGACTTCGGTGGTGGCCTCTGGAGGGATCAGGACCTGTGAAAGGGATCCACGCATTCTTTTTGCAGGTTGACTCCCTGACTTCCGCCCTTTGAACAGCTCCAGGTGTGCATACTTTAGGGCTCGGGAAACTGGCACATCATATGCAAGACATCTGTAGATGATTCTTGTCAGCGCACAACAACCATGTAAAGTGGGCTTCCTCACTCCCCGCTTGCCTGCCTCATACGCTTGATCTAAGATCCATACCGGCATCTTAATGGTCAAGCTTCCGGTCTCTGCTAAATATAGCCCGTACCATATCTTTTTGTGAGGCTGCGTGAATCGGTCCTGAGCGGGAAATGCGAAGTGCTGGAGGCACATCCGCAGAGGTATGGCGATGTTGGGGGTGAGGGCGCACATTTCTTTTAGTTTCTTGATTCTATTGCTTTTCATCGACTCTGGTATCAAGGGGTCGCGGTCAGAAGGTACATGCGTGCCATACATCTGAAGGGCTTCCCTGATTAACGTTACATTTAATTCAAACTTCCTCATCTCCTCTAGATTGGATAAGGAGGGCACCCAGAATGTGCCTGAATGATCTTTATCCCCGGTAGGTTTCAGCGTAGCAATCAAGTAGTAGCACCTGAGGAAGTCGGGTTTAGGTAGAGCTGCACTGAAGTAAGCTTGTAGTCCTGCCTTTTGCCAGATATCTTGGAGTGGAGCTGCATTCTGTAAGGTCTCAAATTCTCTTGAAAAGAATTGGAAGGTCCACCAAACTCCTCCACATTCCATCTTGGATTCCCAGATGTGATCCACGTCTCCCAAATCTCCTGGCATCTCATTGAACCAGTGAGAATGCCCCTTTACCCTTTCGGTTAAGCCATTTGGTGGATCTGGAATAGGAATCCTCCGCACATTGACGAACTCCTCAGGCCGAGCTGTTGGTGGGGCCTCCACCGGCATGGCATCCCAATTGATTGGAGCACAAGATCCTGCCTGAGAGCTTGTGCCTGCCGCTGTTGCCATGAGAGTAGGTTGCTTACCTGCTGGAAGACGAAAGTCACATTAGTGTTGTATAGGAAACAAGATGTAATGGTGTTCCCTTCACAATACTAACATGACAATCCCGCAGGTCAGTGGTTAGTGGTGAAGTGTTTGTGATGGTGTGAGTGGTGATCAGAGGTCAGTGTCCTCCTAGATGCATACTTTGGTTATGCAATGGGCTCGGAATGCTCCTGTGTTAGTGTGGGTGGATTTACAGAATTGGGTCAAGGGGGTTTAGTACACAGTTTAATTCTCCATGCTTGGATAGAGGAGTCGTAGCTCTTAGAGCTGAAGATAGGTAAAGGTTTCTGGATGGGAGTGTGATGTATCTGGGACCTTTTGGGTACCCAAATCTGCGTGGGTGCGGGTCTATGGGTAAGGTATTTCTTGGCGATCCCCATTTGTCTAATGCTCGGACTTGTAGAAGAAGGTCGAGGGGATGGTGGATATTGATTCTGTTTCTGCCCTGCCTTTTGCTTGTCGATCTCGGCTTTGTTGGAGTTCTTAGGTGCTTTTTGTCCTTTTGGCACCCATATTTGTTTGGTGCCGCTTCCTTTGGTTGGTCTAGACTGCTTTCCTTGTTGCGTCTTATGATACTACCGTCGGTCTGGGTTCCTTCGTCGTGGTTGACTCTGTTGTGGTTGAGGTTGAGAGGTCGGATGGACGCTCTGCTTTGGAAAAGAAGGGAGTTCCAACACTTGCGTGACATGCCCATTAGGAAGTGATTCGTTCTTTAACTTTAATCTAGGCCAGTCCGCAACAAGTTTGGAAGGATGAGCACCGCAGGGTGTCATGCTCATTTGGCTGCTGATGCAACCCACCTGACCGCTGATTGTGTCCATCTGCCCTCGCGGATGGGTAGCTGCCCCTTCTAGTTTGCAGGAAGTCCCAGGGAAGATCTCCTGTCGTCCTTCTGATTGACAACTGTCTATAGCCAAGCCCAAGTGGGTTGGTGTAGACGTAGCGTGATTGAGCTGATCAAGGATCTTCCGGTCTTCCGTCGCATGTGTTTCATAGGGTCTAGGGTCACAACTGTCAGGCGGAATGCCGTTAGGGAAGTCAAGCGGTATCACTCGCTTTTGCTCTAAGGTTCCAATCTGTAAGGAGCCTTGTCTAAGAGTTAGGTCCACTGAGTGATCGTATAGCCAATCTTGGCCAAGGATTAGGGGTTCTATCAGGTCGTCATCATGGCACACTAGTAGCTTCGCCGTCATGGTCATATTCTTAATGAGGATAGGAAGGTCCACCTCACCCATGCAAGGGGTTTCCATGCCTCCTAGCCCTATGAGGTATGCCTCAATTGGCCGCATTTCTATTCCTGAATCCTTATAGTGGGACCATCTAATCGCACTAGTCGCCGCACCTGAGTCAATTAAGGCCCTGAGTTCTTGGCAAGGGTTGCCGTGCGCTAGCGTGACTGTAATGAATGGTCTCCTGTCCACTATACTAGGATGAGTGGTTGACTTTACTTGACACATGGCCATGGGATATCTGGGTGATGTTTCCAGATGGTTATAATGTTCTCTCCCTAGTCCTTGTCTTCTTAGCTTCATGCGCTTAATGCGTTCTATGGCTTCTGCCTGAGCTTCAACTCGTATTCTGTTTTCTTCCTCCTTACGCTTCTTTGCCAATGTGAGTCGTCTAAGCATATCCTCAGTAAGAGGTTCCTGATATAGCTTGACTCTACAGCCACTAATGTAATTAGGCATTATATCTCCTTCTAAGGTGGCTAACTATACTGCTCCACTTGTCGAAAGTCTGTTAATGATCATAGGTCCATAACCCCGCTTTTCTAACTTCCGTGCGTGCTGTTTCAGCATATACACTAGAACTAAATCTCCTTCTTTTAGGCCTTTATCTTTCACATGTGCATCAAAATATGCTTTCTGTCGCGCTGCGTATATTCCTGCTGCTGCTTTCAGCCTGGTTTCTCCTAATCGTTCCAAGTCCATTATTCTCGCTGATAATTCATGGCCGGTCCACTGATGTTCTTGTGCAACCTTAAGGGTCGGTATCAAGAAGTCCAAAGGAAGCACTGCATTCTGACCAAAAACCATCTGAAAGGGAGTTGCATTGAGTACGGTCTTGTAGGCCACTCGATATGCCCAAACAGCGTGGTGTAACTGTTTGTCCCAATCTGAACGTTTGTTGTTCACGAGTTTCGTCAGTACGTTACAAAGTATCTTGTTAGTGCTTTCAGCCTGACCATTGGCCTGAGGATGATATGGTGCAGATTTCTTGTGAATCACCATAAAATCCTGTAACAAATATTCAATGACTTGGTTTAGAAAATGAGTGCCTCGATCGCTCACTAACTCTATAGGCAATCCATATCTAGTGAACACATTTTCGAATAAGAATTTAGCCGTCGTTTGAGCATCATTCTTCGTCGTGGCTTTTACTTCCACCCACTTTGTAAGGTAATCTGTGGCTACAATAATATATTCTGCGTGGGAGTTTCTAGCTGGGGGGTTGATGGGACCTACAAAGTCTATACCCCACTTTGAAAATGCACGTCCTCCCATCATTGGCCTTAAAGGCATTTCATCTTTTCTTATCGGATATTGAGCACGTTGGCATGTGTCAGAACTCTTCATATAAGTATGTGCGTCCATATGAAGAGTGGGCCACCAAAGTCCTGAGAATAGAATGGTCTTAATTACTCTGTCAGGCCCAAAGTGTCCCCCTGCGGCACCGCTGTGTGCAGTTTCTAAGACTTTCAAATAGTATGATTCATGAACGCACAGTCTTAGGTAACCATCCTTGCCTCTTCGATATAGGTTGTCTCCTACTAAGGCATAGTCTTGAGCCTCTTGCTCCATGCTCCGTTTTCTTGCAAGACTAGCTTGATTGGGTAATGTTCCCGATCTCATGAACTCGACCAATGGAGCACTCCAATCTGGGATTAATGACACGTGATAAAGAGTGGCATGTTCCACTGGGGGTCTCTTCTGGCACCCTAGACAACTCTGGATCCACTCTTGTATTTCTTTGTCCATGCTAGGCCAATACACTCCTAAGCGTCTTAGATTCTGCAATGTTCGTTGTTTAGAGTAGTGATTTCCTAGCAATCCCTCATGGGCTTGTTGCAACCAACTAGTATGTTCATCGTCCTCGACACAACACGCTAATACGCCCTCGGCATCTTGCTTGTACATACTTCCGGCCAATATTTGATACTTTAGTGATTTTACAATTTCCTCTTTGCTTGTTTTCACATTCTTATTTGCAGGCCCGAAGGTTAGGACTGGTACCAACTTATTTGCCCATTTAGGAACAACTTCTAAGTTGAACAGATAAGCATCGGGCAATTCATCAGACACTCCTTGCGGTGGCTCTCCTGAAGTGATGCGGGAAAGATGGTCAGCCCTAAGATGGGTTCTACCTTTCCTGACAACAACTTCAAAGTCGTATTCCATTAGTAAGAGGAACCATCTTACTAAGCGGCCTGTATTGCAAGGTTTATTGACCAAATATAGTAAAGCTTGATGATCAGTGAAAAATTTGAACTTATTGACCAATAGATAGTGTCTAAACTTCTTCACAGCATACACCATACCTAGGCCTTCCCTCTCCGTTGTGGTATAATTTCGTTCAGCTGCGTTTAATTGCCTACTAGCATATGCTATTGGCAAATCTAGGTTTCCTTCACCTGTGGGTTGCGCTAGCACACACCCTATTGCATGATTTGAGGCATCTACATGGACATGAAAGGGTTTGCTCCAATCTGGAGTAGTCAATATTGGTGCTGTGCACAACCGTCTCTTCAGCTCATTGAAGGAAGTCTCGCATTCTTCATTCCACTCAAAATTTGTTAACAGCCCATAAAGAGGTTTAGCTATGATGGCATACATGTGGATAAACCTACGGTAGTATCCACAATGGCCCATAAAGGCTTGTACCTCTTTAACATTCCTTGGTCTCGGCAATTCTGCTATTGCTCTTACCTTGTCTTCATCTGTTGAAATTCCATTCTTAGAAACAATGTGACCTAAGATCTTACCTTGTCGTACCATAAACACACATTTCTCTGGATTCAGACACACTCGATAATCTCTACACCTATTGAAGATTTGCCTGAGCTCAGGGATGTGGTAACTTCTCTCTTGGGAATGAGCGCATAAATCACCCACATATACTTCTAAGCTCTTTCGTAAGAACTCTTTGAAGACATGACACATGAGTCTTTGGAATGTTGCAGGTGCATTGGTGAGCCCAAATGGCATCACACGAAATGCAAAGATTCCCCATTCTGTGGCAAAGGCCGTTTTGTGTTGATCTTCGGGGGCAATGGCTACTTGATTGTAACCTGAAAATCCATCAAGGAAGCTGTAAACTTCCTTGCCTGCAACACGCTCCAATAGATGTTCGGTGATTGGAAGTGGGTAACTATCTCGGATCGTAGCGGCATTGACTTTTTTAAGGTTAATGCACACTCGCAATTTCCCATTCTTCTTGGGCACCACTACAATGGGGGACACCCATTCAGTGTGCTCAATCTCATAGATGAATCCGGCTTCAATCAGCCTGTCAATTTCCTCTTTTATTTTGGCTGCATAATTGTCATTATAGGTGTAGGGCTTTTGTTTGGTGGGCTTGGCATCAGCGGTCATCGGAATCGTATGAGAGCAAATCTCTGGATCTACTCCTTTCAAGTCTCTATAGTGGCATGCGAACACATCCCTATATTCCCTTAATAGAGCTACAAGCTCTGCTTCTTCTTCTGCACTTAGGTCGTCTCCTATGTACGTACATCGCTCTTCGTTCCCTTCAATGGTCACTACAATTTTTTTGGTCTTTTCTATTGTCATATGCTTCTCCTATAATGGCCTCTCTTTTAGGCATTCGTACCAAAATTTTCTGGTCTTCCACTTCATATTTCTTGAAATTTTTTGGTACTTCAAACAATGATTCTTCCTCTTCTTGTCTCACTGCTTTTCTTTTCTTTTTCTTTTGACCTCCTTCACTTCCTTTCTTTGAACTTATCGTTTTAATACTCGCAAGGGGTTCTTCTTCCTTTTGGGTTAACACTCCTAGGTCTTCTAAGTAGTGTTCCTCTGAGTCAAAGTATGTATCCATTACAATGGATTCTAGATCATCGTCATTCTCTTCTTCTTCTATGAACTCACTAGGATCACACTCTTCCAACAAGGGCTGACACATGAACACTGAAATATCATAACCCTCCTCATCACAATGGGGTGTCCATTGTTCCTCATTGACTGCAATGTCCATGGTAGCTAAGATTTCTGCCCAACCATGAGGCTCGAATTCCTCATCTGGAAATATCATTGGTGTATAGGCTGGGTCTTTTATTGGTCTATCTCCTGGGGAAATTCCTTCTTCTCTCGCTTTCAGGCGCTTTTCCTCTTCCTCAGCGACCTTGCACATCCACAAGTGAGTATCTTCATGCAGCCAAGATGGTTCAGGTGAACTTCCAGAATGCACGGAGATAGAATCTTCTTTCGCTTTGTGGATAGGATTCCACTGTACGGGTGGTACATCTCTGAAGGTGTAATCCTTCAGATTGACCTTGGTGGCGACCCCTAAGTGCTGTAAGTACAAGGAGTTGGTTCCCCAATCCTGTACTATTTGCAATTGTCGTAGGAAAGGTCTTCCTAGGATCATCTCGTAAACATTATTCTTCTCAAAGTCACATATAGCAAACGTATGTTCAAACTCTACACCACAAGTGGTTAGAGTTATCCCTTCAAGCAATCCGAGAGGTCTTTCAAAACGACCATCTGCCATTTGAAGTTTCATTCTCGTTGGTCTTAAGGTGGGTTTGCCCCATCGCTTCCACAAGGAGGTGTTCGCAATAGCAACACCAGCACCCGAATCCACAATTGCTTTGGTTGTGTAACCTTGATAGGTGATCGGAAGATAGGTGTTACCTTCTTCACCTTCGCTCATATCTCCTATCTTGTCGAGAGGTATCTCTGGTACTTTTTGTTTAGAGCCTACTTTTGGTGTATTGGATTCAAGTTCTGGAACCTGATCCTTCACCTGATTCCAGAGCTCCGGTTTTGCCTTGAGGAGTTCCTCCACAGTGAGGTGACATTGAACCTTAGTGTTCTTCACCACATCAGTGTTCCTGGGAATCACTGAGTCTTCATTTCTCACCAATATTGTGGGAGCTCTGATCTGGAGAGATTCAGATTCCCATGGGCCTGTGAAATGAGGCAACTCTTGTAAAGAATTAGATTCAAAATCTAATCTCTCATCCTCTTGTTGCTTTGTTTGATCTCCATAGATAGACAGAATGTCTTGGGGAAATTGATCATGAAGATCATCAATCTTAGGAATAGGAGGGGAATCACCCTTCTCCTTGGCCCATTTCTCTTCTTGTATTTCCCGCAAGAACTCTTGAGAGTACTGTTGAATTGAAGGAGGTATTCCAGCATCCGTGGAATTAGGAACATAAGCTCCCTTAGGTGGTGAGCTTCCTCTTTCAACAACTGGTTGAGCCTGTGGCGGTAAAGAAACCTGTGATTTGTTTACCAACTGCTCTAATCTTTCCAGTAAGCCTTGGAAATGCAAATCCGGCTTGACAGAGTTTGTCTGATTGAACTTTTGACTAGTCTCAAGTATAGCTTGAGCTTGTTCTACCATTTTCATGCACATTTTCATCCATTCAATCTCTAAATCTGCTCTAGGGTAACTCTTGTCTAGGTTTGCAGCTGTTGGCCCTTCTTGAAGTCGAGCCTGGTAGGCCTTGAACATCATGTCCAAGCCTTCAGGAGTGGGGTCAGCTAATACTGATCCTACTCGGGGTGGTGGGTGGGTTACGAGGGGTGTATTAGAGGTTGGAGAAATGTAGGGTGATGGGGATGGTAGTGGTGGAAGTGTGTGGGAGTGCGGTTGAGATGTGATCTCTGTGATTTTTGCCTTGGTTTCTCTCACGCTTTCTTCAAGTTCGTTTATCTTTTTTGCCCATTGCCTCTTCATTCTTTCACGACTATCCTTCCAGGCGCTAGTTCTCTTTTTGGGTATGCTCTCTGTTTCACTCACCTCGGGGCTCTTTTCGGGCCCAACACCTTGGTGTTGTTGAAGTGCCTGGGCTCTTGTGATCACCTGCACAGGTGCAGTGGAAGTCACACTCCCTATGGAGTCTACAACTAACCCAACGACATTGATAGGGGTGATTTTAGGCATGTTATTAGGGTTCTTCGGGCAATCTCGTAGGAGATGCTCTTTCCCGCAGTCTTGACAGAAGCCCTGAATGGTTACTGGTTGAGGCTGTGTAGGGGCAGGCAGTGGACAATCACATAATGTGATCTCCTTGACATCTGAAGCATGGTCCTCTAGGAAATGGGGGTCGTACCTGCCTAGGTTGAGGTCTAGAGTTGGGGTTTGTGTACATGACATTAGAATACTCAGGTTCCCCACTATTTTCACTTGGGTCCTCATAATAGTATGACTCGTTATGCTCGGGTGACTGCATGTAGTAGGCCTGTGGGCTATCAATATGTGTGGAGTCAAAACTATGGTCACTTGGATCATTGTCTGATAGCAATGGGGTGACTGGGACTATGGCTCTATTCGGATTTTCTTCAGTAGATGCATATTTCACTGGGATCACATTGGTTGGAGCAGGGGGTTGCTGCACTAGGACTGGTTGAGGTCTCTGCTGCCCTTGATAAGGTGGTTGATAAGTTTGTTGTGGTCTGTTGTATTGTGGTGATGGGTACTGATTCTGGTATCTACCATGTTGTGGATATGGCTGAGGATAATTTTGCCTAACAGTTTGTTTGTTATATGGGCAGTCTTGTGCCGTGTGATTGGTGTACCTGCGCTCTATGGTGCAGTACTGGCTACTAGGATTCGCCTGAGGTTGGGCCATAATGGGACATACACTTGCCATATGTTCACCGCCACAATTGTAACACCGCTTAACTGGGGCAAATCTTGGAATTTGCTTGCTAGAGACACCTAGTTTTTGGGCTACCTTCTCTGCAAGTTCCTCGATGGATGTGGATTGACCAGATGTCATGTTACTAGAGCTATCAGAATCCTTATAGATTTTGGATAGTTCTAATTCCTCACCTAGATTGTCCTCAATGTCTATGCACATGCGCACGCACTCTTCTATCGTTCTGGGGTCCTTCAGGTACACATATGACCTGAGCTTAGTGCTCAACAATCCATCTAGGAACAAGGCCACTTGTTTGGCTGGTGTGGGTAACTCCGGCATCGGGCATCTCTCCAGGTACTGTCTAAATCTTCTCCCAGCTAGTCTGACCGTCTCTTGAGGTGTTTGTTTGAAGCTGTGAATTAGTGAGGAGGTGTTATGCCTGATTCCACTCTTAGAAAACTCAACAATAAATGCCTCTAAGAGCTGGTCTATGTTTCTGAAATGCCTCTCATTTAGTGGTTGAAACCACGTAAGGGCGGTGTTCCTAAGAGTTAGACCGAAAGCATTATATTGTGTGAATAGGTCCTCTACCTGTTCAGCTTTCAATACTTGCCAAAATTCTGCCACGTGGTCATAAGGGTCTCCCGTGCCATCGAAGTAATTCTTCATGGACTTCACCAAGTGAGTTGGTCGCAGGGTCCTAGTGTGTTCTCTCGGCCTTGGCAAAGGAAAATCGTCAGTATTCCTTTGATTCCATGGGGTTCTATGTCTCTCAGGTTCCACTCTATTCCTTTCTGTTCCTGGTCTTTCTCTTCCCAGGGAGTTGGCAAAAGTTACCTCAGGTTTGTCTCTACTTCTATCTCTTTGAGCTCCATGAGCTTGGGAGGTCCCAGCTCCTTGGTGACCAAAGGACACATTAGACCTTGGTTGGGGAAAAACAAATTCTCCCTTCCATGTGTAGGCATGTCTGCCATGCTCAGTGACCACGAAGATTGTCTCTGATGCATTGTCTAGGCACTCACTTCCTGGGGTTGAGCAGATTTGTATCTCCAAAAAGCCTCATCGGTTTCTCGGTTTAAAAGCAGATCTATGCTTTTATTATCCTGTGGAATCCACTCTGGAGTCATGATTCTAGTCAAGACAGATTTACCACGGGGAGTTCTTGGCTCTCTCTCTAAGTTCCCTTGCTCTATATCACCCATGTCGGTCTCCGCAATCACATTTCCAAACTCATCAGTTCTATCAGGAAGAGTGGTGACTACATATATAGTCCCCTCTTTATCTAGGTATGCTCCATTCTCAAACTTGACTACCGGGTGGTCTAATCCATGGGGTTGATCGGGGTTCTTAATCTGGACCACCGATCTTCTTAGTCCGTCTTCGTAGATGCGAGCACCTAGACGATTCGTCCTGATGTATTCCAGCTGAGTCTTGTACGGTCCTTCTGGCTTTTCTAGATAAGCCAACCCAGAACTACCTACTGGTCTCTCCATGTGATAGGACATCTCAGAATCACTTGTTTCTGATCTGGGAGTGTATGGGTAATCACTCAACTGTTGGGCCCAAGACCTGGCAGTGTGATTGACACTAGCTTCAGAAGATCTGAGGCTTTGTCTGTCTCGGCCTAAGTGTCTGCCTGATCTAAGGTTCATATGCCTGATTTATTTACCCCCTTGGACCCAAGCACACTCTCGTTGCACCAATCACTTTGTTCTTTTGAGTTGAATATTACGTTTATGGTCTTGTCTGAAATAGCGTCGTCAGGAGTACTTAAGTGAATTCCGCACTTGATAAGTGATCGATTCTCGTTTACCTTTTGTCCCTTAGGGTTTTCGCACTTAAGACCTATTTACTTCTTGCACTTGGTTGATTAATACTCTTGGACTTGATTCGTGCCTAACGTTGCCCTAATTAATTACCACACCTAAGTCGTACTTAGCCTAAGCTAGGAATTGACAAAGGAGGGTTGAGAAATCTTCCAACCTCAATTAGCTGGTAGACCAGACTGCTACACAAGCCCAGGAAGCCTTCTCCCAAGCTTGGTACTCACCCTTGCTAGCTTGCTTTGGATTGCCTTGAGTGCACACAAAGTTCCTGCAAAAGCTCACCCGTTAGTATAGCTCTGTTACCACAAGTAATTGAAAGACACACATCAATAATTTTAGTCCCCCTGGAGTAACTCACTGTACCCCCTGAATCTGAGGACCACTTAGTTCCACCTAAAGGTCAACTTAAAAATGCATGTTCTAAAACTCAGCGTATGATTCTTACAAAACCAGTCATGGTCCACGTAGGATTCTCAACGAGCTTTCCAACGAGACCAAAATCTCATCAATCGGAGTTCGTATGGTCAAGTTATGACCATTCAGGCACTATAGGGTCGAAACAGGCTCTCAGGGTTCAGGAGATCCCTCTCTGGTTTCTAGGTCTTTTGCCCACTTCCAAGGTTCTAAAGTTATACCAAGGTGCCTAAAATTAAGCTCAACTACCCTTCAATTCACTCAAAATTAACCCTAACTTTTCATGCATTAAAGGCCGTGTATCGCGATAGGTCGGGTCGAGGTGTCGGGATAGGTCGGGGTGTCGCGATAGCTCGTGAAGTGTCACCATAGGTCGGGGTGTCGCGATAGCTCGTGAAGTGTCGCGATGGGTCGGGGTGTCGCGATAGCTCGTGAAGTGTCGCGATAGGTCGGGGTGTCGCGATAGGTCGTGAGGTGTCGCGATAGCTCGTGAGGTGTCGCGATAGGTCGTGAGGTGTCCCGATAGGTCGTGAGGTGTCGCGATAGCTCGTGAGGTGTCGCGATAGGTCGTGAGGTGTCGCGATAGGTCGTGAGGTGTCGCGATAGCTCGTGAAGTGTCGCGATAGGTCGGGGTGTCGCAATACCTCGAGGTGTCGCGATAGCTCGGGATATGGTGAATTTTTCTGTTCTGTCTAGTGATCCTGGGAGCTCTAGGCCTGCGCAGTGTCGTGGTGCACTCAGAATCGTGATTGGGTGAAATTTTCGGAGTGTCGCGATAGCTCGAGCTCAACGCCTCGGGGACTGTGCAGACAAATTCTGTACCTGCTGAGCTTGCTGGAGATGATGATGGAGCTGCCACCTGCAAGAAACATGCAAAAAACACACAAAGACAAGCACACACACTCGCTCTCTCTCAAACTCGCACACAACAAATGAGGGAATGATAAGGAAGAGGGAATATGTATTGGAGAAGGAGGTGGAGGTGGAGATGGAGAAGGAGGTGAAGATGAAGATGGAGATGGAGAAAAATCAGAAATTTACCTACTACTTACCATTCCAATGCGTCCTCTCTACGTCTTACCATCACACGCTCGTCCTCAAAGCTCGATCCCCGGCAACGGCGCCAAAATTTGGTGTAGCTCAGTGATGAGTAGCACCTCCTTTAATGTCAATCCGGGAAGACGTGAGGATGGTATGAAGACCAAGAGCAAGTGGAAGCACAAGTGCGTGAGTGAGAAGCACACAAGCATGCACACACATACACGCACACGCGCACACACGGCAAGAACAAAGAGAGTAAGACAATGGAATCACTTCTATTGCAAGAAAGTTCTCATACAAGCTCAAACTACAAGAAGCTAGCCCCAAAAATGAGCTCTCTAGCTCTATTTATAGTTTTTGACTAGCTTTGGCCCTGTCCAGACCTAGTGTCCGGCCTAGTTAAAAATTAGGTTCCAGGGCTTATTTGAGGGCTCAAACGAGATCTAAAAATTATGAAAATTGGCAGGCAACTACTTCTAAGGCTCCTCAAGCTCGAGGACTCCTCGGCTTGTACAAAATGGAGCTACAAAAAAGGTGAAAATGGTATTTACAGGGGTTTTTAGTGATGAGAATCACTTTAAAATGATATAAGGGTTTTGAAAAAAATGAAGGGTTGCCTTAGTGCTAGATCTGCATGTGTGTCCGTACTTGCTTCGTCCCCTATATTGTCAACACTGTGTAGCTCAGTGATGAGTAGCACCTCCTTTAATGTCAATCCGGGAAGACGTGAGGATGGTATGAAGACCAAGAGCAAGTGGAAGCACAAGTGCGTGAGTGAGAAGCACACAAGCATGCACACACATACACGCACACGCGCACACACGGCAAGAACAAAGAGAGTAAGACAATGGAATCACTTCTATTGCAAGAAAGTTCTCATACAAGCTCAAACTACAAGAAGCTAGCCAAAAATGAGCTCTCTAGCTCTATTTATAGTTTTTGACTAGCTTTGGCCCTGTCCAGACCTAGTGGCCGGCCTAGTTAAAAATTAGGTTCCAGGGCTTATTTGAGGGCTCAAACGAGATCTAAAAATTATGAAAATTGGCAGGCAACTACTTCTAAGGCTCCTCAAGCTCGAGGACTCCTCGGCTTGTACAAAATGGAGCTACAAAAAGGTGAAAATGGTATTTACAGGGGTTTTTAGTGATGAGAATCACTTTAAAATGATGTAAGGGTTTTGAAAAAAATGAAGGGTTGCCTTAGTGCTAGATCTGCATGTGTGTCCGTACTTGCTTCGTCCCGTATACTGTCAACACTCTCCCCCCCCCCCTAGGGTCTGTCGCCTCTGACAGACCTCTGTTCCACAGTTTGATCAATGTACTTCTGCAGGAGGTCGGTTGCCAATTCTTGTTCTTTGATTCTTAAACCTCTGATCAGGTCTCGTTGCAAAGCCTCCCAATCAACTGTACCAGGCATGTCAGGTTGTGGCATCGTGTAAAGCTCGGAATGCATTGTTTGCTCGCATGCAAAGAGGTGGAGTAAATGCGTGGGCCGTGGCGCGAATACCTCTGAATGTGCTTCCCAAAAGCTCGTGGTGAACATATCGTCGAATGTTTGCTTGTAGCAGGCAGGGAGATATCTTATGCGTGCATGCCATGCGTAAGCCACTCGTATGCTCGGGGTTGTGCTCATATCATATAGCACGTCGTAGTTACCATTAATAAACCCGGGAATAGGAGGTTGCATACGGCATACATTGCGAAAAGTTTTGAATACGACCTGCATCATATCGAAGATCTCGAGCATCATCTGGGCAGCGACATCTGGCATGGGGTGGAGACGTGGTATCCAATGTCTGATGGTTGCAATCATGTATGACACTGTGGGAGTACCGGTTGGGGGGGCGATGGCGGGGTAATTGAGCCATTCTTTACAGTTCGCGTTATTCTGAACCTTGATTGCAAAAGCTTTCCATGATCTTCGTCTTTGCAGTGGCCCAAAACACGGATTGTACTTCAAATGCATGGGGGCGTGATCCCATGTTCTAAGCATTTCTGGGTAAGTTTCGTGTAACTTCTGCCTCCAAGTTGGTTGGAATATGGCCCCTTTTCGTGCCGCTTCTGGTATATCTTCTCGTTTGAATTGTGTGGCAAATGTTGGGCACTTATTGGTGACTCTTTTGATTTCTCCGTTGTAGTCGGCCAACAATACAAAATAGGGCTTGTATTGTAATTCTGAGCTAGTGATAAGGCGTCTAGAGGCAATGTGCCTGAAGTACTCTGAGTGAAGGATGGTGTCCTCAATGGCCTTCATTGCCAGCATCTGAGTGGATATCCGTTCCTGATGAGTTTTCCCCATTTCCTCTACCTGTTTCATCCATGTTGATGGGGGTTCCTCATAGGTATCTTGACCTTCTTCTGTGACGCGTCCTCCTGGGAATGGTTGAGGCTCGTAGGTGTCGTCGAATGCTTCCTCCACTGGAATAATAACTGCTTCTTCTTCTAACGGTTGCTCTGGTGGGGAAGGAGGTCGCTCGTACTGCATCAACTTCAATTGTAATTTTGCAATCTGTTGCCGTAACTCCAGTACGTCATTGGTCATTGAATGTTCAGGTTCAGGTGAAGTAGCAGCGTCGGTCATCTCTTTAGGTTCCCGTTGGTGTGGTGTAGACTCTTGGGGTCTCTGTAGGTCCTTCAGTTGGTCGGCAAGCTGATCATGTGCTTCTAAAAGATTGGCATAAGTTTCCAAGATCTGTTGTATGCTTTCTGAGGGAACAGCTTGAAATTTAGCCGGGTCTATGGGTGCTCCCGGGGTGTTCTCCATGGCAGCCTCGAGGTTCTCTTGGTTTTGTTGTTGAAGCTGTCTGTTCTCTTCTTGAGCTGCCGCCAGATGTCGTCGTAGCAAGGCCATGTTTTGTTGAACCCTTGCATTGCGGCCCATTTGATCTCGCAGCTGTTCCTCCATGGCTTTGCTCTCTTCCATATGCCTCGCTTCGAGTTGCGCATTTGCATGTTCGAGGGCGGATATTTTGCTGTGACTCCGTATGACTGGACTCCAAAGCATTGATACGCTCTTGGAGTGTTGCTGAGAGGGTGCAAAGCTCCTTGTTATTTTCTTCCAATAATTTATATTCCTGCTTAAGCTGAGTGGCAGCTTCGAGCATGGTGTCGAGTGCAAGACTAAATGAGGTGGATGCAGGGGTAAGGATGGGAGATGCAGGGGGTTGGGAAGTGGGAATGGAAAAGGTGGATGTTGTGCCTACCGTGTGTGGAAGTGGTGATGTGAGTGTAATAACCTGTGATGGTGTTGTGAGAACAGTGGTGGTGGGTGATCCAGCGGATGGTGAGATGTCCATGGGGTCGGACATGAGAGAGTGTGAGTCGTGAAATGTGAACACCGGGATGGTGGGTGGTGTGATAGTGGTGGCCGTGAATGTGGGGGAGTGGATTTGGGGAAGGGACTTTTTATTATGTTTATCAACCTGTTGAAGAATGTTTACAAGTTGGGTCCAGAAGGAGGGTTGGGTGATTAGTGTGGTGCCCGAGGCAGTTACAAGGGACGGGGTAGGTAGAGTTTGGGAGGGAGGAAATGGAGGGGTGGAGGGTAAAGGAAGGGAAAGAGTCTCACTAGTGACAGATGGTTGTCCAAAGGGAGGGAGGAAGGAAGGGTGACCTAGTTGGGGTTCAAAAATTTGGGTGACAGAGATGGATAAGGGTGAAGGAAGGAAAGTGGAAACGGGGGTGTGTACAATGGTCTCACTATAGGAGGATATTGGTTGTGTAGAAAGACACGTGGAGAGAGGTTCTGAGGGTGGGATAGGAGATGATGGGGGGGATGGTGCATGCGTAATTTCCTCCGGTTCATCATTGGGCCTAGGGCTAATCATGTGAACATCTTCTGACGTGGACGTAGCTAACACGGTAGATACTTCCATCTGAATCATCTTTCCTTGTCGAGGCCGTGTATCAATTCTTCTTTGATCATAAGTAGGGTTCTCTCGATAGACCAAGGTTCTCATTGCTTCACTGATGCCACAGGTGTCCGCCAAAAGATTTAGCGATTCTATAAAATGGGGGTCGATATTCTCCGACTGCAGCATCTGGTTTACTAGGGCCCTATTTGCTTCTTATGACATTTTATGGCGTCGTTGCACCTGCTTGATTGTTCGGTATAGTCGTTTGAGCTGTGCCGTATATGCAGGGGTTTCGTCTTCACTCTCTTCTGGGTCATCTCTTGGTGCCTTCTCCTGAGCTTGTGTGCTTAGTCTCTGAGGAAGTTGTGCCACTCCTATCTCCTGTACACTGCTTGTCTCGCCTCGTGCATGTTCTCTTTGGGCTGATGTCCCCGAATCGACATTGTCAGGGCAACCTTCACTATCTGATAGATGGGCCGTCTGCAGGAATGTTTCAAAATCAAAGTTTGGGTCCTCGGTGAAGGTGGCCATAGCTGCAAATTCTGCATCGGTAGGTAGTGGAGGGGCAGAAGGAGTGGGCTGTACCACCTCTCTTGGTTGAGACTCTTGGAGATGGATTGTGAAAGGTGCCACTTGGGCTTCCTCTCTAGTGGAGACTTCGGCAGTGGCTTCTGGAGGGATCAGGACCTGTGAAAGGGATCCACGCATTCTTTTTGCAGGCTGACTCCCTGCCTTTCGCCCTTTGAACAACTCCAGATGTGCATACTTTAGGGCTCGGGCAACTGGCACGTCATATGCAAGACATCTGTAGATGATTCTTGTCAGAGCACAACAACCATGTAAAGTGGGCTTCCTCACTCCCCGCTTGCCTGCCTCATACACTTGATCTAAGATCCATACCGGCATCTTATTGGGCAAGCTTCCGGTCTCTGCTAAATATAGCCCGTACCATATCTTCTTGTGAGGCTGCGTGAAACGGTCCTGAGCGGGAAATGCGAAGTGCTGGAGGCACATCCGCAAAGGTATGGCAATGTTGGGGGTGAGGGCGCACATTTATTTTAGTTTCTTGATTCTATTGCTTTTCATAGACTCTAGTATCAAGGGGTCGCGGTCAGAAGGTACATGCGTGCCATACATCTGAAGGGCTTCCCTGATTAACGTTACATTTAATTCAAACTTCCTCATCTCCTCCAGATTGGATAAGGAGGGCACCCAGAATGTGCCTGAGTGATCTTTATCCCCGGTAGGTTTCGTCGTAGCAATCAAGTAGTAGCACTTGAGGAAGTCGGGTTTAGGTAGAGATGCACTGAAGTAAGCTTGTAGTCCTGCCTTTTGCCAGATATCTTGAAGTGGAGCTGCATTCTGTAAGGTCTCAAATTCTCTTGAAAAGAACTGGAAGGTCCACCAAACCCCTCCACACTCCATCTTGGACTCCCAGATGTGATCTGCGTCTCCCAAATCCCATGGCATTTCATTGAACCAATGGGAGTGCCCTTTTACTCTTTCGGTTAGTCCATTGGGTGGATCTGGAATAGGAATCCTTCGCACATTCAAGAATTCTTCAGGCCGAGCTGTTGGTGGAGCTTCCACTGGCATGGCATCCCAATTGATAGGAGCACCAGATCCTGCCTGAGAGCTTGTGCCTGCCGCTGTTGCCATGAGAGTAGGTTGCTTATCTGTTGGAAGACGAAAGGCACATTAGTGTTGTATAGGAAACAAGATGTAGTGGTGTTCCCTTCACAATACTAACATGACAATCCCGGAGGTCAGTGGTTAGTGGTGAAGTGTTTGTGATGGTGTGAGTGGTGATTAGAGGTCAGTGTCATCCTAGATGCATGCTTTGGTTATGCAATGGGCTCGGAATGCTCCTGTTGTTAGTGTGGGTGGATTTACAGAATTGGGTCAGGGGGTTTAGTACACAGTTTAATTCTCCATGCTTGGATAGAGGGGTCGTAGCTCTTAGGGCTAAAGATAGGTAAAGGTTTCTGGATGGGAGTGTGATGTATTTGGAACCTTTTGGGTACCCAAATCTGCGTGGGTGTGGGTCTATGGGTAAGGTATTTCTTGGCGATCCAAATTTGTCGAATGCTCGGACTTGTAGAAGAAGGTCGAGGGGATGGCAGATACTGCTTCTATTTCTGCCCTGCCTTTTGCTTGTTGATCTCGGCTTTGTTGGAGTTCTTCGGTGCTTTTTGTTCTTTTGGCACCCAAATTTGTCTGGTGCCGCTTCCTTTGGTTGGCCTAGACTGCTTTCCTTGTTGCGTCTTATGATACTGCCGTCGGTCTGGGTTCCTTCGTCGTGGTTGACTCTGCTGTGGTTGAGGTTGAGAGGTCGGATGGACGCTCTGCTTTGGAAAAGAAGGGAGCTCCAACACTTGCGTGACCTGCCCATTAGGAAGTGATTCGTTCTTTAACTTTAATCTAGGCCTGTCCGCAACAAGTTTGGAAGGATGAGCACCGCAGGGTGTCGTGCTCATTTGGCTGCTGATGCAACCCACCTGACCGCTGATTGTGTCCATCTGCCCTCGCGGATGGGTAGCTGCCCCTTCTAGTTTGCAGGAAGTCCCAGGGAAGATCTCCTGTCGTCTTTCTGATTGACAACTGTCTATAGCCAAGCCCAAGCGGGTTGGTGTAGACGTCGCGTGATTGAGCTGATCAAAGATCTTCCGGTCTTCCGTCGCATGTGTTTCATAGGGTCTAGGGTCACAACCGTCAGGCGGAATGCCGTTAGGGAAGTCAAGCGGTATCACTCGCTTTTGCTCTAAGGTTCCAATCTGTAAGGAGCCTTGTCTAAGATTTAGGTCCACTGAGTGATCGTATAGCCAATCTTGGCCAAGGATTAGGGGTTCTATCAGGTCGTCATCATGGCACACTAGTAGCTTCGCCGTCATGTTCATATTCTTAATGAGGATAGGAAGGTCCACCTCACCCATGCAAGGGGTTTCCATGCCTCCTAACCCTATGAGGTATGCCTCAATTGGCCGCATTTCTATTCCTGAATCTTTATAGTGGGACCATCTAATCGCACTAGTCGCAGCACCTGAGTCAATTAAAGCCCTGAGTTCTTGGCAAGGGTTGCCGTGTTCTAGCCTAACTGTAATGAATGGTCTCTTGTCCACTATGCTAGGATGAGTGGTTGACTTTACTTGACACATGGCCATGGAATATCTGGGTGATGTTTCCTGATGGTTATAATGTTCTCTCCCTAGTCCTTGTCTTCTTAGCTTCATGCGCTTAATGCGTTCTATGGCCTCTGCCTGTGCTTCTTCTCGAATTCGTTTTTCCTCCTCTTTACGTTGTTTAGCAGTATTGAGTCGACTTAGCATTTCCTCCGTGAGGGGTTCCTGATACAGCTTGACTCTGCACCCGCTAATATAGTTTGGGAGGACATCCCCCTCTAAAGTGGCTAGTTGTACTGCTCCACTCGTGGAGATCCTATTAATGATCGTAGGTCCGTAGCCTCTCTTTTCTAGCTTTCTTGCGTGTTGTTTCAATGTGTAGACTAAAACTAGATCCCCTGCTTTCAAGCCCTTATCCTTCACATGGGCATCAAAGTATGCCTTTTGCCGTTTCTTTGCAGCATAGATGCCTGCTGCTGCTCGTAGCCTTGTCTCACCTAAACGCTCTAGATCCAAGATCCTAGAGGACAACTCATGTCCATTCCACTCATGCTCTTGTGCTACTCTTAAAGCTGGGATTAGGAAATCTAGTGGTAGCACTGCATTCTGTCCGAAGACCATCTGAAATGGGGTGGCATTGAGTACCGTTTTGTAGGCAACTCGGTATGCCCAAACAGCATGATGAAGTTGCCCAAACAGCATGATGAAGTTGCCCAAACAGCATGATGAGCGTTTATTATTTACCAGTTTCGTCAATACGTTACATAGGATCTTATTCGTGCTCTCGGCTTGTCCGTTAGCTTGTGGGTGATAGGGTGCAGACTTCTTATGTATCACCATGAATTCTTGAAGGAGATTTTCAATGACCTCATTCAAGAAGTGTGTACCTCTATCACTAACCAACTCTATTGGTAACCCATATCTAGTGAACACATTTTCGAATAAGAACTTAGCCGTCGTTTGAGCATCATTCTTTGTCGTGGCCTTTACTTCCACCCACTTTGTAAGGTAATTTGTGGCTACAATAATGTATTCTGCATGGGAGTTTCTAGCTGGGGGGTTAATGGGACCTACAAAGTCTATACCCCACTTTGAAAACGCACGTCCTCCCATCATTGGTCTTAATGGCATTTCATCTTTTCTTATCGGATATTGGGCACGTTGGCATGTGTCGCAACTCTTCACATAAGTATGTGCATCCATATGAAGAGTGGGCCACCACAGTCCCGAGAATAGAATGGTCTTAATTACTCTGTCAGGCCCAAAGTGTCCACCTGCAGCACCGCTGTGTGCCGTTTCTAAGACTTTCAAGTAGTCTGATTCATGAACGCACAGTCTTAGGTAACCATCCTTGCCTCTTCGATATAGGTTGTCTCCTACTAAGGCATAGTCTTGAGCCTCTTGCTCCATGCTCCGTTTTCTTGCAAGACTAGCCTGATTGGGTAATGTTCCCGATCTCATGAACTCGACCAATGGAGCACTCCAATCTGGGATTAATGACACTTGATAAAGAGTGGCATGCTCCACTGGGGGTCTCTCCTGGCACCCTGGACAACTCTGGATCCACTCTTGTATTTCTTTGTCCATGCTAGGCCAATACACTCCTAAGCGTTTTAGATTCTGCAATGTTCGTTGTTTAGAGTAGTGATTCCCTAGCAGTCCCTCATGGGCTTGTTGCAACCAACTAGCATGTTCATCATCCTTGACACAACAAGCTAATACGCCCTCGGTATCTTGCTTGTACATACTTCCAGCCAATATTTGATACTTTAACGATTTTACAATTTCCTCTTTGCTTGTTTTAACATTTTTGTTTGCAGGCCCGAAGGTTAGGACTGGTACCAACTTATTTGCCCATTTAGGAACAACTTCTAAATTGAACAGATAAGCATCGGGCAATTCATCAGACACTCCTTGCGGTGGCTCTCCTGAAGTGATGCGAGAAAGATGGTCAGCCCTAAGATGGGTTCTACCTTTCCTGACAACAACTTCAAAGTCGTATTCCATTAGTAAGAGGAACCATCTTACTAAGCGGCCTGTATTGCAAGGTTTATTGACCAAATATAGTAAAGCTTGATGATCAGTGAAAAACTTGAACTTATTGGCCAATAGATAGTGTCTAAACTTCTTCACAGCATATACCATACCTAGGCCTTCTCTTTCCGTTGTGGTATAATTCCGTTCAGCTGCATTTAATTGCCTACTAGCATATGCTATTGGCAAATCCAGGTTTCCCTCACCTGTGGTTTGTGCTAGTACGCATCCTATTGCATGATTGGAGGCATCTACATGGACATGGAAGGGTTTGCTCCAATCCGGAGTAGTCAATATTGGTGCTGTGCACAGACGTCTCTTCAGCTCGTTGAAGGAAGTCTCGCATTCCTCACTCCACTCAAAATTTGTTAACAACCCATAGAGAGGTTTAGCTATGATGGCATACATGTGGATAAACCTACGGTAATATCCACAATGGCCCATAAAGGCTTGTACCTCTTTCACATTCCTTGGTCTGGCCAATTCTGCTATTGCTCTTACCTTGTCTTCATCTGTTGATATTCCATTCTTAGAAACAATGTGACCTAAGATCTTACCTTGTCGTACCATAAATACACACTTCTCTGGATTCAAACACACTCGATAATCTCTACACTTGTTGAAGATTTGCCTGAGCTCAGGGATGTGGTAACTTCTCTCTTGGGAATGAGCGCACAAATCATCCACATATACTTCTAAGCTCTTTCGCAAGAACTCTTTGAAGACATGACACATGAGTCTTTGGAATGTTGCAGGTGCATTGGTGAGCCCAAATGGCATCACACGAAATGCAAAGATTCCCCATTCTGTGGCAAAGGCCGTTTTGTGTTGATCTTCGGGGGCAATGGCTACTTGGTTGTAACCTGAAAATCCATCAAGGAAGCTGTAAACTTCCTTGCCTGCAACATGCTCCAATAGATGTTCGGTGATTGGAAGAGGATAACTATCTCGGATCGTAGCGGCATTGACTTTTTTAAGGTTAATGCACACTCGCAATTTCCCATTCTTCTTGGGCACCACTACAATGGGGGACACCCATTCAGTGTGCTCAATCTCATAGATGAATCCGGCTTCAATCAGCCTGTCAATTTCCTCTTTTATTTTGGCTGCATAATTGTCATTATATGTGTAGGGTTTTTGTTTGGTGGGCTTGGCATCAGCGGTCATCGGAATCGTATGAGAGCAAATCTCTGGATCTACTCCTTTCAAGTCTCTATAGTGCCATGCGAACACATCCCTATATTCCCTTAATAGCGCTACAAGCTCTGCTTCTTCTTCTGCACTTAGGTCGTCTCCTATGTACGTACATCGCTCTTCGTTCCCTTCAATGGTCACTACAATTTTTTTGGTCTTTTCTTTATTGTCATATGCTTCTCCTATAATGGCCTCTCTCTTAGGCATTCGTACCAAAATTTTCCGGTCTTCCACTTCATATTTCTTGAAATTTTCTGGTACTTCAAACAATGATTCTTCCTCTTCTTGTCTCACTGCTTTTCTTTTCTTTTTCTTTTGACCTGCTTCACTTCCTTTCTTTGAGCTTATCGTTTTAATACTCGCAAGGGGTTCTTCTTCCTTTTGGGTTAATACTCCTAGGTCTTCTAAGTAGTGTTCCTCTGAGTCAAAGTATGTATCCATCACAATGGATTCTAGATCATCGTCATTCTCTTCTTCTTCTATGAACTCACTAGGATCACACTCTTCCAACAAGGGCTGACACATGAACACTGAAATATCATAACCCTCCTCATCACAATGGGGTGTCCATTGTTCCTCATTGACTGCAATGTCCATGGTAGCTAAGATTTCTGCCCAACCATGAGGCTCAAATTCCTCATCTGGAAATATCATTGGTGTATAGGCTGGGTCTTTTATTGGTCTATCTCCTGGGGGAGTTCCTTCTTCTCTCGCTTTTAGGCGCTTTTCCTCTTCCTCAGCGACCTTGCACATCCACAAGTGAGTATCTTCATGCAACCAGGATGGTTCAGGTGAACTTCCAGAATGCACAAAGATAGAATCTTCTTTCGCTTTGTGGATAGGATTCCACTGTAGGGGTGGTACATCTCTGAAGGTGTGATCCTTCAGATTGACCTTGGTGGTGACCCCTAAGTGCTGTAAGTACAAGGAGTTGGTTCCCCAATCCTGTACTATTTGCAATTGTCGTAGGAAAGGTCTTCCTAGGATCATCTCGTAAACATTATTCTTCTCAAAGTCACATATAGCAAACGTATGTTCAAACTCTACACCACAAGTGGTTAGAGTTATCCCTTCAAGCAATCCGAGAGGTCTTTCAAAATGACCATCTGCCATTTGAAGTTTCATTCTCGTTGGTCTTAAGGTGGGTTTGCCCCATCGCTTCCACAGGGAGGTGGTCGCAATAGCAACACCGGCACCCGAATCCACAATTGCTTTGGTTGTGTAACCTTGATAGGTGATCGGAAGATAAGTGTTACCTTCTTCACCTTCGCTCATGTCTCCTATCTTGTCGAGAGGTATCCCCGGTACTTTTTGTTTAGAGCCTACTTTTGGTGTATTGGATTCAAGTTCTGGGACCTAATCCTTCACATGATCCCAGAGCTCCGGTTTTGCCTTGAGGAGTTCCTCTACAGTGAGGTGACATTGAACCTTAGTGTTCTTCACAACATCAGTGTTCCTGGGAATCACTGAGTCTTCATTTCTCACCAATATTGTGGGAGCTTTGATCTGGAGAGATTCAGATTCCCATGGGCCTGTGAAATGAGGCAACTCTTGTAAAGAATTAGATTCAAAATCTAATCTCTCATCCTCTTGTTGCTCTGTTTGATCTCCATAGATAGACGGAATGTCTTGGGGAAATTGATCATGGAGATCATCAATCTCAGGAATAGGAGGGGAATCACCCTTCTCCTTGGCCCATTTCTCTTCTTGTATTTCCCGCAAGAACTCTTGAGAGTACTGTTGAATTGAAGGAGGTATTCCAACATCCGTGGAATTAGGAACATAAGCTCCCTTAGGTGGTGAGCTCCCTCTTTCAACAACTGGTGGAGCCTGTGGAGGTAAAGAAACTTGTGATTTGTTTACCAACTGCTCTAATTTTTCTAGTAAGCCTTGGAAATGCAAATCCGGCTTGACAGAGTTGGTCTGATTGAACTTTTGACTTGTCTCAAGTATAGCTTGAGCTTGTTCTACCATTTTCATGCACATTTTCATCCGTTCAATCTCTAAATCTGCTCTAGGGTAACTCTTGTCTAGGTTTGTAGCTGTTGGCCCTTCTTGAAGTCGAGCCTGGTAGGCCTTGAACATCATGTCCAAGCCTTCAGGAGTGGGGTCAGCTAATACTGATCCTACTCGGGCTGGTGGGTAGGTTACGAGGGGTGTGTTAGAGGGTGGAGAAATGGAGGGTGATGGGGATGGTAGTGGTGGAAGTGTGTGGGAGTGCGGTTGAGATGTGATTTCTGTGATTTTTGCCTTGGTTTCTCTGACGCTTTCTTCAAGTTCGTTTATCTTTTTTGCCCATTGCCTCTTCATTGTTTCACGACTATCCTTCCAGGCGTTAGTTCTCTTTTTGGGTATGCTCTCTGTTTCACTCACCTGGGGGCTCTTTTCGGGACCAACACCTTGGTGTTGTTGAAGTGCCTGGGCTCTTGTGATCACCTGCATAGGTGCTGTGGAAGTCACACTCCCTGTGGACTCTACAACTAACCCAACAACATTGATAGGAGTGATTTTAGGCATGTTATTAGGGTTCTTCGGGCAATCTCGTAGGAGATGCTCTTTCCCGCAGTCTTGACAGAAGCCCTGAACGGTTACTGGTTGAGGCTGTGTAGGGGCAGGCAGTGGACAATCACGTATAAGGTGATCTCCCTGACACCTGAAGCATGGTCCTCTAGGAAATGGGAGTCGTTCCTGCCTAGGTTGAGGTCTAGAGTTGGGGTTTGTGTACATAACATTAGAATACTCAGGTTCCCCACTATTTTCACTTGGGTCCTCATAATAGTATGACTCGTTATGCTCGAGAGACTGCATGTTGTAAGCATGTGGGCTATCAATATGTGTGGAGTCAAAACTATGGTCACTTGGATCACTGTCTGATAGCAATGGGGTGACTGGAACTATGGCTCTATTCGGATTTTCTTCAGTAGATGCATATTTCACTGGGATCACATTGGTTGGAGCAGGGGGTTGCTGCACTAGGACTGGTTGAGGTCTCTACTGCCCTTGATAAGGTGGCTGATAAGTTTGCTGTGGTCTGTTGTATTGTGGTGATGGGTACTAATTCTGGTATCTACCATGTTGTGGATATGGCTAAGGATAATTTTGCCTAACAGTTTGTTTGTTATATGGGCAGTCTTGTGCCGTGTGATTGGTGTACCTGCGCTCTATGGTGCAGTACTGGCTACTAGGATTCGCCTGAGGTTGGGCCATAATGGGACATACACTTGCCATATGTTCACCGCCACAATTGTAACACCGCTTAACTGGGGCAAATCTTGGAATTTGCTTGCTAGAGACACCTAGTTTTTGGGCTACCTTCTCTGCAAGTTCCTCGATGGATGTGGATTGACCAGATGTCATGTTACTAGAGCTATCAGAATCCTTATAGATTTTTGATAGTTCTAATTCCTCACCTAGATTGTCCTCAATGTCTATGCACATGCGCACGCACTCTTCTATCGTTCTAGGGTCCTTCAGATACACATATGACCTGAGCTTAGTGCTCAACAATCCGTCTAGGAACAAGGCCACTTGTTTGGCTGGTGTGGGTAACTCCGGCATCGGGCATCTCTCCAGGTACTGTCTAAATCTTCTTCCAGCTAGTCTGACCGTCTCTTGAGGTGTTTGTTTGAAGCTATGAATTAGTGAGGAGGTGTTATGCCTGATTCCACTCTTGGAAAACTCAACAATAAATGCCTCTAAGAGTTGGTCTATGTTTCGGAAATGCCTCTCATTCAGTGGTTGGAACCACGTAAGGGCAGTGTTCCTAAGGGTTAGACCGAAAGCATTATATTGTGTGAATAGGTCCTCTACCTGTTCAACTTTCAACACTTGCCGAAATTCTGCCACATGGTCATAAGGGTCTCCCGTGCCATCGAAATAATTCTTCATGGACTTCACCAGTTGAGTTGGTCGCAGGGTCCTAGTGTGTTCTCTCGGCCTTGGCAAAGGAAAATCATCAATGTCCCTGTGATTCCATGGGGTTCTATGTCTCTCAGGTTCCACTCTATTCCTTTCTGTTCCCGTTCTTTCTCTTCCCAGGGAGTTGGCGAAACTTACCTCAGGTTTGTCTCTACTTCTATCTCTCTGAGCCCCATGAGCTTGGGAGGTCCCAGCTCCTTGGTGACCAAAGGACACAGTAGACCTTGGTTGGGGAAAAACAAATTCTCCCTTCCATGTGTAGGCATGTCTGCCATGCTTAGTGACCACGAAGATTCTCTCTGATGCATTGTCTAGGTAGGTTACTTGACCTAGGCTATCAGGGTCTTTAAACTCATAGATTGTGAGGGCACTCACTTCCTGAGATTGAGAAGATTTATATCTCCAAAAAACCTCATCGGTTTCTCGGTTTAAAAGCAGATCTATGCTTTTATTATCCTCTGGAATCCACTCTGGAGTCATGATTCTGGTCAAGACAAATTTACCACGGGGAGTTCTTGGCTCTCTCTCTAAGTTCCGTTGCTCTATATCACCCATGTCGGTCTCCGCAATCACATTTCCAAACTCATCAGTTCTATCAGGGAGAGTGGTGACTACATATATAGTCCCCTCTTTATCTAGGTATGCTCCATTCTCAAACTTGACTACCGGGTGGTCTAATCCATGGGGTTGATCGGGGTTCTTAATCTGGACCACCGATCTTCTCAGTCCGTCTTCGTAGATGCGAGCACCTAGACGATTCGTCCTGATATATTCCAATTGAGTCTTATAAGGCCCCTCTGGCTTTTCTAGATAAGCCAACCCTGAACTACCTACTGGTCTCTCCATGTGATAGGACATCTCAGAATCACTTGTTTCTGATCTGGGAGTGTATGGGTAATCACTCAACTGCTGGGCCCAAGACCTGGCAGTGTGATTGACACTAGCTTCAGAAGATCTGAGGCTTTGTCTGTCTCGGCCTAAGTGTCTGCCTGATCTAAGGTTCATATGCCTGATTTATTTACCCCCTAGAACCCAAGCACACTCTCGTTGCAGGTTGATTTTGCACCAATCACTTTGTTCTTTTTAGTTGAATATTATGTTTATAGTCTTGTCTGAAATTTCGTCGTCAGGAGTACTTAAGTGAATTTCCGCACTTGATAAGTGATCGATTCCTGTTTACCTTTTGTCCCTTGGGGTTTTCGCACTTAAGACCTATTTACTCCTTGCACTTGGTTGGTTAATACTCTTGGACTTGATTCGTGCCTAACGTTGCCCTAATTAATTACCACACCTAAGTCGTACTTAGCCTAGGCTAGGAATTGACAAAGGAGGGTTGAGAGATCTTCCAACCTCAACTAGCTGGTTGACCAGACTGCTACACAAGCCCAGGAAGCCTTCTCCCAAGCTTGGTACTCACCCTTGCTAGCTTGCTTTGGATTGCCTTGAGCGCACACCAAGTTCCTGCAAAAGCTCACCGGTTAGTATAGCTCTATTGCCACAAGTAATTGAAAGACACACTTCAATAATTTTAGTCCCCCTGGAGTAACTCACTGTACCCCCTAAATCTGAGAACAACTTAGTTCCACCTAAAGGTCAACTTAAAAATGCATGTTCTAAAACTCCGCGTATGATTCTTACAAAAACCAGTCGAGGTCCACGTAGGATTCTCAACGAGCTTTCCAACGAGACCAAAATCTCATTAATCAGAGTTCGTATGGTCAAGTTATGACCATTCAGGCAGTATAGGGTCAAAACAGGCTCTCAGGGTTCAGGAGATCCCTCTCTGGTTTCTAGGTCTTTTGCCCACTTCCAAGGTTCTAAAGTTATACCAAGGTGTCTAAAATTAAGCTCAACTACCCTTCAATTCACTCAAAATTAACCCTAACTTTTCATGCGTTAAAGGCCGTGTATCGCGATAGGTCGGATCGAGGTGTCGCGATAGGTGGGAAGTGTCGCGATAGGTCGAGGTGTCGCGATAGCTCGTGAAGTGTCACGATAGGTCGAGGTGTCGCGATAGCTCGTGAAGTGTCGCGATAGGTCGAGGTGTCGCGATAGGTCGAGGTGTCGCGATAGGTCGAGTTGTCGCGATAGGTCGTGAGGTGTCGCGATAGGTCGGGGTGTCGCGATAGGTCGAAGTGTCGCGATAGGTCGAGGTGTCGCGATAGGTCGTGAGGTGTCGCGATAGGTCGAGGTGTCGCGATAGGTCGTGAAGTGTCACGATAGGTCGGGGTGTCGCGATAGCTCGTGAGGTGTCGCGATAGCTCGGGATATGGTGAATTTTTCTGTTCTATCTAGGGATCCTGGGAGCTCTAGGCCTGCGCAGTGTCGTGGTGCACTCAGAATCGTGATTGGGTGAAATTTTCGGAGTGTCACGATAGCTCGAGCTCAACGCCGCGGGGACTGTGCAGACAATTTCTGTACCTGCTGAGCTTGCTGGAGATGATGATGGAGCTGCCACCTGCAAGAAACATGCAAAAAAGCACACAAAGACAAGCACACACACTCACTCTCTCTCAAACTCGCACACAACAAATGAGGGAATGATAAGGAAGAGGGAATATGTAGTGGAGAAGGAGGTGGAGATGAAGATGGAGATGGAGATGAAGAAGCAGGTGGAGATGAAGAAGGAGATGGAGAGAAATCAGAAATTTACCTACTACTTACCATTCCAACGCGTCCTCTCTACGTCTTACCATCACACACTCGTCCTCAAAGCTCGATCCCCGGCAACGGCGCCAAAATTTGGTGTAGCTCAGTGATGAGTAGCACCTCCTTTAATGTCAATCCGGGAAGACATGAGGATGGTATGAAGACCAAGAGCAAGTGGAAGCACAAGTGCGTGAGTGAGAAGCACACAAGCATGCACACACATACACGCACACGCGCACACACGGCAAGAACAAAGAGAGTAAGACAATGGAATCACTTCTATTGCAAGAAAGTTCTCATACAAGCTCAAACTACAAGAAGCTAGCCAAAAATGAGCTCTAGCTCTATTTATAGTTTTTGACTAGCTTTGGCCCTGTCCAGACCTAGTGTCCGGCCTAGTTAAAAATTAGGTTCCAGGGCTTATTTGAGGGCTCAAACGAGATCTAAAAATTATGAAAATTGGCAGGCAACTACTTCTAAGGCTCCTCAAGCTCGAGGACTCCTCGGCTTGTACAAAATGGAGCTACAAAAAGGTGAAAATGGTATTTACAGGGGTTTTTAGTGATGAGAATCACTTTAAAATGATGTAAGGGTTTTGAAAAAAATGAAGGGTTGCCTTAGTGCTAGATCTGCATGTGTGTCCGTACTTGCTTCGTCCCGTATACTGTCAACACTTGGGTTTTGATGTGATTTCCTATTGGTGAATCCAAAATCATAAGCACATGTTTGTTGCTAAAACAAGAATTCAGAAACTTCAATTGATCCTCCATTGTTGAGGAAGCACTCGCATCTTCAACAAATGACCTGCACAATAAGAAACTCAATCTAAAAGTCCTTTAACATAAATAAACAAGTGAAACACATACCTAAGTGCGTAAACACGCCGCTTCTGTGCTCCACCACCAGTTGAAAGAGCTTGAAAGGATGATAATGGTCATTTCCTATATCTCATCCCAAGTGGAGTCTCTTTTAGTTGTGTAAGATTGGATTTTAACTTTGTAATGGTGCTCTCCTTTTCTTCCACATCTTGTTGGAGTCTATTATTGTGCTCATCCAAAGACTTGATAGCACTTTCTTAAGTGTGTATAGCACTCTCTAAATTGTGTATCTTGAACTGGTTGTGATGACATTGTTGCATCCAATAATTTGCTATAGATGTAGAATGGTTAAATAATCTTTTGCAATAACCTAGCAGTCCATCTTCACCACTACCAAGGAATTGTAGAAATGTGGAGATACTATGTAATCTACGATGAACATTAGCCATTGAATCTAAGGGATACAAAGCACCATTGACCCAAAGATCAATATTCTTCTCTCCAACTACACGTTGTTCATTTTGAGAATCTATGTCATTGCTACCTCTAGTTGTTGGTGCAAATTTTGTTGGAACAAGAACATGTACACTCTGTGTGAGGAGCACACGCTGGTGCTGGTGTCATGTTCGTAATACATGTGAGCACCATGATGTTCCAAAACTCCAGCATCGAATGGGAAGAAACACAGAGATGGCTGGAATGGCTTGTACAGTAGTTGTGTGCAAGAAAAAAAGAAAGTATCTATATGTGTATGTGTGTGTATGCATATGTGTGCATTTGGAAATGTGTGTGTATGCATATCATATATGTGTGCATTTGTGTATGTGTATTGTGTGTCTATGCATGTGTGTGTATATGTATGTGTTTGTATATGCATGTGTGTATGTATGTGCATGTGTGTGTATGCATGTATCTATGTATGTATGCATATGCATGTGTATGTGTGCATGTGTGTGTACATGTATGTGCAAGTATCTATATATGGGTGTGTATGTATATGTCTATGTATGTGTATATGTCTATGTGTGTGTATGATTTTGTGTGTATATGTGTACATGTTTGTGTGTGTGTATATGTGTATATGTGTGCATGTTTGTGTGTGTATGCATATGTGTGTATGACATGCACATACATATGCACATATGCATACACGTACTTTCAAATTTGTAAAACAAAAACACTAATTTCACCTCTAAAGAAAAGTCTATGGTAGAATTAGAGCCCTCTAGACTCCCAAAAAAACATGTGTGAAATGAATTTTTGACACTAAAATTTCGATCAAAAGAACTTTCGATCGAAAATATTTTGATCATAACTTTTTTGTTCGAAAGAATGTTTTGCTATAGCTAATGCAATAAGTGTTCTAATAGTAGAAATTTTAGCTACAGTGCTGAGTGATTCTTCATAATCAATGCCATATATTTGTGCATATCCTTTTGCTACCAATCGTGCTTTGTACCTACTTATGCTACCATCAACATTGTGATTTACCTTGTAAACCCACTTGAAGCCTATGGGCTTCTTCCATTGTGGAAATAGAACCAAATTCCATGTATTGTTTCCATAAAGTGCAGCCATCTCCTCATCCATAGCTTTCTTCCAATCTGCATTTCCAATTGCATCTTCAAAACAAGAGGATTCAACATCTTGTATTAGCTTGGTCATGTAGGCATAGTGACGAGCCATATAACTACCATATGTCAATTGTTGCACAAAATTCTGCATTCTTCCAGATCCTCTTGGTCTTGAGTCACTTCTCCTTGTATCATCTGCATTTGCCTTTCTTACACCTAGAGTCTTCATAGAGGGCAATCCAAGCTCCTCATCAAGGCTCTTTTCTAAACTACTTGAATCTCCATCAATGTCTTCAAAATTTGTAGATGTTTTAGTACTAGTCAAAAAATCTCTTTACCTTGCCTGGATGTATTTGATGAATTTGCGAGACTAAAATTTCCATGCAATCTTCCACTCCATGGATTTGAGTTGGAACCATTGCTTGGTGATGCATCTAGTCCACTCAGAACTTGAGATTCTGTAGTTGATTTTTTAGCATTTTCTTTGTCATTTGATTCAAGATTCAACCCTTCTTTGACATCCACATAGAAGCTTGACATTTCATCAAATATGACATCTCTGCTTACCTTCACCTGTCTTGTGAGTGGATTATAACATTTATATCTCTTTTGGTCAAGGCAGTAGCCAATGAAGATACATTTTTTTGCTTTTGGATCAAGCTTTGTCCTCAGCTCATCTAGAATATGCACATATGCAATACAACCAAAAACTTTCATATGTGATAAGTTTGGCTTTTTACCTGTAAACTTCTCTTCAGGTGTAACTTGATGTACAATAGCAGTCGGAGTTTTATTCATGATGTATAGAACAGTATGCACAACTTCTACCCAATAACAATGAGGCATATTCTTCTCAGCCATTAAAACTCTTGCTATTTCTGCAATATGTCTATTTTGCATTCAGCAACACTGTTTTGTTGTGGTGTGTACCTGCATGAAATATGATGTCGAATTCCATGACTTCTAAGAACATTTCTGAACTCATTTGATATGTATTCACCTCCTCTATCAGACCTTAATGTTTGAATATACTTCCTTGTTTGCTTTTCCACCATATCTTTAAAATTCTGGAAGTGAGTGAACACCTCACTCTTCCTTTTCATGAAATATACCCACACTTTTTGTGTATGTTCATCAATTAAAGTACATAAAATCTTGAACCACCCATAGATGTGGTCTTTGTAAGACCCAAAACATTTGTCTGTACTATTTCTAGTAGATGTGGAAATGATGCTCTTGACTATTTACCAAATTGACATGTTGCACATACCTTTTGCATTTCTACAACCTTGAAATTAGGTATTCCATTGTCAATCTCCTTTGACTGCATCAATTTTAGCCTCTGCAAATTGGCATCTCCAATTCGTTTGTGTCAGATCTCTATATCAGCAATAACTTATGCACCTTTTGCAAACATGGCTGCATTAATTTCAGAAATTCTCACATTTAAGATGAACATCCTACCCACTTTGTTTCCTTTGGCAATTAATCGTCCATCCTGTTTACACTCTTCTACATATAATCCATCAACATTGAACTTGACTTGTAATCCTTGGTCAACCATTTGTCAAATAGAAACCAGATTCTTTGTTGTATTTAGAACATGCAGCACACCAGCAAGATGTTTTACCTTTCAATTCTCCATAGACAGTGCTATGTTTCGTGTATGCTCGATAGGGTATGAAGTGTCATAACTTGTTTCAACATATTTAGGAACTTGCAATTTTTGCAAACGACTAAACCATTCCACATGACTGGTAATGTGATTTGAACCACCTAAATCAACATACCAGAGATTTCCATTCAATTTCGAAACATCAACAGAAATCACATTCATCATGTGATGTTGAACCATGAACAACTTCTAAGAATTATATGCACTTGTGGATGCATAGTTGTTTTGCTTCCTTTTGTTATTTCAACCTACAATCATGTTCAAAGTGTCCAGGTTTACCACAATTCGAGAATCCTTTACTGTCATTACCTGAATCATTTCTTTGGAAATTTTTGCGGCCTCTTTGGCTCCCCCTGGCTCGAAATTGTCCTCTACCTTCTGCATGATTCTATTGTTGACTTTGGGCTTGGTTATTGTGTCCTCTTCCACTTCCAAAACCTCTATCTTTACCTCTTCCTCTACCAAAGTAGAATACCTCCTCAGAACTAGGTTTTCTTTGGGAGTTTGAGCCCTCACCAAGATTCTTTTCTTCAATAATCAACATGGACACCAAATCAACAAAATTTGGAATATTTTCCCTAGTCTGAATTGATGTTTTGAACTGCTTATATGCAAATCCTAAACCATGACGGCACACTTCCACCTTATCATCATCATTTACATTCATGCCAAAAGATTCAAGTGACTCACATATGCTTTTGATTTTCAGGGTGTAGTCACTTACTGACATGCTATTTTTCTCCAAAATATGCAGCTCATTCTTGAGTTGCAATTTTGTGCCTTTGTATTGGTCTCATACAAAGTGACCAAACTCTTCCAAGACTCTTTCGGAGTCTTGGCATCCTATATGTGTCCAATCATGCTATCTTGCATGCCAATAGATAGCCAATACATTACCTTTCATGCTGTTTGATTCCATTCCTCATATGCTCTTATTGTTTTGCAGTCAGATTCCTCTCTGGTAACTACAGAGCATTTTCATTCTCTCCTTCGATGTACTTCTAGTAGCCTTTTCCCGTTAGGAAATTTGTCATTCTAAATATCCAAGCATGGAAGTTCTTCTTGTCCAGCCTATCGCTCATAAGCTCACTCATTCCATCTGCATTTGCCATTTCTATAGTAATTCACAACACTACAAGCAACACTTCTGCTTGAACATTGTCGCACTATGATATGATAGTCGATCTTAGAAAGAACACAATTTTCATGTATTAATAGTGCATGTAATTGCTTGAAACTCTGGATCTAGAATACATGAGTGTTGTCGAACACGATGCAAGTTATAGTTATGCAAAATGACGTGGTTTTTTTGTGAGACCCACCTTCTAGTCTCAAAACTGAGGTCAAGATGGCTCTAAAACTCTGATGAGACAAAACAAGAGATCCTAAAGGGATAACTCTCAAAAATATTTTGAGGCCTTCTATCTTCATGCCAATTTTTGTAGCAATTTGATGTCATTTGTGAATCATGCTTTCTCCACACCTTCTCACGTACTCTTCATTGTCGGCCTTCTCCACGAGCTCTCTACAGCCACACTAGCTCTGAAACCATGTCACGATGAAGGAGATAAGAAGAGAGCTCACACACACACACACTTTCACAATCAAGAAGATGCACACACATAGATTCAGGCAAGCAAGAATGATCTTCTTCTTCTCTTCTATTACATAAACAGGGATGTACAAGAATGACCTAAAAGCAACAATACAACAAAGTGCAATATATAAAGAGTAGTACATAAGGAAAGTTCTAATGTGCAGAATGAGTGAGCTAGCAAGAAAACAAATGTGCCATCACTCTCGATAGATAAATCTAGTAAAGCTTAATGAAGTATCTCTGACATATACCGGCCTGACCACTATACATGTCAGAGAACTGAAAACATGATATGTATCATCCGGGATCATCACATGTCGAGCTTGATATCTCAACAAAGTTAACCTTCTATTATCAACACTCCCTGCCCAATCTGCATCACTCCATGCTCTTAATTGAAGTTCTTCATCATACTATCTTCCTTACTTAACTTGACATTTGAATCCATAGGTTGAGATATTGATTTGCAATTTGTCATGCCAAACCTAAATAACCTATCTAGAAGATACTTCTTTTGAGAGGGATAGATACCTTCTTTCCCATGGATCACCTCAATGCCAACAAATTACTTAAGCACACCTAAATATGAGGCTATCAACTCTCTTCCAAGCTTCTCTTTGATGGTCCTTATCCCTGCATCATAATCACCTGTCACAAGGAGATCATCTACATATATGCATATCAAACATATCTTGTCATTCTTTCTTCATATACAAGGATGGATATGCATCGCTTAGAGAGAAACCACATCTCTTCAAGAAGTCCACAAGCCTTTGATTTCAAGCCCTTGGGAATTACTTTAGGCCATTCAAGGCCTTCTTCAACCTGAAAACATAGGTGGGATGTTGTGGATCTACATACCCTTGAGGTTGTTCCATGAACACCTCTTCTTGTAACTCACCATTCAAGAAACCATTCTTTATGTCCATCTAGTAGATAGGCCACCTCCTTTCTACACATAGGGCTATGGGAGCTCTAATGATAACCTTGTTTTCCACAGGGCAAAAATTCTCCTCATAATCTAGCCCTTGTGTCTGTGTGAAGCCTAGTCTAGCCTTGTACCTTGCCAAGCTATCATTTGCATTCCTCTTGATCTTGTACACCCACTTGTTTTTTACTATGTTCATGCCTTCCTTCTTGGGTACTAGTTACCAAATGTTGTTCTTCTTAAGAGCTTTGAACTCTTCATACATAGCCTTCCTCCACTCTGGTTTGGCCTTTGCCTCCTCATAAGAATCTGGCTCTTAATCTACAATGACATTCATCATGTATGCATAGTGCTTTGCTATGAAGGAGCCATATGTGGACCTTTCTAGGGGTGCCTTCTTCCTTGTAGAACTCCTCTCTTGAACTTTGGGATATTGCTTCTTGAGTCTATTTAGCTATACATTAGGAGTAATGTCCTCCTCAAGCTCTTTCTCTTCTGACTGCTCTTGAGCTTCCCTAGTGTCATAGTCTATCTCTTGCAACCTTCAATACTTTGACGCAGGGGATGATATTTCATAATCATAAGTGTAAGAGTCATCATATGAGTGTACCTTAGATGTAGAAGCCTCTATTCCACTGATTATGATTGACTCTTGAGGTTGAATCTGCACATCAAAGTCTGCATACTCCTCTTTGTCCGCTTCATCCAACTTTGCCTGGCTCTTGTCTTCATACCATGACCTTGACTCATCAAACACAACATCTCTTGACACATAGCTTCTTTAAGAGAGGGTTGTAGCACTTGTATCCTTTTTCCTCATTTGAGTAGCAAATGAACACACATTTCTCACTCTTGGGATCTAACTTTGTTCTTACGTCGATAGGAATATGAACAAAACATACACATCCAAATACCTTGAGATGCTCAGTTTTTTTCTTGCCATAATAGACTTTGTGTGGATTCAAGTTGTGGACACCATCTATTGGAACCCTATTTATCACGTAACAAGCTATACTCATAGCCTCAGCCCAATAAGATAATGGTAACATACCTTCATATATGACACATCTAGCAATCTCAACCAAATGCCTATTCTTCCTCTGTGCAACACCATTTTGTTGAGGAGTGTACCTGCATGTAAAGTTCCTCTTTATGCCATTGTCTTGCAAGTACTATGTGAATTCCTTGGAGAAATACTATCCCCCTCCATCTCACCTAAACGTTTGAAAGCATGAAAACGCTTCTTATTTTTCCTTGATAACACACAACCATACCTTTCTTGAGTGGTCATCAATGAAAGTGAAAAAGTACATAGCTCCTCCTAATGAAGCCTCTTTGTTATTGCCCCATACATATGAATTTATAAGCTCCAAGAGCTTAGAGGATCTGTACTCACTCTTTGGAAATGGCTTCCGTGCTTGCTTACCTAGCTTACAAGCATCACAAAACTCACGTAGAATTTGGCCTTCAAGATTCTCTACAATCCTTTTGTTACCAATCATCACATAATATACCTTGTGTGTAGGAGAAACATCTAGTGTGAACAATCTGCCTTCTTTCCTCCCCTTTGGAATGACCTTGCCTCCTTGCTTCACCATGCATCCTTTTGCATCAAATATAACTTGCATACGTCTCTTTACCATATATCCTACAGAGATAAGGTTCTTTGAAATTGATGAAATATGCAACACAAAGTCTTGATAGATTTACCTTCACCTAGCTTCACATCTCCCACATGTGTAATGACATGCTCAGTGTTATCTCTTCTCTCCACATAACCTTTTGAGCTTGGGACCTGCATATGAACAAAAGATTTCTCCATACATCACATGTGATTAGAGCATCCAGAGTCTATATGTCATGTTGTGTCCATGGGATCACTAGTGTAGCCATGTCTCATGACTAGGAGGGTATCCTTCTCATGATCCTTCTTGGAGTTGTTAGCATAGTTCCCTTGCTCCTTCTTCTTCTTGCCTTTGTCATCCTTGAACCAACACTTTGAAGAAATATGATTCTTCTTACCACATACAAAACAAGTTTTACCTTGATGAGGTATGTTCATCCCTTTGTCATTCTTGCCCTTCCTTGAAGATGATGCCTTGCTATCTCCTTTAGAGTCTGAATCTTCTTCCTTGGACTGCTTCCACTTGCTTTTTCCTTTTTTCCCCTTCTTGCCTCTCTTGCCTTTTCCTTTGATAGCATATAGGACCTATGAATGACCATCCTTCTTGGATGTGTATCCTATGGCAACTTCTTTTGTCACCATGTGTGGGATCAACTGCTCAAGAATTGGTAGAAAATCTCTATATAAGATGGTGGTAATAAAGGGTTTTCACTTGTCTTCCTCTCTCATCCCATTTAATGTAATTTGCACAAGTCTTTCTCATCTACTTTGTAGCCAATCGATGCCAATTGCTCCCTCAACTCCTTCACCCTCAAGGTGTAATCAACAATAGATTGACCACTATCATTCTTCAAGGAATGGAGTTCCTTCTTAAGCTGCATCTTTTTGCTTCTTTTGGAAGTGGCATATATCTTTTGTAAGGCCTCTCAAACATCTCTAGCATGATCAAATTCTGATATATGACCAAACATAGTGTTAGAGATTACCTGTGATATGTAGAAGATAGCTCTCCTATTCCTTTCCTCCCAATCCTTCAACAACTTCAATTTTTTATTGGTGATCTTTGGATCTTGGGGATCCACATTGGACTTATCTTCATTTGCACACACAATAATCCATAAAACATTGCTCATGAGGCAGTTATGACTTTGAACATCCATGCCTGATAGTTATCTCTCAAACAATTCCACTTTTTGACCTAGATCTTCCATAATGAATGGGAAATTAGGGTTATACAAAAATATACCTCTTAGCATTGATTTCCAAGCTTTTGTGTCCTTCTTCTAGATTCTTGAAAGGTTGTGTCATGATCTGATACCAACTGATGGAATTTAATGCCTCAGATTTGCATACTAGAAATGAAATGAACCCAATATCTAGGTCCCTTCACACACCTTTTTTACTACCCTACAACAAAAGTTTGATACACGTGCCTTACATGGATCCAAATCACCTACAACTTTAGCCACACTTAACGTGATTGATAAGCTTTCCAAAAAGCTATAGAAAACCTAAATAGATCTAGCTTGGTCCAATGTACAATATAGACTATGCAGAGATGTAGGATATGCAAAACTTAGGGTTAAAGAGATACACCAATTTCTCTCCATGTGAAATTGATTTCAAGAAGCCTTATTAGGGAAAGTAAGAGATGTATATATAGAATGCACTTTAAATCGCTTGAATTGGATATGTAGACAAGGATTTACAACTCTTATAAGCAGACTACGTTTATACCTACAAGAGACTAGAGGGGATGTGAGTTTGATAGTTCCTCCTTACTCCTCCTTTGTGCATGTAATCTCCTCCTCTATGTTTTTGCTAGCTTGGACTGTCGCATTTTAGCTCCTTGAGCCTTGGATGACTCTCTCCTTGAGCCTCCTTGAGTATATGTCTCTTGGTCTTCAATGACCTACAAGACTTCCATGCATTTGGTGTCTCTTCACCTCCTTTTATAGCTTTTGGATGCTTCTCCCAGCTTTTCTCCACCTCAGAACTACCTTCCCTAATCTTTCTTAACCTTGAGACCACCCTAAGTGATCCAAGTCATGAATTTTTTCCACATTAAGGTCTTTTGACCTCATTGTCCACCTAGATCTTGCATTGTTTACATTTTCAAAATTTTACATGCTATAATAAGAGGGGAGAAGTCATGATCTTGTTGGAAGTCCAAAAGGCTCATATGTCTATCTCTTCTCTACTATAATTTTGGAGATAGAGCTTTAACGTCTTGTATTTCCCACATTATATATCCAAATTATATGTTTGATGATTTATTAGAAAGCACTTACTATCTATACTCATCTTATAAATTATCATATTAATTTGCAGTGAGACTAGAGAGTAGTGCTCTCTACAAGTAGTGTGTTTTCTGAAGCTTATCTCTATTGAAGGTCTCAATTAAACCTAAAAATTGCAAAGGTCATATCTCCTTGTGTATTTATCCAACTTGAATGTTATTTAGCTCATCAGAAATCTCTTGGTGTTTAATATATATGGGTAACAAATTTGTAAAAATTTTGAAGTAATTAGAGTGCATTAAGCTTTGCAAGTGAGTAGTTTTCTGCACATATGTCGTTGAGAAGGTTAGCTAGTTCTTAAGGGGTTGCACTTACTTGTAGCTATATTTTGGAGGTCAATAGACTCCAAAATTGGTATCAAATAAAGGAATGGAATCTTGGAGAAGGTTGTAATAGCTTGATGAAGAATTTGAAGCTATTAGAGCAGAGATTCATCATCAACATGCATGAAGGTAGGAAGATTGTAGGAAGCTTCTCAAACAACATCGAAGCAAGGAAAGGTGCATAAACTTTAATACAAAGGTAAATCTCATACTTCTTCTTATCATAGATATCCAGAAAGAGGTTTAAAGGAGAAAGTTTAGTATTTATACAATGGGTCATCAACATGCATGAATAGAGAAGCTTGATAAGAACAACTATCAAGCATGGCAATTTAGAATCAAAACATACTTGCAAGGTAGAGGCTTGTATGGTTTGATTGATGGAAAAAAAATCAAACCTATATTAGAAAAGGATCCAAATCAACAACAATTCAGAGAATTTAGACTTTGGAATGGAAGAGATAAAAGGGCTATATTAATTTTATCACAAAATGTTCAAGATTGAATGGCAAGACACATACAAGATCTAGACACAAGTAGGGATGTTTGGCTTGCATTGGAAAGTTTATATGCTACAAGTACAAGAGCAAGGAAGATTCAACTAAAAAATGAGTTGAAAAAACATAAAGAAAGATACAAGGACATCAGTGAATGATTACTTGTTGAAGGTTCAAGAGATTGCACATCAACTAGGATCAATTCAAGCTCATGTGGAGGATGATAGCTTGGTTGCACATACTCTCAATGGAATCAAGAATGATGAGACATGGAAACCATTCATTACTTTTGTTTATGTCATAGGAGAATTAACAAATTTTGATTAGCTTGTTGCTCTCGTTATCATAAAGGAGATGAATCTAAATGGCTCTACTTCAAATAAAAAGGGATCTCAAGGACAAGCTCTTAAAGATATATTCCTCACTCAGATCCTCCCTTTGGCACTAAGTGCCCATCTTTGTACACTCAACATATGAGAAGAAAAGCATCATGTGCGAGCACATTTGTGGATTGGAGGCTATTCTAAGCCCACCCACAAAGTTTCTTAAGTTCCCAAGCCTACTCTAAGGCTCAATCGATGGGCAACGGGCTAATCTAAGCCCTCTCCTCTCACGTCAACTTCTCTTGGTGTTGTACAAGTTTAGGGCTACTCTCAGCCCCTCCCTCCCCACGAATTTTAAGTGTGGTGTCTATTTGGTCATTTCAAGCTTTGCAATTATTTTGAAGCGGTATTTTTTGCAAGTATCTTTGATAGTGTTTCTAAACACTTTATCCTCAAAGCTGTGTAATGACCAAAAGTGAAGGTAGCTCATTATCTATGGCTAAATTCTTACCCTATTTCACTCCTATTTTTATGCCTAAGGATGAACGTCTCAATGGACAAAATTACAATCTATGGAAAGATGTCATGCGCACATATCTCTACACAAATCTTCCTCATGAGGTAGTAGACGGGTCAGACCCTGCACCCAATAGGCATACAAGCTTAGACAATTGACATGTGTGGAATGTCAAGGACAAATGAGCTTTAGGTCAACTTTTACTAGCCTATGAAGAATTGACGAAAGGACATATCACGGCCTGTAAAACATCCTAGGGCACTTGGGATACGTTAGCCACTTTGCACGAAGACAAAATCCCTTCGAAAATATATGCATTAGAGGCCAAGTTTCATAATTTGACCATTCGGCCATAGGACACAATTACCAAGGTCATAGCCCAATTTGAGGACTACTAGCATAAATTAGCACTATGTGGTAGACAGATCTCTAGTGAAGACATGGCCATTAGGCTTCTTAACAAGTTTACCTAAATCATACGAGACATTTGTCACAATTTTGTATAATCACGGCCAAATCTTATCTTGGGAAGAGGTTCGTCGACTATTGCTCCTTCACGACTCGTGAGCCAAATCGACTTCCTCACAAGAGTCAGTCATGAAGGCCAAAGGCCCATTCAATGAGGGCAAAACCACAAGTCATCATGCTAGCAATGGATCTAAGCAAGGATCACATAATTCATCGAAGAAGTTCACTTGTAATTTTTGTGGCAAACGTGGGCATATTGAAAAATATTGCTTCAAGAAAAAGAACGAGGACAAGTCTAAGTCTAATTCAAAGAGTGAACATCATTCTCACTGCACAAGTGAAGACCTATTTCTCACAACTAAACACAAAGCACTTGTGGCAACCACTCCCAAAAAAGAATGGATTTTTTATAGTGGTGCTTCATCCCACATGTGCCATGACAAAGATGATTTTCATGAGTTTGAAGAGCATCAAGGACAAGTTTACCTTGGAGACAACAAGTGCATCGAAATCAAAGGAAGAGGAAAAGTTCAAGTCATCAACTTTGAAGGCGAGACCAAGTCACTAAAAGATGTTCTTTATGTACCCAACCTCTGTAAGAATCTTCTTTCAGTCAAAGCCATCACAAAATGCAACATGACGGTTCAGTTCGATCACAACAAAGTTCAAGTCAATGATCGCGAATCCAATGAATTGATAGCTCAAGGATATGAAGATAAGGGTCTCTACAAGCTTTCAAGTTCTATGGCCAAGGATTCAAGTCTCAACTTGTGGCATTGCAGATTTGGACATACCGCTTGCTTAGCTAAGATCTCTTCCAATAATCTTGTCAAAGGTCTACCCAGGATCGCACCAGTGGAATTGAATTGCAAAGCATGTGACAAGCAATCAACTTTCTCTTTTCCTGAAGAAGCATCCATTTCTGCAAATAAACCCTTAGCATTAGTCCATACTGACATTTGTGGACCTATGAGTGTTATAACTTATGGAATATGTTGAACAATGCATTGTTGGAGTGTAACATGGAATATGTTGGCCAACGCATTGTTGGATTGTAACATGGAATATGTTGGCCAATGCATTATTGGATTGTAACATGAAAGATGTTGGCGAATGCATTGTTGGATTGTAACATGGAATATGTTGGCCAATGCATTGTTGGATTGTAACATGGAATATGTTGGCCAATGCATTGTTGGATGGAATATGTTGAACAATGCATTGTTGGAGTGTTAAACTATTATTGAACAATGCATTGTTAGAGTGTTAAATTATTAATGTATTAATGTATTTTTTGATATAGCAGCTGAAGGTTCGTGAGGAGCGTGCAAGGCGTGAAAGGGCCAATATCAATAATCCGAATAATTATTATTTATCTTGTAAATAAACCTGCGTAGAAGGTTCTATTGTTAGAAACAGTTAGAAAAGTAATGGTTAGAATAAGGGTCCTTGTAGACGGCAGTTTCTGTTATTGAAAGCAATGGTTATGTAAAAGTTACCAACCTTTAGTTTCACGCTTGCTTTTCGAAGCCGCTCTCATGTAACCACTCTTTTTGACGTAATCAAAATTCTTATAAATACATGCACTCTCTGGATTGTGGAAACAAAGTGCATGGAGGGAGATTGCACCCAATACTCTGTTCAGTCTCGTCTCTTGCTGTCTCTATTCTTCTGTGTGTTTTTTGTATTCGTAACCTCTGTTCGCGCGGTGAGCAAAATCCTGACAACAATGAGTACACCTTCTCTAAGTGGGTCAATTTACTTCTTCCTGATTGTAGATGACTTCACTCGATACACATGGGTTTATTCACTCAAGCATAAAGAAGATGCCCTTTCCAAGTTGAAGGAGTGGACAATTATAGTTGAAGAAGACTTTCCAAGTTCTTTGAAGATCATCCGATCTGATGGAGATAGTAGCTTTGTCAACCAAAACTTCTCCAAGTACTTGAAGCAACATGGAATCAAGTATCAAGCCAAGCAAGATACTCAACCAAGTATTGCATTACAAAAGAGTCGAAGTGTGATCCAAATGGCTAAAGTTATGCTTAGACAAAAACAACTTCCACTAAAGTATTGGGGTGAAGTAGTACAGACAACAGTACACATTTTCAGATGTTCTGAAGTCCCAAACACCATTTGAGGCTTACTTTCAAAAGAAGCCAAGTGTAAGCTATTCCCGCGTCTTTGGTAGTGATGCCTACGTCCAAGGCCATGATGATGATCGACCTAAGCAGTACATTTTCATAGGGTGCAGTGAGCGACAAAAGGCATACAAACTCTATGACCCAAAGATTCACTCCGTTATAGTAACCAAAGACTGCACCTTTGATGAATACTCTAAGTATTCATCCCTTTTGGATCCTCCCATTTCCGCTTCAGAGGGGGATCATTCCAGTTTTCAACAGTCACACTATGTGGAGCATGCTCTCTTTTTCCATGACTTTTCCAATCATGATACAGTTTTGGAGCATGAGGAATCAGAGATATCATCTCAGCTTATACCTCAGATGGGTATACCTACCATATCATCGAAGGTTTATATTTCACCTCAACTTCAACTAGGAACCTCGTCTACTGCAGCATTTTGAGCATGTACCTTTCCATTCATGGAGTCCAACATCTTTTTAGTCCAACATCTATATGGATTCATCCCTTAGTTGGATCATCTTTTGAGCCAGCTTCTCGTTTAAGAGGGGGCTACCATGGCTCTACCGATACACAACAGGACTTTGTACACTTCATGGAGGCTTACAGCATACAGATTGTCACGAGGAAGGAGATAAGGAAGAGAGCTCACACACACACTCTCACTCTCAAAGAGAAGCACACATAGAGATTGAGGCAAGGAAGAATGATCTTCTTCTTCTTCTTCTTCTATTACATAAAAGGAATGTACAAGAATGACCTAAAAACAAGAATACAACCAGTGCAATATATAAAGACCAGTACATAAGGAAAAACCTAATGTCCGCGAATGAGTGAGCTGGCAAGAAACAAATGTGCCATCACTCTCGGTAGATAAATCTAATAAAGCTCAATGAAGTATCCCGGACATATACCGGTGTGACCACTATACATGTCAGAGAAACGAAAAACTGGTACGTGTCATCCTGGATCATCACATGTTGAGCTTGATATCTCAACACTCCCCCTCAAGCTCAATGCCATATCCTGTAATCCAAGCATCTTTCGAAACTTCTTCAACTTCTCAGCTCCAAGTGCTTTGGTGAAAATATCAGCAACCTGCTCATCTGTTCTCACATAAACAAGATCAATATCACCTGCTAATACCTTCTCTCTGATGAAGTGATAATGTACCTCGATATGCTTTGTTCTAGCATGGAAAACAGGGTTCTGTGCTAACTGTATGCTGCTAAGATTATCACAATAGATAGTGATAGGCTTTTGCACTTCCACACCTAAATCTGCAAGTAACATCTTCAGCCATGATGCCTCACATGCTCCCATTATAGCACCTCTATACTCAGCCTCTGTACTCGACAAAGCAATAGTGGGTTGCTTCTTACTGCTCCATGTAATGGCTGCACCTCCAAGTGAGAAAAGAAAGCCACTAGTAGATCTTCTATCTGGAGTACTACCAGCCCAATCTACATCGGTGTATCCATGAACCTGCAAATCTACGCCAGCTTCATAAAACAATGCATAATCCAAAGTAGCACTCACATAACATAGAGTGCACCTTAGAGCATCCAAATATGGCTTCCTGGGAACATGCATAAACTGACTTTCAAGTCCAACAGTGTAGCTTAAATCAGGCCTTGTAATTGTAAGATATATAAGACTTCCCACAATTTTCCTATACATAGTAGCATTTTCCAATGCTTCACTTGATGTAGTATCCAATTTCAAATTCTGATCTAAAGGCATAGAAATTGGCTTACAATCAGCCATACCATACTTTTGCAGCATATTCAAGGCATATTGCCTTTGCGACATCCATATACCTGTTTCTGTATGTATAAACTCAATGCCCAAGAAATAACGCAGCGCACCAAGATCTTTCATGTCAAATTCCTGCATAAGAAGTTTCTTTACCTCTTTGATGCTTTCTTCATTATCACCACCTACAATCAGATCATCAACATAAATAGCCACAATAGTGATGCCATCATCAGCCTTCCTTGCATATAGTGAGTGATCTGCATCACACATAGAAAACCCAATGCTGGTTAAGTAATCAGCAATCCTTGCATGCCATGCACGCGGAGCCTGCTTCAGCCCATACAAAGCCTTTTGCAACCTGCAAACATATTCTGGATGCTTTGAATCTTCATATCCTTGGCTGGTCCATATATACTTCTTCCTGTAACTCACCATGTAGGAAAGCATTCTTCACATCCATCTGATGCAAAGTCCATCCTTTTGTTGTAGCTAATGCAACAAGTGTTCTGACAGTAGACATTTTAGCTACAGGGCTGAATGTTTCCTCATAATCAATGTCATATGTCTGTGCATAACCATTAGCTACCAATCGTGCTTTATACCTGCTTATGCTACCATCAGCATTATGCTTTACCTTGTAAACCCATTTGCAGCCTATGGATTTCTTTCCTTGCAGCAATGGAACCAGCTTCCATGTATCATTTCCATAAAGTGCAGCCATCTCCTCATCCATAGCTTTTTCCCAATTTGCATTACCAATTGCATCTTCAAAACAAGAAGGTTCATCATCTTGTATTACCTTTGTCATGTAGGCACAATGGCGAGCCATGTAACTATCATATGTCAATCGTTGCACTGAATTACGCATCCTCTCAGATCTTCTTGGTCCTGGGTCACTTCTTCTTGTATCATCTGCATGTGCCTTCTTACTCCTGGAGTCTTCACAGAGGGAAATCCAAGTTCCTCATCAAGACTCTTTTCTGAACCGCTTGAATCTCCATCAACATCTTCAAAACCTGCACCTGTTTTACTACCAGCAGAAAGCTTTTCTTTACCTTTCTTGGATGTATTTGATGAGTTTGCTGGACTGAATATTCCACGCAATCTTCCACTCCATGGATTTGAGTTGGAACTATTGCTTGGTGATGCATCCGGTCTACTCAAAACTTGAGATTCTGTACTAGATTTTTTAGCATTTTCTTTGTCATTTGGTTCAAGATTCAGACCTTCTTTGGCATCTGCATAGAAGCTTGACATTTCATCAAATACCACATCTCTGCTCACCTTCACCTGTCGTGTGAGTGGGTTATAACATTTGTACCCCTTTTGCTCAAGGGAATATCCAATGAAGACACATTTTTCTGCTTTTGAATCAAGCTTCATCCTCAACTCATGTGGAACATGTACATATGCAATACAACCAAAAACTTTCAGATGTGATAAGTTTGGCTTTTTACCTGTAAACTTCTCTTCAGGTGTAACTTGATGTAGAGCAGCAGTCGGAGTTCTGTTCATTATGTATACAGCAGTATGCACAGCTTCTGCCCAATAACAATGAGGCATATTCTTCTCAACCATCAAGGCTCTTGCTATTTCTACAATATGTCTATTTTTGCATTCAGCAACACCATTCTGTTGTGGTGTGTACCTGCATGAAAACTGACGCCGAATTCCATGATTTTTTAGAAAATTGCTGAACTCATTTGACATGTATTCACCTCCTCCATCAGATCTTAATGTTGGAATGTACTTCCCTGCCTGCTTTTCCACCATAACTTTAAAACTCTGGAAGTGAGTAAACACCTCGCTCTTCTCTTTCATGAAATATACCCATACTTTGCGTATATGGTCATCAATGAAGGTAACATAAAACCTGCAACCACCCATAGATGTAGTCTTTGCTAGACCCCAAACATCTGTATGTACTACTTCTAGTATATTCTCACTAACATGCTTGTCATGTGGAAATGATGCTCTTGATTGTTTACCAAATTGACATGCTGCACATACCTTTTGCATTTCTGCAATTTTGAAATTTGGTAGTCCATGGAGAATCTCCTTTGACTGCATCAGTTTTAGCCTTTGCAAGTTTGCATGTCCAATCCGTTTGTGCCATATCTCTATATCTGCAATAACTCCTGCACCTTTTGCAAACATGGCTGCATTCATTTCAGGAATCTTCACATTTAAGGTGAACATCCTACCCACTTTGTTTCCTTTGGCAACCAATCGTCCATCCTGCTTGTACTCTTCTACATATAATCCATCAGCATTGAACCTGACTTGTAATCCCTGGTCAACCATTTGTCCAACAGAAACCAGATTCTTCGTTATATTTGGAACATGCAGCACATCAGCAAGATGTTTTACCTTTCCGTCCTCCATAGACAATGCTATGTTTCCTGTATGCTCAATAGGATGCGATGTATCATCACGTGTTTCAACATATCCAGGAACTGGCATTTTCTACAAACTACTAAACCATTCTGCATGACTGGTCATGTGATTTGAAGCACCTAAATCAACATACCAGACATTATCATTCGATTTTGAAACACCAGCAGACATCGTATTCATCATGTGATGTTGAACCATAAACAGCTTCTCAGAATCATCTGCACTTGTGGATGCATAGTTGTTTTGCTGCCTTCTGTTATTTTGATTCTTTAACCTGCAATCACGTTCAAAGTGTCCAGGTTTACCACAATTCCAGCATCCTTTACTATCATTACCTGAATCATTTCTTTGGAAATTTCTGTGACCTCTTTGGCTCCCCCTGCCTCGAAACTGTCCTCTTCCTCCTCCATTCTGTTGTTGACCTTGGTCTTGGTTATTGTTTCCTCTTCCACTTCCAAAACCTCTGCCTCTTCCTCTGCCAGAGTAGAATACCTGCTCTGAACTGGGATTTCCTTGGGAGTTTGAATCCTCACCAAGATTCTTTTCTTCAATGATCAACATAGAGACCAAATGAGCAAAATTCGGAATATTTTCCCTAGTCTGTATAGAAGTTCTGAACTGCTTATATGCAGCTCCTAAACCACGAAGGCACACTTCCACCTTATCATCATCATCTACATTCACGCCAAGAGATGCAAGTGACTCACATATGCTTTTGATTTTTAGAGTGTAGTCACTTACCGACATGCTCTTTTTCTCCAATGTATGCAACTTGTTCTTGAGTTGCAATTTCCTTGCCTTTGTATTGGTCTCGTACAAAGTGACCAAACTGTTCCAAGCCTCTTTTGGAGTCTTGTCATCTTGTATGTGTCCAATCATGCTATCTTGTATGCTAACAGATAGCCAATACATTACCTTTCGTGCTCCTTGATTCCATTCCTCATATGCTCTTAACTGTTTTGCAATCCGATTCCTTTCTGGTAACTGCGCAGCATTTTCATTCTCTCCCTCGATGTACTTCTAGTAGCCTTTTCCCATCAAAAAATTCGTCATTCTGAATCTCCAAGCATGGAAGTTGTTCTTGTCCAGCTTATCGCTCATAAGCTGAGTCATTCCATCTGCATTTGCCATTTTTGGTTTTTCTGTGAGCCCCACCTTGCGGGCTCGAAACGGAGGTCGAGATGGCTTCGGAACTTCGATCTGACAAAAATGAGTGACCCTAAACGGAGGCCGTTTGTGAAATCGCCTTTTCTCCACGCCTTGCCGCGTAGTCTTCACTGTTGCCTTCTCCACGAGCTCTCTACAGCCAACCTGGCTCTGATACCATGTCACGAGGAAGGAGATAAGGAAGAGAGCTCACACACACACTCTCACTCTCAAGGAGAAGCACACACACAGATTGAGGCAAGGAAGAATGATCTTCTTCTTCTTCTTCTATTACATAAAAGGAATGTACAAGAATGACCTAAAAACAAGAATCCAACCAGTGCAATATATAAAGACCAGTACATAAGGAAAAACCTAATGTCCAAGAATGAGTGAGCTGGCAAGAAACAAATGTGCCATCACTCTCGGTAGATAAATCTAATAAAGCTCAATGAAGTATCCCTGACATATACCGGCGTGACCACTATACATATCAGAGAAACGAAAAACTGGTACGTGTCATCCTGGATCATCACATGTTGAGCTTGATATCTCAACACAGATGTACTACCATGTGACTCTGATTTTATGCTTCATGCTTTATGTTTCAGTCTTGCAGGATCTATTTCTTGAGGATACACATCTAGTGGTGGATATTGTCAAAGCTTTGAAGGTTCCTATGTACCATATGGAGTCATCCTACCTCTCTCACATGGGGATGATCTCCTCCCATGAGATCTTGTTCCGTTCTTGTACTTCGTTGGTGGCGTACCTCTAGAGCATCCGCTTGATCCATCTGGTGGACATATTATGGAGTACCTGGCGATCCCGCATGATCGATACCACTTCGAGGCTATGGATTCCCAGATGTCGACTTCCTGATGCTCGTGCTGCTGCTGATACATTCTTGGTGGATCTTTCTCACATACCCTAGCAGCCTCCATACACTACAAAATGGAGTTGTAGAGAGGGTGTTGAGAATATGAGAGTGCATCTCCCTTTTGTATCATGGAGTCACTCTATTTCCATTTCATTTCCATTACATTTCCATTACATTTCCATTACATTTCCATTACATTTCCATTACATTTCCATTACATTTCCTTGTGTTTCCTTTGTATTTGGGTACCTTGCCATTTGCTTCTACTAGTTGTATTCATTCTCCTTTCAGGGGAATTATCCCACATGAGATGTATTTTGGAGAGCCCCTCACAAATCTATATAAGGAGGGCCTCTCCCCCATTTGTATTTGGTTAGAAGCTTGAGGAGCCTACTCCATGCTCTTGGCAAGCTCATTTCTAATCCACATGAGTTTAGCCACTTCATGGTCTACTCATTTTGTGTCTCATACATTCTTTGTTTTGTGAGAGTACTTTACTTTTCATTTTGCTTCTGCATGCGTACTCTCTACAATTAGAACATCTAGAGTCTATGTATCACTTTCTGTCCTTGGGATCACTAGTGTACCCATGTCCCATGACTAGGAGGGTCTCCTTCTCATCATCCTATTTGGAGTTGTTAGCATAGTTCCCTTGCTCCTTCTTCTTCTTGCCTTTGTCATCCTTGAACCAACAATTTGAAGAAATATGATTATGCTTACAACATACAACACAAGTTTTACCTTGATGAGGGTTGTTCATCCCTTTGTCATTCTTGCCCTTTCTTGAAGATGATGCCTTGCTATCTCCTTCTGAATCTGAATCTTCTTCCTTGGACTACTTCCACTTGCTTTTTCCTCCTTTCCCCTTCTTGCCTCTCTTGCCTTTTCCTTTGCTAGCATATAGGACCTGTGAATGACCATCCTTCTTGGATGTGTATCCCATGGCAAATTCTTTTGCCACCATCTATGGGATCAACTCCTCAAGAGTTTGTAGAAGATCTTTATATAAGATGGTAGTAATAAGGGGTTTCCACTTGTCTTCCTCTCTCATCCCATTACTATAATTTGCACAAGGTCTTCCTCATCTACTTTGTAGCCAATGAATGCCAATTTCTCCCTCAACTCCTTCACCCTCAAGGTGTAATCAACAATAGATTGACCACTATCATTCTTCAAGGAATGGAGTTCCTTCTTAAGCTGCATCTTTTTGCTTCTTTTGGAAGTGGCATATATCTTCTCTAAGGCCTCCCAAACATCTCTAGCATGATCAAAGTCTGATATATGACCAAACATAGTGTTAGAGATTACCTGTGATATGTAGAAGATAGCTCTCCTATTCCTTTCCTCCCAATCCTTTAACATCTTCAATTTTTGATTGGTGATCTTTGGATCTTGGGGATCCACATTGGACTTATCTTCATCTTCACACACAATAAGCCATAAAACATTGCTCATGAGGCAGTTATGACTTTGAGCATCCATGGCTGATAGTTGTCTTTGTCAAGCAATTCCACTTTTTGACCTAGATCTTCCATAATGAATGGGAAATTAGGGTTATACAAGAATATACCTCTTAGCATTGATGTCCAAGCTTTTGTGTCCTTCTCCTAGATTCCTTAAAGGTTGTGTCCTGATGTGATACCAACTGTGGAATTTAATGCCTCAGATTTGCACACTAGAAATGAAATGAACCCAATATCTAGGTCCCTTCACACACCTTTTTTACTACCCTACAACAAAACTTTGATACACGTGCTTTACATGGATCCAAATAGCCTAAACCTTTAGCCACACTTAACATGATTCATAAGCTTTCCAAAAAGCTATAGAACACCTCAAATAGATCTAGCTTGGTCAATCAAAAACTCTATACAATATAGACTATTCAGAGATGTAGGATATTGAAAAATTAGGATTAAAGAGATACACCAATTTCTCTACATATAAAATTGATTTCAAGAAGCCTTGTTAGGGAAAGTAAGAGATGTATATATAGAATTCACTTTAAATTTCTTGAATTGGATATGTAGACAGGATTTACAACTGTTATAAGCAGACTATGTCTATACCTACAAGAGACTAGAGGGGATGTGGGTTTGATAGCTCCTCCTTACTCCTCCTTTATGCATGTAATGTCCTCCTCTATGTTTTTCCTAGCTTGGACTGCCACATTTTAGCTCCTTAAGCCTTGAATGACTCTCTCCTTCAGCCTCCTTGAGTATATGTCTCTTGGTCTTCAATGACCTACAAGACTTCCATGCATTTGGTGTCTCTTCACCTCCTTTTATAGATTTTGGATGCTTCTCCAAACTTTTTTCCACCTCAGAACTACCTTGCCTTATCTTGCCAAACCTTAAGACCACCCTAAGTGATCCAAGTCATGAATTTTCTCCACATTAAGGCCTTTTGACCTCTTTTTCCACCTAGGTCTTGCATAGTTTACATTTTCAAAGTTTTACATGCTATAATAAGAGGGGAGAAGTCATGGTCTTGTTGGAAGTCCAAGAGACTCATATGTCTATCTCTTCGCTACTATAATTTTGGAGATAGAGCTTTCACATCTTGTATTTTCCACATTATATATCCAAATTATATGTTTGATGATTCATTGGAAATCACTTACTATCTATACTCATCTTGTAAATTATCATATTCATTCGCATTGAGACTAGAGAGTAGTGCTCTCTGCACGTAGTGTGTGTTTTGAAGTTTATCTCTATTGAAGGTCTCAATTAAACTTAAAAATTGCAAAGCTCCTTCTGTATTTATCCAACTTGAGTGTTATTTAACTCATTAGAAATCTCTTGGTGTTTAATATATATGGGTTAAAGACTTGTAAAAAAATTGAATTAATTAGAGAGCATCAAGCTTTGCAAGTGAGTAGTTTTTTGCACATATGTTGTTGAGAAGGTTAGCTAGTTCTTAGGGTGTTGCACCTACTTGTACCTATACTTTGGAGGTCAATAGACTCCAAAATTGGTATCAAATAAAGGAATGGAATCTTGGAGAAGGTTGTAATACCTTGATGAAGAATTTGAAGCTATTAGAGCAGAGATTCATCATCAACATGTATGAAGGTAGGAAGATAGTAAGGAAGCTTCTCAAACAACATCAAAGCAAAGAAAGGTGCATAAAGTTTAATACAAAGGTAAATCTCATACTTCTTCTTATCATAGATATCCAGAAAGAGGTCCAAAGGAGAAAGTTTAGTATTTATACAATGGGTCATCAACATGCACAAATAGAGAAGCTTGATAAGAACAACTATCAAGCAGGGCAATTTAGAATCACAACATACTTGCAAGGTAGAGGATTGTATGGTTTAATTGATGGAAAAAAAATCAAACCTATATTACCAAAGGATCCAAATCAACAACAGTTGATAGAATTTAGACTTGGGATGGAAGAGACAAAAGGGCTATATTATTTTTATCACAAAATATTCAAGATTCAATGGCAACACACATACAAGATCTAGACACAAGTAGGGATGTTTGGCTTGAATTGGAAAGTTTATATGCTACAAGTACAAGAGCAAGGAAGATTCAACTAAAAAATGAGTTGAAAAACATAAAGAAAGATACAAGGACATCAATGAATGATTACTTGTTGAAGGTTCAAGAGATTGCACATCAAGTAGGATCAATTCAAGCTCATGTGGAGGATGATAGCTTGGTTGCTCATACTCACAATGGAATCAAGAATGATGAGAGATGGAAACCATTCATTACTTCTGTTTATGTCATAGGAGAATTAACAAATTTTGATTAGCTTGTTGCTCTCGTGGTCATAAAGGAGATGAAGCTAAATGGCTTTACTTCAAATAAAAAAGGATCTCAAGGACAAGATCTCTATGAAAGATCATCAAGAAGAGCAAGGAGAGGTAGAAGAGGTTCAAATAGAGGTCAAGGAAGAAGAAGCAATGATCAAGGGACTTCAAGTGGCTCCTTTAACACAAGATGAAGAGGAATATCAAGCACTAGAGGTAGCAAAGGATACTGAAATTAGAATAAAGAACAATGGAGAGAAGATAACAAAAATTGTTACATATGTGGAAGGTATGGACACTATGCCAAAGATTTTTATATAAATAAGAATAATCAAGGTGGTAATCAAAGAGGAGGCTATTCAAGAAGAGGTAAACAACAAGGAGATTATGCAGTTGAAGGTAAATGTGATGATTATGATTCTCTTCTTATGATGAATGTAGAAACTAAGATGAATCGCAATAGTGATGTATACTATGTAGATAGTGGTTGCTCTAATCATATGTCTCATGATGCTTCATGGTTTTCAAATATGCATAATCCTTCATGTAAAGGTCATGTTGAAATAGGCGATGATAGAACACATATGATTATGTAGGTTGCAAATGTTATCATGTAAGATAAGTGCAAGAAGAATTGCTTGAAGGATGTGGTTTATGTGCCAATGATCACTAAGAATTTGATGTTGGTTGTTCAACTGGTAGAAAAATGTTTGCAAGTAAGAAATAATCATGTAGGTTTCTTCATTGAGGATACAAAGCAAGAGGTAAAAAAGAAGGTAGATTGTTTACAGTCAAGGTAAACCCAAATTGTACAAGCTATTTCTTTCATGGTATGCCAAGGATAGCAGAGCTTGATCTATGGCACAAAAGGATTGGCCACATGAATGTACATGGGTTAGAGCTATTAAAGAAGAGGATTCTTGGATGATTTCCTGATCTTATCAAGCAAAATATGGTGCATCTTTATGAAGCATGTCAAATGTTCAAGTAGAGAACACAACCTTTCAAGCATTCAAGCTATCTAAGTGATGGTTTGCTAGATCTTAGATACACGGATGTATGGGATCCTACTAAAGAGGCATCCTTGGTTGGTAATAATTAATATTTATCGTTCATTCATGATCATAAAAGAATGATATTTATGTATTTCATTAAACATAAGAATGAAGTGTTTGATTGTTTCAAGAAGTTCAAATCATTTGTGAAGAAGCAAACAAGAAGGTATGTTAAGAAGCTAAGACCCGATGGAGGGAGAGAGTATTTCTCTCAAGCTTCTACTATTTTTTTTTATGACGAAGGTATCACAAAAGAAGTCACAACAGATATACTCCACAAAAAAATAGAGTTGCAAAAAGAAGAAATATAATAATACCAGAAGCATCTAGAAGCATGCTAAATGATCTGAAGCTGTTAGCACAAGTGTGTGCATTATGAATAGAGTTCCTGGTGCTTGAGCTCATCATTTGACACCATATGAGGTACATGTACCTAGTGAAGTGAGATAAAAACTTGATGTGAAATTAAAAAAGTGTATATTTATTGGTTTTGTAGATACTCAAAGAGGGTATATATGTTATAATCCTCATTCCAATAAGATGGTTGTTTCAAGAGATGTAAACTTTGATTAATCACTTTCATGGTATGCAGATAAGAAGAGTTTGAAGGTCATGGATGGAGATGAAGAAGATATAGTTGAAGGAAATGAATGCTTCTCTCAGCCCACCAAGAGCTTTACACATGTGCATACTCCTTCACCTGCATTCAAACACATTGGGGCACTCACAACCAGACGAGCAACCAATCAATCACTTGCATTAACACTTTTTACCATTCACACATTTCACAAATGAAATATTCACACAATCACATTCACACACTCACATACACCACTTTTTCACCTCACTTTCTCTCTCACTCACACATACACACTTATACACACCTACACTCCCGCACACCCCTTCACACATATACATACACACACACACGTGTACACTCAAACCCCTTTTTCAAACCACAGATGCACTCACCCCCCACACTCTTGCCTTCTTTTTATTTCTCTCTCTTCTCCTAATCTTACCTTCCTCCACTCTTTCTCTCACACCTATACATAAACACACGCAAATACTACTGAACAATGTACAAGCTCAACGAAGACAATTTCAAGTATTCCTACATTCCCTTGATGACCTATCTTTTGTGGAGGGGAAAGGATCAACCTAAGGATAAGTTGTGCTCTTCATTACGTAAATTTTTGAACCTTGATTATGATCTAGTTTCTTATGCTAAAGGATCTTCAAATATGTATTCTTGAACAATGTGCAAGCTCTTCCTCCTTTCCCTTCAACAGCCCCTAGAAGAAATATTATCTATCCGGGTGGAGCCGGCCTAGAATATTCCTATCAAATTCCATTTGTGCACCCTTATGGACCTTTGATTTTTGCTATGCACATGTGACCATCCTTCAATACCTATGAGTATACAACTCAATCAATCATGCTACCATATATCCAAAAAACCTCAATCATATGTAAATTTTGTTAGCGAGATACATTTATCTCCCACCTCCCACTTTTATTGGCTGGTAGCTTGAATGCAAAATGGGCAACCAAACATGACTAGGTGAATAACGTGATAGGGTAGAGAACATGCATCAGCTTTGTGGGAGCGATTCACGACAGCTAGTGGATCAAGTCAACCATCTCGCTAACGGCGCACGTCGGGTGCTTGAAGCAAGCTCAAGTATGATGGTTTGAAGAACACTAATACTCACAAAAATTGATCCATTCAAAATCAAAGAATTAAATAATCAAGAGTTGTAGGAAAACGTTTTATAATCTGCAAGTCCTACCGATAAGCATAAAGCAATAAGATTGCTTAACTTAAATCAAGCAAATGACTATGAATCAAGAAAATGATCGCAAATCAAAAGCAATACTAATTGAAGAGATTTTCCCAACATCACTCTGAACTCCTTAGAAGACTGATTTTCTCTCGAGCTCGATCTTATCTTTTATCTTTCGTCCCTGCAGAAAGAAGATGTTGGGCTCCCGTATTTATCTAAGTCCAAAATTATAAGAGAACGTCCCTCCTCAACTCTTTTGAAGCAGTTGAAGGTACTTTGAGATAGCTTCACCAAATGCTAAAATGCAGTCCCTCCTTTGCTTCAAATGGATTGCGATTTCTAATTCAGGATTTCACATAGACAAAAACTAGATTACAATTAATACTAAAATAACATTCAAAGTGTGTAGAAACTCACGTTTATGTATTTGACAAACAGATATTAAAAAAACTTGAACAGATTAATTCAGAACGCTTTATTCATGAGCAAAATATGTAAACATGTACATAAAAAAAAGAACGCAGGCCAAGAGATTAGTTGCCATGCGCAACCATTTCAACACTCTAACGCTGCCTTTGGTCTCCTCAGAGCATCTGAGTATCTTTCCTACGAGCCGCCTGGGAGATGAAGTTGCCTTTTTCAATAGAGCCAGATGATCTCTTTTTCAACATCGACGATGATTCTCTCTCTCTCTTCAGCGTCCTTTCCTCGTTGCTCGTTCAAGTGGTCTCCCTTTTAGTGGTTTTCTGCACCAGATTAAATCATGAAATTGGCCCCCCGTATATTGACTGAAGAACAGCGCTTGGATTGGCCTCCTTGCCTGCTGTCAGCACGAGTCATTTCACCATCGTTCTATGCCAAATCTTATGCATATAGTGGCCTCCCCTTTTTCAGTACTGAATCTCCTATTTTTATACCTATGAGAATAACCATGCATATCCCCCTCCACGATCACCATAGTCTGCATGTGCTGCCAATCCAACGAACTCGTATTGATCTCTCCCAGCTCCAGCATGTACTTCTCTGCCTCCCTTTTTTTGTTGAACTACCCCTTTATTAGTTGAAGGCGTTTTCCCTTTCCTTGTGAGTCACAGCTTGCATGAGATAACTCCCACGTTGATCAGTGATCCAGAAATTGTACTATAGTATGTGTTGTCATGCATACTAACACATGTAATACTTTCCATTCTACTTATTCTTCACGTAAGTGATGAACAATCGAATGCATCATCCATTTTATGGAATGTCGCTATACATTTCTCTTCTCTTAGGACAGAACCTTCATCATCACAATCATCTTTCCCTTCAGCTCTGTCATTACTGGCATTATCTAGTATTGATGGTTGAGTGTTGGAACCAGGCCCTTATTAGACACGATATGTCCATTCAATCCATGCCCATCGAAGATCCCCAAGAAGATACTCTTTTCTGCTCTGCACCTTACTCCAATAGCTCGATGATCAAGAAAATATGTCGAATTACAGCATGTAAAGGCAAAAGTAGATATGAGAATCTCTACGACATTCACCCCCTCCAAACCTGTGCTTCCTCCGGATGCACCAACCTGAGAATAAACCTGCCTTTTTCATAACATCAAATTTGTTTTCATGACATTTATTACAAAATCTTGCAAGTGCATGGGTAAAAATAATAAAGTGCCTTATGCACGGCCATGTATTGGGCCCTATTCAATCCTTACTCAAAAATGCATGTATAAAAGTTATGGTGCAAACAAGAAGGAATAGCATCTGATGTCAAGGCTAGTGCTCTATCTCATTCATACATATCAATGTGAATATACATTTAACCTTACAATCTCTCTCTTATGTGCATGGGTAAAGCTGAGTTTGTGTCTCCATGCAAGGTCATGTAATGAGGCCCTATCATGCATACTCTAAGTGCATTTTTTAAACAATTATGGTGCATAGATAAGGTAAGAGCATTCGTCGAAGAGGTTTAGGCTCCCAAATTTAGGCTCTGCTTCCAAAGTTTATGATGCATTTTATAATTTAAATTGGTGCAAATGAACATGCATCTATTGGATAGGCAACTTTTGTGCTCATATATATTGTTCATGCATACTTTAGATGCTAAATAAAACAACATGGTGCAAAGAAATGGAAAATGGGTATGAATTCCTAAAAATAATTTAGCGCAAGCTCTTTTCTTCATTCATGCTTCTTCAATCCTCTTTAGACCTAAAACTTCAAAAAATTCATAACTTCAAGTCTTCTTCCTTCGTCGAAAACCTGTCTAAAATTCAAATAGTATAGTTAGACAATTCATCATAAACATCAAAACACAATCCATAAAGTTATTACTCATCATTCATTGCTTTGCCTTGGTGGTATTCTTGATCTCATGAAAATATATAAAAAAAACTTGATCATAGCATTGTTTCTCCTCAATTTATCTTCATGTACCTGTCCTATCAATACATCTATTCAAAAACACATTAGCAAGTATTTTATAATCATTGAATACAAGGCATCAAAATTTTAATTTTAATAATTTTCCTTACATATTAGAAAGAATCTAAAAATAAAACTCGTGTTCATATCTTTTTTTTTTATGAGGGAGAAAATAAAAAAAACTCCCATTCATATCATTTTTTTTAATGAGGGAGAAAAATAAAAAACTCCCGTTCATATCATCTATTTTTTTTTATGAGGGAGAAAAATAAAAAACTCCCATTCATATCTTTTTTTTTGATGAGGGAGAAAAATAAAAAAACTCCCATTCATATCATATTTTGTTTTGATGAGGGAGAAAAATAAAAAACTCCCATTCATATCAAATTTTTTTCTATGAAGGAGAAAAATAAAAAACTCCCATTCATATCATATTTTTTTTATGAGGGAGAAAAATAAAAAAACTCCTATTCATATCATTTTTTTTAATGAGGGAGAAAAATAAAAAACTCCCATTTATATCATATTTTTTTTTATGATGGAAAAAAATAAAAAAACTCACATTCATATCATTTTTCTTTATGAGGGAGAAAAATAAAAAACTCCCATTCATATCATATTTTTTTTGTTGAGGGAGAAAAATAAAAAAACTCCCATTCATATCATTTTTTTTTGATGATGGAGAAAAATAAAAACTTCCCATTATCAATAATCTTTATCAATACCTGAGTTACCGTGCCGATCTTTCACGTCGGGCTCAAATGTGGAAGCGATTCATGATAGCTGGTGGATCAAGTCAACTAATACTCACAAAAATTGATCGGTTCAAAATCAAAATAATAAATAATCAGGAGTTGTAGGAGAACATTTTATAATCTCAAAGTCCTACCGATAAGCATAAAGCAATAAAATTGCTTAACTTAAGTCAAGCAAATGACTATGAATCAAATCCTTTTTCTATCAATAGGTATTTCTCATCAAATGGAATGCTCTAACGTAAGCTAGTAATTAGGATGTAAATTTTAGCATTACCGTTTAGACATGGACTTTGCAAAACATCAGGTTTTCAATCAAATGTATAATGTCTCATGCAAAGACACATCTACTTAACGATCGTAATCAATTTGTGTTCGTAGTAAACAAAGGCACAAACAAAAAACTAACAATATTGTTTTTGTTACTTTTACCACACATGTGATTACTCAAAGTAGGAAAGTAATTGTGAGCTTGAACTCATCGAAGAATTACAGTTCAGTACCCAAAGTCCTCAAAACATGGTAGAATAAGCCACTGGATTCGATTTAGATTCAATCGCAAATTCAAGTTTTCACCACAACAATATAGCGCTCATAACAGATTTTTTCATTCAGATGGCATATCTAATCAGATTATACTTTTAAACAAATCAATGTATCCAGTTCAGTAATAATAAATAGAACTTACAGCACTTTTGCTACGTTTGTCATTCAACTTAGATGAATAAGTTCTCTTCCCACTTCGTTAATTGGATACTCATTACCTTCTGCTATCAAACTTGACCTTCTGCACTTGACACATCAATCAATTCATGATATTCAATTGTCGTCAAAGTCAGATTACTCTTTTGCTCCAAGTCACTTGATGCTATGCAATTTCAACTTCTGAACTCGTAAGGTAAGTTAGAACCCACAAAGCATTAAGCCAATCTCTCGTTTCATAAGCGTTTGTCATCACTAATGTGAACAATAGGAGAATTCATACATCGTTTATACCAAACTCAGCATATGATGGCAACTACAAAAATCAATTTGTGCTTTTCTCATTCTAATTTTAACGTTTTCATATGTACGTATAACTATAGCATAAAATATTCGGAATAAGAAAGGTAAACCATAAATTCGATCAGTGTTCTGGAAATATCTCAACATTAGACAATTTATGTTATAAGCATCTCTGAGCAATTAAGTCGATCTCTATGCATCATGTATGTGTAGCATCAAAATTCAATATATAAACAATATATTTAGTGCAGATACTACCAGCGCAATTAGATAACTTCTGCTTGCTATTCTACGCCTCAATGTTCATCTCATTAATGCAGACGCAGCAATTCGTGATCAGCTCTTCAAAATTGGCATCAGACTGATGAGTTGTGAATCTTCACAGAGATCGTGGACCAATTCGCAACATGATTCATGAACACACATGAAACAAATCTTTCTAGAACAGATCAGCGACACAATCTGCCACTCAAAATTTTAGAGAAAAATCATCTGCACACATTTGTGCATGCAGATTAAGCTCAAACAGATGCAAGATATGGAACGTAAGGAATGTTTACAACAAAACACTCTTTGCTTCATAGAGCATATGCGCAGATATCATCCTTTCCAAGGGCATAAAATTGAAAATTAAAACACGATATACAACAAGGGAGAGAAAGCAACTTGAAAGGTATGGATATGAATATACATTTGTAACAAAGCATTCTATTTATTTGGCCAAAGAATTAGTTCTAGAGGAACCTTCAACTTATGAAGAATCTAAGTGCACTATGGTGATGGATCTGCCATAGGATGCTCAAGATTTTTACCTTAAACTATTTCAAAACATGCATGACCAAGTGCACTAATTGGTGTGCTATTTTATGCAAACTATAGAATTGATAAAATTTCATCCCAACTTTTTATATTTTCTAGTGAATGATAATGCAATAAATACAAAATAGTTCTATTTTTTTATTTACTATGACAGTAACTTTCAGGATGAAATGTAAAAACAAACTGCATATGTGAATCTAAGTCTATAAATCGTGCCACCCAAAAGTGATTACAAAAATATTGATTTGCTTCAAACAAAGTAACTTTAACAAGACCAAATATGGGAAAAATATTTTTTATATGACATTCTGTACATTGAGGTATAGTGAATCATTTTTCAAGGAATAAAATATGCATATTCACTAACTATATGAATTGTTCTACAAATCATATCATGATGAGTAGACGTGATAGGAAGAATACTTAAAAAGAAAATACATTGAAATTCGTCCCCAAACTTGATTAGTGACTAGAAATGTCAATAAGAATCTTAATTGAGTGATGATCATTGACTCCTTGACACACAATGCATTACGAAACATACTTTGTAATATATTTTTCCATATTATGTGCCAAGAAGATATGTTTACATGCTAATATAATGTTATGTATGCACCTATGGTCCATATATGCAAGGTTCATTCATTTCTTTCATGATAACTCCTACGAACAATAATGCATGCTTCCTTCTTAAACTAATAGAAAAACTCCATCATGAAAAGTATAATGATCAAATTCATGAATATATGGCTTTTCAAATGTATTCCATGATTTAGAGAAATACAAATTAGATGTGAGAGAACTTAGAGAACCTTGTAGGAGGTAGAAAAGTAAGTTGCCAAGTGATGAATTTTGGTCAATCCAACCAATACACGACCAACCCTTGAGCTTTTGGAGAGTCCAATATACCTTATGAGCTTGAAATTAATGCAATAAAAATCCATATGTACTTTGGAACATCTATGAGAAATATTTGATACAAAATAGATAGGTCTGCATAATGACTAGTTCAAAAAACTTGCTATTTTGGGATGAAATAATCAACTTCAATCACTCAGAGCAGCCAACAGGATTACAATTGGTAAAATTCCTTTTGGAGAAATTTTATACATAGCTTTGAGTAGACAAAATGCACAAGACTAGAATAAATAAACAAGGTATTCTCTAGAAATAAACTTAACACTAAATAGAGGTGTCCCAAATTTTTCAAGGTTGTGTAGAGATAGACCCCAAGACCTTACAATTGCTATTTCTCAACATCTACTAAACAAGATGCTAAAAAAAATTGTACACATAAACCTAGACAATAATGCATGCTAACGCATGCAATTTCGAGCTCTATAGAGAGAAAGAGAGAGAAAGAGACCATCCTCTTGAAGACTGTTCTTTGAAGATGATGGTGAAGACAAATGAAGGAGGAACACAATGATGACCAAAGTTGTATATATATTTCATCAATGATAATATAAAAGTGATTGAGAGTCTTTATATAGATTCTTTGAGTATACCACAACTTCTTTCAAGTGGTTTTTGAATTTGACTCAAAGTGTGATAGTTTGTTGAAATGAAGAGAATCAATTCCCTACAATCTAGGAAAAGTGATAATCAAGTTTTATCTACTTTTTGGTGATTTATTGATTGATTGATTGAACATCAAGTTCAATGACAAAAATCTTGTGGATCATGAGCTTTCTTTATCCTTTTACAAGTGTAAAAACTCTAGGCTTTTACATTGGGTAAATGATCACAAAAGATCTTTAAAGAAATACAATTAAATGAAGGCTCTTCAATGAGTATCTGCGGAACCGTCCAAATGATGGTTTTGATGTAGAGTAAATCCTCCTCAAGCATAATGCAAGCTTGATGATTCAACAGCTCCCCCTCAAGCTAAGGTATTCTTGAGTCTTCAATCTTTAATAGAGTGAATACTTGCTATTGCTTTAAATGTGCAAAGTTTGATTCCATCAAGTGACTTTGTTATCATATCTACTACTTGCTTTTCTATTGGAATAAAAGAAATATCAATCTCTTTTTCCATGAGAATTTCTCTAATGAAATGGTAATGAACCTCTATGTTTTTGGGTCTTTCATGGAACATAGGGTTTGTTACTAAGTGCATAGAGCTTACATTTTCTCCAAGTATGTGAGATTTGGAACTCACAAGTCCCAAATCTAAGTACAATGCTCTTAACCATATTGCCTCTTGAGTTTCTATGGTCCAACCTCAGTACTCTGGTTCACTTGAGGATAAAGCAATTGCCGGTTTCTTCTTGGAACTCCATGACACAAGCTTTGAACCTACAAATGCTAAGTAACTAGAGGTATTTCTTCTATCATCCTTAGAAACTCATGAATTTATTTAGTCCTCTATTCCATAACTAATGCATAATCCCTTATTACATATATTCCTATGAAGATGGAGGATAAATCTTCTATAACTAATGAAGGTGTATGTAATGAAGAGTGGAGAAAATAAATTCCTAATAAGGGTTAAAGTCCTCTGCTAAAATGGTTAGCAATGATATGACATGATACCATAAACATGCATATCCATACTAAAGAGCAATCTCTGCCAACCATCCTCTATACATGGATCTATATGATTCAATCAACTAATGGAATTATCCTTCCTAAAAAGCTCAAAATGCGTATGTGATACCAATGGTGATAAAATCACCTATCACATTCTCTACTAGAAGATAAATCTTCCATAGACTATGAAGGATAACTCCCAATCCTAAGGAGATGTCTACTAAGAGCTCTCCTATGATCTAGTGAGACATGATGCCATGAATGATGACTCCTTTTCTTCCTAGACATAGAAGAATAGTGCTCAAAGGGAAGTGGTTTCCACTGTCGCATACCAGCGAAACCTTCTTCCAATTCATGGTGTCATACTTACACTAAATCGAATATACATTCCATATATATATGTGATGGAACATATAGGTAGACTCTAATGAATCCCATATCCTATAGTCATGTCGGTGGACTCAAATGAGTCCCATGTCCTCAAACTAGTTAGTTTGGTTCTAGTCAATATGTGACAATGGATATCCCTTTCTTATTCCAAACTAACTTGTTCCTAGGTACCAAGACTTAGCCTAAGTACCTTTCTTTAGATCCTGATATACATAAATGTATTGGGTACCCCAACTATTCCTAACTAAGGGATCTATTCTCTATACCATAGAGCTAGTGCCATGCCTGTGGTCTTCCTAACCATCACTCAAATCACATAAGCACCCATCAATGCTGTCTCATGAAACCCATCTCTGTGATCCCATTTAATTGGTTTCCTTAGTAGTGTAGCAGAAATGCTTCTCTACTTGGTCAAGTGATGTGCATGAGTGAAACTAGTCACTCTTTGGGTATTCCTCATAATACCTCGTAGTCTCCTAATTGTCTTGTGAGACTCTGCTGAAGATAACTAAATCTTCACTAACTTGGAGATTATCATAAACGTATCTCTCGTGCCTCGATGCAACTTCTGAATATATCTTGAGATCCAAATCTGAAGGGTAAGGATAGAATATACCCTCATTGAGTGTTCCCTTGAGGTATTTGAGTACTCTCATAGCTGCATCCATGTGTGGTCTTCTTGGAGAGTGCATGAATTGGCTTAGCACTCCTACATTATATGAGATATCTTCCCTTGTATGAGTAGCATAGACCAAGCTATCTACCAAGCTTTGATACTCTTTAATATCTTCAATTTTCTCACCTTCATGAACACTAAGTTTATGATTCCTTTCCAAAGGTGTACCTATAGGTTTGGCATTCTCCATTTGGAACTTTAGAAGTAGATCTTGGATGTATCTCCTCTTAGTCAAATACATTCCTTCATCTATGTATATGACCTATATACCTACGAAGAATGTGAGCTCACCCAAATCACTGATTTTGAACTTCTCTTGCATATGCCTTTTGATCTTTTGTATACCATTCAAGCCATCAATTGTTACAAGTATGTCATCCACATATATAGATAAATAGATAACTTCATTATATCATTCTTGATGAAAAAAGAAGAATCTACATTGCTTGATGTGAAACCTTGATCTTGTGGTTAGCTTACCAATCTAAAACTCCAAGCTTTAAGGGCTTGTTTCAATCCATACAATGCCTTTTTTTTCTGCATACATAAGATGTATAATTAGGGTTTTCAAGTCCTGGAGATTGTGACATACATACCTCTTCACTTATCTAGGCATTGAGAAATGCATTATGCACATCAAGTTGAATAGTCTCCAATTTTTTATAGCAGCTACACTTAGCAATGTCGTGATTGTAGTCATCTTTGCAGTTGGTGAGAACGTCTCCTCATAGTCTATAACATGAGTTTGGGCACATCCTATAGCAACTACTCTATCTTTTTACCTACAAATTGATCCATAGGAATTACTTTTCAATCCATAGACCCATCTGCAACCTATTACCTTTTGATTAGTTTGCATTGGAACTAACTCCCATGTATCCATTTCTTTCAATGCTTCTAGCTCCTGTTTCATAGATTTTTTCCAATTAGGGTTACCTTTTTCTTCTTCATATGTTGAACGTTTTTTTCAAAATTGAGTCTTTGGCCAAGTAAATTGAATGCTTTGTAACAAATGTAGAGTCATATTCATACCATTCAGGTTGATTTCTCTCTCTTGTTGACCTTCTAGGAGTATGCTTGGAGCATCATCCACATTCTTGCATTTTGGCCTTTCCTCTTGACTTCTAGAGCTTATAGTCTCTTTCCTCCTCATTTTGATCATCATCTCATTCACTTCTTAGATCTTGGACCTATGCACCATGCTTGCTACCTAATGGATGGAAATCAAAGTGAAGATCATAAGGTAAGTTTACCCTCTATTTATCCTCATCATACCATGACTTGCATTCTTCAAATTCAACATCTCTACTTTTGATGAGTTGCTTGGTGGAAGGATTATAAGACCTGTAGCCCATTTGAGTTGAACCATAACCAACGAATACTACCTTAGTTGCATTTTCATCTAGTTTACCTCTCTAATTTGTGAAGGTGCATGTACAAAAGCAAAACAACCAGATACCTTGCAATGACCTAGACTTCGTTTTCTAACATTCAAAGATTCATAAGGAGTCATACCTTGAAGATATTTGGATGGAATTACATTCACAAGATATACATTTGTTGAGATTGCTTCTACCCATAAATAGTGTGCTAGCTTCTTCTCTTCAAGCAATGTTCTAGCTATGATCATCAACAAATGAAATGCAATACCTTGACCCTACCTATGAGGGTTCTTGAGTTGGTCCCCACACATCATTGTGTACTAAATCCAAAAGGTTGTTGTGGATGTAGTCCGATTGTGGTTGAATGGTTGTCTTTGTGCCTTACCAATCTGAAAAGCATCACATTTATTGATCATGTGATCCTTTGATATGTTTGGTATCCCTAGAACACTTTAATCCCCACACAACCCTTCAAGGTTCTTTCATTCACATGAGCAAATCTCTTATGTCACACTTCAAGCTCAATTAGGGTTTGAGACCCGAAGTTGAATAGAGCTATGTTCTTAGTTTCTCCTACTTCAAAAGTAAAGAGCCTACTATGCGTTTCACATCTGGCTATATTCTTGAAGCCTTGAGATGGATCTTCCACAAAAGCTCCATGTTGGGTGAACCTAAATTGCAAGCCTTTTTCAACTATTTGGCCGATGCTAATTAGGTTTTAGTGATAGTGGGTACATAGATAACCTTACTCAGAATCTTTGTCCTAGCATACGAAGCTTTGACATTACCAATCTTATCCACATCGTGCTTAGTATCATTCCTTGTTTTTACTTCATGTCTATGCTTTAAACTTTCTAAGTTAGATAGAAGAGAAATGTTTCGTGCAACATGGTTTGAACATCATGAATCTATGTAGAATAAATGATCATCTTCTTTACCTTCTTTGTGACTAAGAGTCATTAGACTTAATGAATCTTCATGTGATTGATCTTGAGAGTAATTGTTGAAGTCCCTTGCATTGTGAGTTCTATTGTTGTTATTGAATTTGTGTCCACCTCTACCTCTAGTTTTGCCAAATCCACCTCTTCCACCTCCTTTTTGTGTTCTGCCATTGAAGTAGCAATTTTGAGTGGTGTGGTTGGTCTTATCACAAATGTTACAAGGTTGAACACTTTGACCTTTTTATTTTTCATGCTTTTCTCCTTTCTTCTTCCCTTTCCACTTGCTTTTGCCTACATAGTTGGCTTGGGAAATCTCTTCTGCATCATCTTCCTTCTTCTTGCCTTTGTGATTCTTGTCTTTCTTATCTACATAAAGAGCACTTGTTGTATTACCTTGATAAGAGTATATATTGGAGGAGTTGGTTGGATAAATGGGTGTGTCTCCCTCTTTATTTTTGGGCTTTGAGCAACTCGCATGAGGATTTCATTGATGGCCCTATTTTAGGAGACATGTGTCATGGACAAAGGAAACTCTTAGATTCCATATGAATCCTATATCTCATGATTGGTTCAGAATTTGGGGAAATTAATGCTTCCATTGCGTCCGGAACGTGCCAAAACCCTAAGATCGACTGTCTTCTTGCTTGATTCTGACATCTAGAGACCATGCTACGAATTGATGATATCATCGATGACATCATCAATTCGTAACCGCCATAGAACTGCCCTTGGAAAACCTATATAAGGAGGGCTTGGCCACATTCATAATCAGTCTTGCCAATACCAGTCTTGGGAGCTCAAGGAGTCGTGGCCGCCAAGTAAGTACTCTTCAAGTTCCAGTTCTAGTTCTTATCTTGTTCCTTGTTCTAGTCTAGTTCTTGGACATCCTATCTTGTCCCCTTGTAATCTCGTAGTACGAGATCCTGTCGAGTTCTTTCGTGTATCCAGCTCATGTCCTAGAAGGGAGTTCTTGTAATCTAGATATCTTGTCTCATACTTACGATCCCGGGTTGTGGGATCTCCTGTATCATCTCTAGTCCAGTTTTCCATACCTATTGGTCCTGGGTTGTGGGACATCTTGTATCAGTCACATATTCTTGTATCATTTTCCCTACGTGGGTGTTCTTGTAATCATAAGTGGATTTCGGAAATCTTGTCTACTATAGTCAGAGAGCACAATCTAGTGCTCCCCTGACATTTTGGCAAGACTATCTTCTATCCAAGACCAGACATCATGGAGAACACTTATGAACAGATCATAGCATCACTTCAGAGTCTCCAACAACAAGTCGAAGACCTAAGTCATCAATAGACACAAGTCGAGATGGGACATCTAGTCCATGTAGGTGCACTCCTCCAAGAATTACAAGAATGAATCGGGAGTCTTAAAGCAAATCAAGGGAGTATTCAAGTGAATCAACAGCCTAGTACATCATTTATGAAGGAACCCAAGATTTGCATGCCTGAAAAGTTCGATGGGGATCGCACAAAGTTTTGTGGATTTCTCCAACAAGTTAGATTGTACATTCGTATGCAAACTGATAAATACCCTAACTAGGCATCCAAGGTCGGGTTTATTGGAACCTTGCTCTGTGGCCAAGCATTATCATGGTTTGCGCCAATCTTGGAGAAGAACATGGTAGTACTTCAGGACTATGAGGAATTTCTTGGAGAAATCTCCGCCACATTTGGAGATGCAGATACAAGTCGAGTAGCAGAAACAAAACTTCAGAAGCTACGTCAAGGTAACCGCCCTACCTCTACCTATGATTCTGAATTTAGGCAGTTGATATGTGATCTCACTTGGCATGAAGATTATTTCATAAGCCAATTCAGATGGGGTTTAAGAGATGATGTGAAGGACCTATTGCTCACGATGCTAGAGGTTAAAACATTGAATGAATATATCATGCAAGCTATTCAATGTGATAACCGACTTTTTGAAAGGAAACAAGAGAAACAAGTAGAAGGAAGACCTCACCAGTGGAAACCTTTCCAACCGACTACTAAAGATGAGTCCATGCTTGAACCTATGCAAATAGATGTAAGTAGGTTTCAACCTTTAACACTAGAAGAGAAACAGAGAAGGAGAGTTAATAAGTTATGTCTCTACTGTGGAAACCTTAGACATATTGCAATTAATTGTCCAAACAAGAGAACAAACTCTAGAGTTGTGGCCACCCTTGTAGAGCAGGGAAACAAGGAAGTCCAGTTGTAAAAGAGACCCTGCAGCCGGACCATGATATAACAAAGGGTCTCATAATTCCAGCTACACCCATAGAAACATGTCTTGCACCTATCAAGTTAATCATGCCCAAGAAGACCCTTTCCCTTACAGCCCTAGTAGATTCAGGAGCCTCCTCATGTTCCATTGATGAAGGATTGGTTAAGAAACATGGAATTCCTGTACTTCGGAAGAACAAACCAGTAGTAGCTAAAGTAGTAGATGGACGACCTCTAGCATCTCGGAATATAACCATGGAAACCACACCATTAAGAGTACACCTTGGTGACCATGAATCCCATATATGTTTCAATGTAATATCGAGCCTAGTACATCCAGTTATCATTGGAATGCCCTGGTTAAAGAAGCATAATCCAGATATTAATTGGGAAAAGAATAAAATCACCCGTCGAGATATCCAGAAGAACCCAACATATGTTGGAGCCAAAGCCTTCATACATGCAGTAAGGAACCTACATATATGATCTATGCCATACCAGCTCAAGAATCCAAGAAAGATGATCAAGTACAACTACCCAATCAGTACAAAGGCTTTGAAGATGATTTTGAAAAGAAGAATGCAGATATCCTCCTAGAGCATAGACCTTACGATTTCCCCATAGATCTTCAAGAGGGAGCACAACCACCCTTTGGACCAATCTATAGAGTATCTCCAGAAGAACTTACAGAACTACGCAATAACATTGATGAGAATCTAGCAAAGAGGTTTATCAAACACTCGAAGTCTCCAGCAGGAGCTCCTATTCTATTTGTAAAGAAGAAGGATGGGACTCTCTGGATGTGTGTAGACTATCATGGATTGAACAAAGTCACTATAAAAAAAACAATGTAATGCATTGTTCATGTACCCAAACTTGAAGAAGTCGGCTTCTGAGGTTCAGGTTCACTGCATGGTCATAAATCCAATCTTGACCCAATACAAGTGGTTCCGTAAGGTCCTCATCTTGACACAATAGCATTTTGAAGAACATCTTGAAGGTAGATGGGAAATTCCACCTCGCCCAAACAAGCGGTTTCCACACCTCCCAGTCCTATAAGATAAGCTTCTATGGGATTGATGTTCAACTGCAAGTCTTGGCAGTAGGAAAGTCTAACTCCACTAGTTGCTGCACCTGAGTCAATGAATGCTTTCACCGTTCTTGCTCTCTTTCCTTGTCCTATCTCTATGGTCACAAAGGGACGTCGGTCAATGCTTTGAGAAGTAATTATGCCTGATTTTCCGCACATATCCATGTGATATTTTGGGGCTTTTAAGTTGACATCTAGGCCTACTCACCTTAACTTATTTCACCTAATACACTCTCTGGCCTCTGCCTCTGCTTCTTCTCTCACCATTAACTCTTCTTCCTTTCGCTTCTTAGCAGTGTTGAGTCTCATTAGCATATCCTCAATAAGAGGTTCTTGATACAGCTTGACTCTACATCCACTAATGTAGTTTGGCAAGATGTCTCCCTCTAAAGTGGCCAATTGAACCGCACCGCTAGTGGAAATTCTATTAATGATCATGGGTCCATATCCTCGTTTTTCTTACTTGCGGGCATGCTGCTTTAGTGTATAAACTAACACTAGGTCTCCCTCTTTTAGTCCCTTATCCTTGATGTGTGCATCAAAGTATGCCTTTTGCCTTTTCTTTGCAGCGTAGATGCCTGCTGCTGCTCGTAGCCTCGTCTCACCTACGCGTTCTAGATCAAAGATCCTAGAGGACAACTCATGTCCATTCCACTCATGCTCTTGTGCTACTTTTAATGCTGGGATTAGGAAATCTAATGGTAGCATAACATTCTGTCCAAAGACCATCTGAAATGGGGTGGCATTCAGTACCGTTTTATAGGCAACTCGGTAAGCCCAAACAGCATGATGAAGTTGTTTGTCCCAATCAGAGCGTTTATTATTTACCAGTTTTGTCAATACGTTACAGAGGATCTTATTGGTGCTCTCGGCTTGTCCGTTAGCTTGTGGGTGATAGGGGGCAGACTTCTTATGTATCACCAAGAATTCTTGGAGCAGATTTTCAATGACTTCAGTCAAGAAGTGTGTGCCTCTATCGCTCACTAACTCTATTGGTAGTCCATATCTCTTGAACACATTCTCGAATAAGAACTTATCCATCGTCTGAGCATCATTCTTTGTGCTGGCTTTCACTTCTACCCACTTGGTAAGGTAATCTGTGGCTACAATAATGTACTCTGCATGGGGAGTTTCTAGCTGGTGGGTTAATAGGACCTAAAAAGTCTATACCCCATTTCGAGAATGCACGTCCTCCCATCATTGGCCTCAAAGGCATCTCATCTTTTCTAATCGGATATTGTGCACGTTGGCATGTGCCACATTTCTTCACAAAGGTGTGTGCATCCATATGAAGAGTGGGCCACCAAAGTCTTGAGAATAGAATGGTCTTTATTACCTGATCAAGACCAAAGTGTCCACCTGCAACACCACTATGTGCAGTTTCTAAGACTTTCAAATAATCTGATTCATGAACGCATAGTATTAAGTAACCATCCTTGCCTCTTTGATATACGTTGTCTCCTATTAGGGCATAGTCCTGAACCTCTTGCTCCATGCTTCGTCTTCTTGCTAGACTAGCCTCGTCGGGTAGTATTCCCAATCTCAGAAATTCTACCAATGGAGCACTCTACTCTGGAATTAATGACACGTGATAAAGGGTGGCATGCTCCACTAGGGGTCTTTGTTGACACACTGGACAATTCTTGATCCATTCTTGTATTTCTCTGTCCATGCTAGGCCAATACACTCCTAAACGTTTTAGATCCTGCAATGTTCGTTGTTTAGAATAGTGATTTCCTAGCATTCCTTCATGGGCTTGTTGCAACCAACTACTATGCTTGTCGTCCTCAACACAACCAGCTAATACACCCTCTATATCTTGTTTATACATGCTTCCTGCCAATATTTCATATTTTTGGGATTTTACAATTTCTTCTTTGTTTGTTTTTACGTTCTTATTTGCAAGTCCAAAGGTTAAGACATGTACCAACTTATTTGCCCATTTAGGAACAACTTGTAAATTGAACAGATAAGCATCGGGCAATTCATCGGACACTCCTTGCGGTGACTCGCCTGAAGTGATACGAGAAAGATGGTGTGCCCTGAGGTGGGTTCTACCTTTCCTAACAACCACTTCAAAATCGTATTCCAGTAGTAAGAGGAACCATCTTACTAAGCGTCCTGTATTGCAAGGTTTATTGACCAAATACAATAAGGCTTGATGATCAGTAAAAAAACTTGAACTTGTTGGCCAATAAGTAGTGTCTAAGCTTTTTCACAACATATACCATGCCTAAGCCTTCTCTCTCGGTTGTCGTATAGTTTCGTTCAACCGCATTTAATTGCCTACTAGCATATGCTATCGGCAAATCTAGGTTTCCTTCACCTGTGGGTTGTGCTAGCACACATCCTATTGCATGATTGGATGCATCCACGTGGACATGGAAGGGCTTATTCCAATCAGGAGTAGTCAATATTGGTGTCGAGCACAAACGTCTCTTCAGATCATTGAAGGAATTTTCACATTCATCATTCCACTCAAAATTTGTCAACAACCCATAAAGAGGGTTAGCTATGATGGCATACATGTGGATAAACCTGCGATAATATCCAGAATGGCCCATAAAGGCTTGTACCTCTTTAATGTTCCTTGGCCTTGGCAACTCTGCTATGGCTCTTACCTTGTCCTCATCAGTTGATATTCCATTTTTCGAAACAATGTGGCCTAGGATTTTGCCTTGTCGTACCATGAATACACACTTTTCTAGGTTCAGACACACTCGATATTCTCTACACTTGTTGAAGATCTGTCTGAGCTCATGGATGTGGTATCTTCTTTGTTGGGAATGAGCACATAAATCGTCCACATATACTTCTAAGCTCTTTCGCAAGAACTCTTTGAAGACATGACACATGAGCCTTTGGAATGTTGCAGGTGCATTGGTGAGCCCAAATGGCATCACACGAAATGCAAAGATTCCCCACTCTGTGGCAAAAGCCGTTTTGTGTTGGTCTTCGGGGGCAATGGCTACTTGGTTGTAGCCTGAAAATCCATCAAGGAAGCTATACACTTCCTTGCTTGCAACACGCTCCAATAAATGTTCAGTGATTGGAAGCAGCTAACTATCTCAAATCGTAGCAGCATTAACTTTTTAAGGTTAATGCACACTCGCAACTTCCCATTCTTCTTGGGCACCACTACAATAGGGGACACCCATTCAGTATGCTCAATCTCATATATAAATCTAGCTTCAATCAACCTATCAATTTCCTCTTTTATCTTTGCAGCATAAGTGTCATTATATGTGTAGGGCTTTTGTGTGGTGGGCTTGGCATCAGCGGTCATGGGAATCGTATGAGAGCATATTCTTGGATCTACTCCATTCAAGTCTCTATAGTGCCATGCAAACACGTCCCTATATTCCCTTAATAGAGCTACAAGCTCCATTTCTTCTTTTGTACTTAGGTCATCTCCTATGTATGTACATCATTCTTTGTTCTCTTCAATGACTACCACAATTTTGTTGGTCTTTTCTTTATTATCGTATGCTTCTCCTGTAATGGCTTCTCTCTTAGGAATTCGTACCAAAATTTTTCGGTCGTCAACTTCATATTTCTTGAAATTTTCTAGTACTTCAAACAATGATTCCTCCTCTTCTTGTTTCACTGCTTTTCTTTTCTTTTTCTTTTGACTACTCTCACTTTCCTCCTCTAAATTTACCATTAATGCTTGTGAGAGGTTCTTCTTCTTTATGGTTAAACACTCCTACATCTTCTAAATAGTGCTTCTCTGAGTTAAAGCAACTATCCATCACAATGTAGATCATCGTCATTCTCTTCTTCTTCTATGACCTCACTAGGGTCACATTCTTCTAGCAAGGGCTAACACATGAACACTGAAATATCATAACCCTCCTCATCACAATGAGGTGTCCATTGTTCTTCATTGACTTCAATGTCCATGGTAGCTAAGATTTTTGCCCAACCATGAGGCTCAAATTCCTCATCAGGAAAAATCATCGGTGTATAGGTTGGGTCTTTAATTGGTCTATCTCTTGGAGAAGTTCCTTCTTCTCTTGCCTTTAAGCGTTTTTCCTCTTCCTTTGCAACCTTGCACATCCACAAATGAGTATCTTCATGCAACCAGGATGGATCAGGTGAACTTCTAGAATGCACAGAGATAGAATCTTCTTTTGCTTTGTGGATAGGATTCCACTGTAGGGGTGGCACATCTCTGAAGGTGTAATCCTTCAAATTGACCTTGGTGGTGACCCCTAAGTGCTCTAAGTACAACGAGTTGGTTCCCCAATCCTGTACTATTTCTAGTTAAGACCATGCAAAGGCATCTATCTATCTTTTTAAAAATTTACTCAACATCTTTAGATATGTTGCATCCAATTCTATTCTGATTTTCACCATGGATGGCTCCTCTACAATCCTCAAGTTGAGATCCACCAAGTCATCTTCCTTCACTCATGGAGTCTGACTCAAAAGGTCCTCCAACAACTTTTATTCCTAGACTACTACCTATTCAGACTTTTGTTCCTAGTTGTGTCCTTCCTTCTTACTTTATGTTTCCTTTTCAGGGACTTCCATTGTTAGAGTTGCCAACTCGATATTTCAGTCCATTGATGATTGTTAGAATGATAGGAAAATTTTCTACCAACTCCACCTTCTATAACAATGTCAAATTCATCGATTCTTTCATGTAAGCTAGCTAAAAAGAAAACCAGAAGATTACAATCACATTGGAGATTATGAGATTATTGAGCCTATCTCAACTCACAATGTTCCACATGAACGTGAATAGATACTTCATACTCAAGTAAAATGGATAGTAAGTCACTTATGCAAAGAGTGATTGGTCAAGTTGAAAGTTGGTATGGAGGAAAATGCACATTGGAGAGGGTAAATATTATTGAAAGATGATTTCTGACCTTTTCTTTGCCTTCCCAGGAGTCTTCTTAGGGAGAAGGATACAAGATAACAATACACATAGATGAATTCATACATTTTACATAGGGGCCAATGGGAGTGATGATTAGAGAATCTTTTCCATGCACCTTCTAATGTCATTTTGAGGAGAAAATAGAACTAAGGGGAACTAAATATTAAATTAACTCTAATTTGTTTAAATTTAAAGATAAAATGAGAAACTATGAAGCTCTTCATCATGGACCACACTTTACATTGGCAAAGTGGGTGGTAAAGGTGAAAAGGAGAAGAGCCCTCATCTTAATTTTCATAGAGATGGAAGCAATTGCATGACAAGGTGGAGGCCCATTATCATGCATTGACATGTCTTCAAGAGATGTGAGAGTAGTTTTTCACTAACCTTGATTGTTTTTGTGAGTCCTAGGCTTAGAGGTGTAGTTTCTTATTATATACACTACTTATGAACCTTAGTCATTTCAATCGTTCCTAAAAAATTTACTTATTATTGTAAACAATGTGAACATGATTTGCAAGGACTTTATCTATTTTTTGTAATGGGGGATATGAAGAGACATATTTATGGGGAAAGTGAGTGACATAAGGAGCTATGGGAATCATGACTATTTGCATGAGAATCTAAGTGAAGTAATGGAGTAGCTCAACCTTGCAATGTGATGTAATACTAAAGCTTTTGATCAAGACAAACAATTGATGGTTTTTCATTATCGTGGATTCTTTGATGTCTAAAATGGTGTAGAGGACTCTAAGTGTCTATGCAAATAATTCCTTAATTTCATATTGTAATTTTCTTAAGGTCAAGTTGAAAAGTGAAAAAAAAAATTAATGTGGAAGAATGGAGGTTTTTAAAAGCATGATGTTCTTTGTGTTGGTATTTGGGGTAAACTATTGTTGATTCATAATAGCAATCTACTGAATGTGCAATAAGAGAATTGTGTGTGTAGTATGCTGAATCCACAAGACTCTAGGGTTTTAGATAGAGAAGTCAGAACATTAAATTGGTCCTTGGAATACTATCTTGGAAAGTAGCCTTAACATATTTGGTGATCATATTGTATTCAACATGTAGTCTATATGTTGCATGTCGATGGTAGGCCACCTTGATCATCTAGTACATTATTTGATGCAGCTTTAGACGCAATTGTTACTCGACAACCTAAGGGATCTTGAGTAGAAATTTTCTTGGCGGACAGAGTGACGAGAAGTTTTGGAGGAAAAAGAAGAGGTCTCAAAGACATCATTGGTTACATTGTTTGTACTACCACCTCAAATAGAGGACATTAATAGGAAGAGTGAAGAAGAGCAATATGATTTTGGCCCAAAATAGGAGGAGCAAATTCTCCCATATTTTGAGTGGGTGATTACTTAGTGGGTTGGGGTGCATGTGTTGCATCAAGTATTGACAACTAAAAGATTGCTCTGATTGGGGGTGCACATATTGCATCAAGTATTGACAACTAAAAGAAGGTTCTGATTCTCCCTAGTGTCTCCCATCAGACCAGACTTTGATCCATTGCAAGGGCACAAACACATGGAAAACTAGTCAGAGTTGATGAGCCCCAAAGTGGGTGTAGCTAAGTTTAGTGGGTAAAATTACGAAAATGCATGTAGCCACGAGGAACAATTACAAACATCACAGTGGGACCTTCATGAGTCCTCCCGATTTCTTCCAGTTGTTTTAACCGGGGGGTCATGGAGCTTCAAATGTTTCTTGGCCTTCTTCTGCTTTTCATCCACCAAGAATGGGTTGTGGATCATGGTCCTCTTCAAATGTTTGTTCTACTGGGATTGATATTATTTCTTCTTCTGCGGGGGCCTCCGGTGGGGATGGTGGCCTTTCATATTGTAGGAGTCGTGTCTATAATTCTTTGAATTTTTGTTGAGCTCCTGTAGTGCTTCAAAGTCAGGAATGATGGGAGAGGTTGATACGATGGTTTGGGGGATAGTTGTAGTATCTTTCTATCATTCGTGCTTCAATTGATCCGATTCTTCTAATAATTGTTCATGGGCTTCTAGCAAGGTAGCATTGTCTTCGAGTATGATTTCAATGTTGTCTAGGGGTACAACTTGAAATTTGGAGGGACTAATGGGCGCCCCTCGTGTAGTTTCTATGGTTGCTACGAGATTTTCTTGATTTTTTATTTGGTGCCATTGGTTTTCTTCTTGAGCCGTTGTAAGGTGGCTTCATAGTAGTTCCATGTTACGTTGTAGTTTAGAATTACATTCCATCTGCATTTGTAGATGACTTTCAACTAGTTGCATGGCTTCTGTATCTACATTCTACAACTTGGCTTCCAATATGCTATGGGCCTCGTGTAATGTGTGAAATTGTGTTTGGAGATTTTCAGTTGTGATGCATTGTTGTAATTCTGCAGAGCGTGTTTGTAATCGCTTGTTATGTTCCTCTAACTGAATGTACTCCATCCTTAGTTATGACACACACTGAAGCATAGTATCAAATGCATCATTCTATAGATGATGATGTAGTGTGTATAGTGGTTGATGCAAGGGGAAGGGGAAGTGTGGATGTTGCATCAGAAAGAGATTTGTGTGTAGGTGAAGTTGGTGGTGGGGGAATGGGAGGTGGCAAAAGTGTGGGGGGAGGGGGAGGTGGTGTGGGTGGTGAAATGTCCATATTGTCAAACATGGAGGCGAGACTCGTGATTTGGAATGGTTGGTGGTGTGTGTGTGATTGTGGTGAATAAATGTGAAGTGGGTGCTAGGAATGGGAATGGTGGAAATGGTTGAGACATGGGCCAGAACATTCTCGACAATGTGGCCTGGATGGGTTGAAGGATTGGTGGAACACATATTGGAATGTTAGAGCATTGAGGTGGGACTACCCAAGAAACATCTTCGGAAATGGGGAAACCAAGAAATGTGGACCTAAAGTTGAGGTGGCCTATTATAAAAGTTTTGGAGGTGGGGTGTCCTAAGGCAGGCTCAATGACGGATTCTCTAGTCATGGTGGTTGTAGGATACAAGGGGTTGTCAAAAGATGAAAATAATGTTGAACTAGAAGTGGGACTACAAAAGATTAAGGATTGCTTGAGGGTAGAGGTGGTAGGAATGGTATCTACAACCTCGATGCAAGGGGGCAATGGTGGAGGCATTGGAGGTAATGGCTCTGTGGTTTCATCATGTGCGGTAGTTGTTTAATTGGGGGGGGGGGTGCGCATTGCTTGGGACATTGTCTCGATTGGTTCGGCTATAGTCGTACTTGCCTCAATAGTGGTGATGGGGATCAGAATGTTTTTGTCTGATCATGGTCATGTTTGGAAGCAACATGGATCGTATTGGACATGGGGCCTCTACAGTTCATACAACCTCCACTACACCATAGGTTTGTGAGAGCAATATTAGGGTTTCACTAGTTGTTGAGTCGACACCCACCTCTTCCAAGAGTTGTGCCATGAGCGCTCTACTACTGTGTTGAGAAAGTAGTTGTTGTGCCTGCACTCTCTCCATGAATTGGCAAAGTTCTATAGTATATGCAAGGGCTTTGGTAGCTTCTTCTTCTTCTCCTTCTTCCTCTTCTTCCTCTTCACCCTCTGATTGTTCTAATTGTTGAGATAGGGTTCTCTGTTGATCGTCCTCCCACTGTACCTGGCGGCCTTTTGTTGATTTACCCCTTCTTTGGGAGGATGTGCTAGGTCCTTCTGTATCCAAAAAGAATTCTACATCCGATAGTTGCGTGTTCTGCTAACAGAATTCAAAATTGAAGGTGCTCATTCCTTCAATGTCTCGTGTGGTAGCAAATTCAAATTTTGGTGGGATAGGGGGAGCAAACGGGGCAGCCCTTGATGTGCCTTCAGATCCCAATCTAGGAATTTGGATCATAAAAGGAGGCAGTGAGGATTCCCCTCGTGGTGAGACCTCCGGGGTTGTAAGAATCTCTCTTGTTTGGACATAGGGAAGAGTGCCCCTTGTTCTCTTGGATTGGTGGGTTGAAGCTTTGCATCCTTTAAACAATTGTAGTTGTGACCAAGTCAGTGCACGTTTGATGGGCACATCATATGCTAAGCATCTGTATATTATGCGAGTATTGCACATCAAACGTTCACCACTGGCTTTGTGAACCACCTTCTCTTAGCTTCATACAGTTGGTCTATAATCCACACAGGGAGCTTAATGGTAAGTGATCCTATCTTTGACAAGTAAAGACTCAACTAGATTTGTTTTTGTGGTTGAGTGAATATATCTTTGCTTGGAAATGCAAAATGTTGCATGCACATTCGAAGAGGGATGGAAACATTAGGTGTAAGTGCCACCATGTTTGCTAGCTTCAATAGATTTCTATTCTTCATATTCTCAGGTATCAAAGGGTCTTTCTTTGATGGTACATGTTTTCTATGCATGTTTAGTGCATCCCTTACCAAATTGTAGGGTGATTTCAAACTTCTTTAGCTCATTGTTGCATGAGAGAGAGCGAATGACAAAGGTACCTGGTCGATCTTTTACACCGCTAGCCTTGAGGGTGGATACTAAATAATAGCAACATTGGAAGTCAGGCTTTGATATGGGTGCCTTGAAATATTCAGCTAACCCTGCCTGTTGCCAAATTACTTGTAGCTCTAGGGTGTTCTGGAGAGTCTCATGTTGAGTGTAGATGTTGTCGCAAGGTGTGGGATGTGGTTGTCTCTGAGTGGTGATCCAAGCTCATGAGCTTATGTGAAGCTATCTGAGCATTTAAGTAGGTCTTAGGCACCCAGATTTGTCTAGCATTGGGGTTTGCCTTCATTGACAACTTGGGGACCCAAATGGAAATGGTCTGACTTGGTCGATTCCCAGAATCATCTTTTCTTGTAGTCTTTGGCCTAGTAGGTTGTGTGGTGCATCATTGGGGCATTGTCTCCTGAGCAAAGGGTTGTTTTCTCTTGCATATCAAGATCTGCTTTATTGCATGAGTTGCTTAATGTTGCACAAGTCATTGAGCATGCTTCTTAATTATCTACTTCTTCTGCTTCTTGGGTTGCCCTACTTGTTTCTCTTGGACCCTCTTTGGAAAAGAAGGGAGTTCCAGACATTGGCTTTTGCAACTCCTTCTTGAGTGACCTTCTTCTACACCATGGAACTTTGGATAATATTGACATCGTTATCTTCATTTGTGCTCCTATAGGGACGAGGAATGGGTGTTATTCCTAGTTGTTTGAGTGCTTGATTTTCGAATTCAACTATGATGCAATTTTGATTTATCAAGACTTGAAGAAGTCCACTTCTGCATTTTAGGTTGACTGCATTATCATAGATCCAGTCTTGGCCCAAGACAAGAGGCTTGGTGAGATGCTCGTCTTGACACACTAACACCCTAATTTTCAGTAGGACATCTTGAACGTAGAGGCAGAGCTCCACTTTGCCCATGCAAGGGGTTTCCACACCTCCCAATCCTATGAGATATGTTTCTATAGATTGATACTCAGTTTCAACTCTTGACAATAAGAAAGTCTAGCTGCACTAGTGGCTGCACCTGAGTCAATCAAGGCTCTTATAGTCCCTGCATTCTTTCCTTGTCCTAATTCTAGGGTCACAAAACAACGTCGATAAATAATTTTATGGGAACTTACACCTGATGCTTGACACATGGCCATGTTGTAACTTGGAATGTGATGAGTGTCTGAGATAGGCTCATCTCTACCCTATCTCCTCAATTTCATTCATCGGATGTGTTCTAAGGCTTCTGCCTATGCTTCTTCTCAAACTCGTTTTTCCTCTTCCTTATCCCTCTTCCTGTGTTGAGTCGACTAAAGTTTTCCTCTATGAGGGGTTCTTGGTATAACTTGACTCTACATCCACTAATGTAACTAGGTAGGATATCACCTTCTAGAGTGGATAATTGGATTGCTCCACTTGTTGAGATCCTATTGATAATCATAGGTCCATAGCCTCACTTCTCCAACTTTCTTGTATGTTGCTTCAAGGTGTACACTAAGACTAAATCTCCTGGCTTCAATCATTTGTCCTTCACATGGGCATCGAAGTATGCCTTTTGTCTCTTCTTGTCTACATATATTCCTATCGCTAATCTTAGCCTCATTTCACCTAATCGTTCAAGATCTAAGATCCTGGATAAGAGCTCATGCGCAGCCCATTGATGCTCTTGCCTAACTTTCAGTGTGGGTGTCAGGAAGTCTAATGGGAGCATTGCATTTTGTCCAAATACCATCTGATAGGGTGTGGCTTGGAGTACCATTTTATAGGCCACTCCATATGCCCAAACAACATGATGTAACTGTTTATCCAAATCAAAGTGTTTATTATTCACCAATTTAGTTAGAACATTACAAAGTATCTTATTCGTGCTTTTGGCTTGTCCACTTATTGTGTATCTATCTATCTATCTATCTATCTATCTATCTATCTATCTATCTATCTATCTATCTATCTATCTATCTATCTATCTATCTATCTATCTATCTATCTATCTATCTATCTATCTATCTATCTATCTATCTATCTATCTATCTATTTATCTATCAATCTATCTATCTATCCATCCATCCATCTAACTATCTATCTATCTATCTATCTATCTATCTATCTATCTATCTATCTATCTATCTATCTATCTATCTATCTATCTATCTATCTATCTATCTATCTATCTATCTATCTATCTATCTATCTATCTATCTATCTATCTATCTATCTATCTATCTATCTATCTATCTATCTATCTATCTATCTATCTATCTATCTGTATGTCTGTCTGTCTGTCTGTCTCTCTATTTATCTGTCTATCTATCTATCTATCTATCTATCCATCTATCTATCTATCTATCTATCTATCTATCTATCTATCTATCTATCTATCTATCTATCTATCTATCTATCTATCTATCTACCTATCTATCTACCTATCTATTGTTGGTGCAGATCAATCACCAATTGAATGTTTGAAGACTAAAGAATGAAGGATGAGATCAATTTTTGAAGCTTGGAAGAAGGATACATTCAGAGTATATGAGGAATGTACACATATGTACATTATTATAGTTCTAGTTCACTTAGATCTTTGATTAGTCATAGACTTGTACAAATTTCTCTATAAGTACCTTGAAAATGTCGAGGCGTGATATGAGAGCATATGAAAGAATAGATAGAAGTCAAGAAAGAGGAAGTGAGATGTCATGAGACATATGTAAAGTTAGTTGAGTTTCCTCTCATCACTCAACTGTAACTTTCTGAGTAAATGAAGAAAATATTGCACCCGATCTTTTTGTGTCTGCTCCGTCTGTGGTAAATCATTTGTGAAATCCTTTTGAGGATATCTAAGTTCATAGTTAATGAGTCTATGGCTTAAGTTTCAGAGTCTAATTGTAAACAGGCTAGGAGAATTGTTAGTAGGAACATTCATATGTGTTGAGTGTTCACAGTTCTCTGAAACAGGCGCAAATTTCGATCTTAATCTTTTGGTCAGTTCTCACTTCATAGTTTAAAGTTTTGTGCAAGCAAGCACGTAATCTTTAAGTTGGAAGGTAATCTACTCGTGGCTAGAAGCATTTGCTTAAACGGGTTTTGTACTCAGAGAATTGAAGTTAAGAAGTTAGGGGTGTCTAAATTGACTTCTCATAAGTACAGTTTTAGACATAGGTAACTTTTGATGTTGATTTCTCAAGTTATACTAAACCTTTTGAAGAACTTTAACTTGGAGGAGGTGCGCAACCTCTAGGCAACACTCCATGCAAAATTTCATAGAAAACTTTACATGTTTGATAGGTCAATGAGAAAAAATTGTGCAGCAGACTTTCTGTGTTTTATGTTCTTCACAGAATTTTTCAACTTTTGATAATTTGGAGATTGGACCTCTAATTTGGTGAAGGTTATGACTTACTCTTGATATAGAGGTGTTCTAAACTTAAGACTAGGTTGTTCTTTTGGAGATTAACACTCTCCATCAGTGGTATCAGAGCAGGAGACATCAAAATCAAGGAAAGGAGGATCCCGACTGCTGCAGATTCAAGAAGTTCAACAATTGAAGAACTAAAAGCTTAAAGTTTGAAGGCAAAGCTTGAGGAGGAGACCATACGACATCAAGAAGGACAAAAGGAGTCTAATTCGAAGTAAAGGTACATATATTCTTCATAAAGCTTGAAGATTTCAATACAGAGGAGGACACAAGATGGGAGATTCTCTACAGATAGAGAAATTGGATAGGGAAAACTATCCTGCATGGTCAATGAGGATGGAAGCTCATCTTATGAGCAAAGATTTAATTGCTTACATCACAGGAGAAGAAGAGAAGCCACAGTTCAGAGATCCTAGTGTTCCAACTAGGGAAGAGTTAGCAGATTTGAAAAATTGGATGAAGAAAGATGCTCAAGCTAGGAGCATTATCTATATGGGAGTCAATGATTACTTGTTACCTCATATTCGAGGTCTTGAAAGTGCAACTAATATTTGGAATGCTTTGGAGGAGCATTTCTAGAATACTACAAAGTCAAGGAAGGCATCCTTATGGGCAGAATTTACAACCTTCAAGAAGAAGGCCTCTCAATTTATTTCAGACTATGTAACAAGGATGAAAGATATTGCAGATGCATTAGGAGCTGTTGATGAAGACATTGAGGAGTATAAATTGGTAAGGCAAATTCTTACAGGTCTAAGAGGTGATGACAAATGGAAGCCATTCATTTTGTCTACAGAGTTATCACTAGATCATTTCACTCCTGATTTAAATTAGTTGCTAGGTCATATGCTAACATTTGAGCAGGATGTTAAAGGAGATGGTGACAAGAGTGCAGGTCATGCAATGTACTCAAAAGACAAGAAGAAGAATAGAAAAGGAAAGCAACAAGCAGGTGAAGATGAAGGTACAACTAGTCAAGCCAACTTCCTAAGAGGAAGAGGAGGTGGCAAAGGTAGAGGAAGAGGCAGGAATAACAAAGATGGAGGCAAAGCTTGCTGGATTTGTGGTAAGACAAATCACTTAGCTAATGATTGTTGGCATAATAATCAGAGTAATGGTGGATATAATCAGAACTATAATTCAAGAGGAAGAGGAGGCAGAAATCAAAGAGGTAATTTCAGAGGCAGAGGTGGTAGGAGTTATTTTGGAAGAAATGCAGGTAGAGGTTTCCAAAGTCAACAATATAACAACACCTACTACAATTATGCTTCAGATCAAAAGGAGGATTCAACATTGATAATGAATGCAACTTGTGAAAGGCAGAGTGAAGATCAAAGAGTCTTCCACATTGACTCAGGGTGTAGCAATCACCTGAGTGGTAATATATCTTTGATGACTGATTTAGAAAATAAGGTTTTCAATCATGTTGTTCAAACAGGTGACAACACAAAGCACAATGTGAAGTTAATTGGATCAGTGAAGGCCAAAGATGGTAGCACCTTATTGAGTAAGGTCTTGTATGTTCCTACAATTCCTAAGAATTTGATAAGTGTAGGACAAATTGTTGAAAAGGGATATGAAGTAAGGTTCACTAATGATGGAGTATATGTGGAAGACCCTAGTCAAGGGTATAAACAAATTGTTTCAGGGAAAAAAGAAGGAAGATTATTTACATTGAAGACAAGAGCCTTGGACATTTCAATGAAAGAGGTATTAAAGACATGATTAACAATGGTTCAGTGCTTGGATTGCCTAATGTTGCAGGTCAACATATGACATACAAATGTGAGGCATGTCAATTAGGTAAGGCTCATAAGAATTCTTACTCCAAGCATGGTTTTATGTACTCAGAGAAGCTTGAATTGGTACACACAGATGTGTGGGGACCATCAAAGGATTTTCGTATAAATGGGTCAAGGTATTATGTGATTTATGTTGATGATGCTACTAGATGGATCACTATCTATGTGATCAAAGATAAGTCAGAAGTGTTTAATACATTCAAACACTATCATGCATATGCAGAAAGAGTTACAGGACATAAGTTGAAGAGACTAAGGTCAGATGGAGGGGGAGAGTATTTTTCTAATGAGTTCAGTGATTACTTGTGGAATGCAGGTATAAAAAGGGAAGTTACTTGCAGGTACTCTCCTCAACAAAATGGTGTAGCAGAAAGGAGAAATAGAACACTTGTTGAGTTTGCAAGATCCATGATGAAGGAGAAAAATTGCCCTAATTATTTGTGGGCTGAGGCTGTAAATACAGCTACTTATTTGGTCAATAGGCTACCATGTAAAGCCTTGCATGGTATGACACCATATGAGGCTTGGTGGGGTAAAAGACCTACTATGGATCATTGTAGAGTTTTTGGATGTGTGGCATATGCATATGTGCCATCACAATTAAGGCACAAGTTGGAGCCTAAAGCTGAAAAATATGTTTTCATTGGTTATGATGATGAGCAGATGGGCTATAGATTGTGGAGTCCATCTACAAAACAATTCATGGTTTCTAAAGATGTTACATTTGATGAGAAAAGCACTTGGTATGCAGGTACAATCAATATCAATACAGGTGATGAAGAAGAAGTGAGCCAAAGGAAGGGTAAATCAAAGGTTCAAATATTTGATGAACAAGAGAATAATGAAGTGCAGGTTGAAGTGGAAGAAACACCAAGATTTGATCCTGAATATGAAGAACCAGAAACCTCAAGAAGTGGAGAACTTAGGAGGTCTACAAGGAACAAATGGCAACCTACAAGGTATAGCTATGACACTTCATTTTTTGCCACAAAAGATTATGCTTATATGATGAAAAAAGATGAAGATCCTTCTACATATGAAGAGGCAAAAGGTAAGGAACAATGGGAGAAAGCTATGCAGGAAGAATATGATGCACTATTGGAGAATCAAACTTGGGATTTGGTTCCAAAGCCAAATAGTCAGAAAATCATTGGATGCAAGTGGGTTTACAAGACCAAGAGGTTTGCAGATGGAAGTGTGTCTAGATACAAAGCTAGACTTGTTGTCAAAGGGTTGGCTCAGACTTATGGTGTTGACTATGATGAGACTTATAGTCCTGTGGCAAAGATGACAACCATCAGGACACTTATAGCTATTGCTGCATGTAAAGGTTGGAAGGTATGTCAACTTGATGTGAAAAATGCTTTTTTGAATGGTTATATTTCAGATGATGTGTTCATGGAGCAACCTCAAGGGTTCAGAGATACAAGGTATCCAGATCATGTGTGCAAGCTCAAGAGAGCTTTGTATGGCTTGAAGCAGGCCCCAAGGGCATGGAATTATAGACTTGTAAAGTTCTTGAAAGAACTTGGATTTCAGGTGTCTAAAGCAGATAGTAGCTTGCTTGTCAAAGCAAGTGATAATGGTTTCATATACATGTGCATATATGTTGATGATATAATCCTTACAGGTACAGATGAAGAAGGAATACAAAGACTCAAGAAGCAAATGGAAAAGGAGTTCAAAATAAGTGACTTGGGAGACTTGTCATACTTCTTGGGCATGGAGATTACATATACTCAACATGGAGTATTTGTGACCCAAGAAAGGTACTTGAAGAACTTGTTAATCAAGTTTAAAATGGATGATTGCAGGGTAGCACCTACACCAATGGAGGTGAATCATAAATTGAGTAAGTTTGGAGGTGAAGAATTCAAGGACATGAGACAA
>CM035408.1:101523735-101536235 GCA_020310875.1 Ceratopteris richardii | reverse complement strand
TAATTGATCTTTTAACCAGTGGATTTGTGTATTCTTTTCACAGCTTCAGATGACAAGCATGTTAGAATGTATGATACAAAGAACATTGGGCTTGTATGTGCCATGTCCTTAGTAGTGCAATAATGTGCTGTTATTTTCTAGATGAGAACGTAAATGTTATAAGTGCTAATACACGTTAAGTTTCAAACCCACCACACGGATTGCATGTCAAAAAGGAGAAATAGTCGATCCCGGCTGCTCCTAGAATGCAGTGTTGGATGTGAGTTGTGACTTGAGAGATTGAGAATCCTGCACACGGCTCGTTGTGTAAAGGAGTATTTATTGTTCATACATAGTGCACTTGGGCGGGAGATATCACAAACGGACACAAGCTTTGTGTGTATGCCCATACACTACTACGAAGACCTTTAGGACGATCAAAAACATGTTCTACAAGGGTCGGAGGTTATGTGAGCCCCTCTCATGATGAAGCATGCGCAAATAAGATTGGCATTGGTCTTTGTTTCACAAAAGAACATGCACAAGCACTGGGTTTCATTTGGAACTTGAGTCATAGTAGTTCTGAGGAATCTATGTTGTGTCATACACCACAGGATCACTGTCCAGCTGTGTCAAGTATCATTGTATCACGATTTACAAAGAGTGGTCAGAAGGAAGTGAACCAAGATGCTTTAACTTTCATAGATAAAATCCACAAAAAGTGTTGTATCCTCATGCGAATAGATATAGAAGGCAACATTCAGAAGGTGTGATCCGTCTAGCTTCTCAAGAATTTTTGAGGGAGATTGAGGACCTCTTCTCATTTTTTATGCACTACAACAGTGAGTTGATCTCCCCGTGTTCCAAAGAGAGGGGAGGGCAACCATTTCTTTGCTGGTGTCCCTTGATCAAGGGGAGAGAATCGAGGAAGAAGTGGAGGTTTGTGGGGTGGGTGAAAGACCAGGGGGCCATAGGGAAGTGTGTGTGTTTAGGACTGGTGTATGGGTGAGCTGAAGTGTACAGGTGTGTTTGTGATGGTGCGTTGTGTGGGATTAAGTGGGTTCCTGTGCGCGTAAATGCAGATGTGAACATATAAGTAAATGTCTCGGTGAGTGTGTATGAGTGCATGAAGGAAAGTGAGAGGGTGAGAGTATGTAGGCAGGTGAGCATGTGTGTGTGAGTGTGCACAAGTAATTGTGTGTGTGAGTCTTTGTGTGGAAGAGTGAAAAGAGTAAGGCGTGTGTAAGAGAGAGAAAGAGAGTGAGAGTGGATGTGTGTGCATGTGAATGTATGCATGTGAGAGAGGAAGAAGTCAAGTGCACAAACGAGTGCATGTATGTGGAGGAGAGTGAGGAAGAGGGAAGAGTGCGTATATTGAAGAGGAAATGAGTTTGGAGGAGTGAGTACGTAAGTATAGTTGTGTGTGCAATAGTGGAAAAGGAGCACGAAATCATCAAAAGGGGATACAATCGTGGGCTCGGAGTGAGGAAGGGTGACGCAATACAAGGAAACTAGGCAACATAAAAGTGTGTGTAAGATATTTTCCCTTGGACTAAGAGGTGCAACATTTTGGTGCGTTTGCCGGGAATTGGCTTAGCACATCTCATCGAGAGTGCTACGAGTTTGCTTGGTGCCCCAATCGTGTGGCACAGCCAATTCGATCCCAAATTTGCTCTGATCTTCATTAAAGAAATGGCCCAACAAAGGCAAGCCTGTGGTTTTGAGGAGAATGCCAACATGAGGCAAATGAATTCTGGACAAAATAGGAGATGGATAGATTCTCATCCGACCATGAGACATCATGTGAACCGAGGGTGGCGATTTGGCCCGATATCAAATTATGTGAGATGCTAGTGTTGCGAGCAGATTGGGCATATAGCCAAATATTGCCCTCGTGTATGCTCCCCGTTGGAATTTGTCCCCACATGTGCGGACTGCGGGAAAAAGAGATTATGCGAGCATGTGTGTGGCTCAAAAGAGGTGATTGACCTAAAGGTCGCAACGAATGAACCAGATAGGTGCTTATCCTCTTTGTATGTGGAAGTTGACAAAGGTGGAGTTACTTCGTCAACGGAGATTGCGAGAGCAAGTGAAAGCAAGTGAAAGCAAGGACACTCGATCTCATGATCGAGACTTGATAGAACTTGTGAAGAGCTTGGAATGTCAAGTCAATTGGTTGCATGTGGAGCGAGATAACGAGAGGATCAAAATAGCGAAATTAGAGGAAAATCAAGAGAAAATGGCCGAGGTCCTAGGAACTTGGGAAAAGCGAGTACGAATGTTGAAAAATGAAAACAAGGAGTGGAAAAGAGTAACCAAAAGCTGTAGGCAAGATCTTGTGAAGCCCGAGAGTGAAAACGTGGTCTGGGACTTGAGATCCGGCTTGATGGTAACCGATTGCTTTGGAGTTGCGATCGAAGAAGAGCTCTCAAGAGACGAGGATGACCTAATGAGGAGAGTCGAAGGAATGGAGCAGGAAATCGAGAAGGTACAAAGCATAATCTGTCGATACAGTGATCAAGCGGGTAAGGCATGTGAGGAGTTCCACCTAGAGCTAGAAAGAATGAAAAATGCCCAAGCAGAGAGCGATGAGAGAGTTGGACGGGTAGAAAAAGAGAATGCAAAGCTGAGTAGCAAGCTTGGTAGGTGGATGAATCAGAAAGACGATGAGACCCGAGAACGAGTAGAGGATCCGAAAGTAGGTAGAATAGAGGAAGAGCTAAAAGTGATGTTGGACAAGTTAGAGGCGATAGGCGTGGAGTTAGAAAAGGCGAAGGAGTTGTCGAAAAAAGTGGATGATCTGGAAGTAGAAAATATGAGTAGAATCTGGGAGGAGAGGTCGATTCGAGAAGGGGTTGAAAAGTTGTCTGGCCAAGTCGGGAGGAGCGAGGAGGTTCCTTTGGAAATAGAAGGAAAGATGAGCCATTTAGAAGAGGAGAAGAAGAAAATGTGGGTTCGGTTCCATCAAGTGGATGATGAGATTTTTCGACTCCAAGGCAGTGATGAGCGAAAAGAAGAAGGGATAAGGGATTTAGCTTTGAAGCTCGAGGCATTAAGAGGTGTAGTAATGAATGGTGGCTTTCCAGACTGTATCGCTTGGCTAGAGGACAATATCAGCAAGCTGTCGAATCATGTGGAATCTCTGCGAGGCAGAGGTTGGAGATGAAAAAATAGACGAGGCAATGGATGCCGGTAAGGATGGCTTGAGTCTGATTAGGGTTTGCTTTGCAGATTGCGAGTCAGAGATGTGAGGATGGATGGATCGAGTTGGCTGTACACTTAGGACTGAAGTGACACTTTTTGAGGTTTCAGGTCGGCAAAGTAATTAGTGTGTGCGGGTTTCGAGAGGAAAAGTTGACCATGGCATTAGTGGCTGGATTTTGGCTTGAGTGGCAGCAGAGAGGAGATATGTCTCATTGGGATGTCCACGGGGGGATATATGTGTGTGTGTGTCATGATTGGGATGGTTGGGAAAAGATCCTTTCTTTTGTCTCCTAATTCTCGAGATGCGGGAATGAAAAGAAAATGAGAAAAATATATGTTTGTGTATGTGTGAGTGTGGCTACGCACCTATGTGGGCCGATAGGTGGGTGGACCCACTTTGGCCGGGTGGTCAAAGCCACGAACCGACGTCGGTTTCGCATAGGGCTAGCTGTCTGTGTGTCGCGCGCTACGTTGGGTTGGTAGATGGGTGGAACAAACTTGATCGGGTGGTCGAGTCCACGAGTCGCATCTAGCTTCAGCGTAGGCCGGCAAGTGTGAGTAAATATGTGAAAAACAAATTGATGAAGAAAGAGAGAAAAAAATGTGGAAAAAATGAATGAGAAGAATTCCTCGCTCGAGGGGGGACATAAGAGAGGTGAGAGAGCATGATGCTCGGATGGGAATATATGTGTTTGTGTTGTGGGGATATGGGAATGTGTGGACTTCCGATGAGGCATATCGAATCGAAGCTTAAGCTCGGCTAGGATTTTGGCTTCAAAGTGTTTGTGGGAGATTTGGACTCGAGGGATCCAAGCATGCTAGTGACATTGTTCGTCTGCGAGCTCTTGGGAGGTGCTCATTTTGGTTCTTAGTGATGGAGAGTGTTAATCTCCAAAAGAACAACCTACTCTTGAGTTTAGAACACCTCTATATCAAGAGTAAGTCAAAATCTTCACCAAAGTAGAGGTCCAATCTCCAAATTATCAAAAGTTGAAAAATTTTGTGAAGAAGATAAAACACAGAAAGTCTGCTGCACAATTTTTTCTCATTGACCTATCAAACATGTAAAGTTTTCTATGAAATTTTGTATGGAGTGTCGCCTAGAGGTTGCGCACCTCCTCCAAGTTAAAGTTCTTCAAAAGGTTTATTATAACTTGAGAAATCAACTTCACAAGTTACCTATGTCTAAAACTATACTTCTGAGAAGTCGATTTAGACACCCCTAACTTCTTAACTTCAATTCTCTCAGTACAAAACCCGTTTAAGCAAATGCTTCTAGCCACGAGTAGATTACCTTCCAACTTAAAGATTAAGTGCTTGCTTGCACAAAACTTTAAACTATGGAGTGAGAACTGACCAAAAGATTAAGATCGAAATTTGCGCCTGTTTCAAAGAACTGTGAACACTCAACACATATGAATGTTCCTACTAACAATTCTCCTAGCCTGTTTACAGTTAGACTCTGAAACTTAAGCCATAGACTCATTAACTATGAACTTAGATATCCTCAAAAGGATTTCACAAATGATTTACCACAGACGGAGCAGACACAGAAAGATCGGGTGCAATATTTTCTTCATTTACTCAGAAAGTTATAGTTGAGTGATGAGAGGAAACTCAACTAACTTTACATATGTCTCATGACATCTCACTTCCTCTTTCTTGACTTCTATCTATTCTTTCATATGCTCTCATGACACGCCTCGACATTTTCAAGGTATTTATAGAGAAATTTGTACAAGTCTATGAGTAATCAAAGATCTAAGTGAACTATAACTATACTAATGTACATATGTGTACATTCCTCATATACTCTGAATGTATCCTTCTTCCAAGTTTCAAAAATTGATCTCATCCTTCATTCTTTAGTCTTCAAACATTCAATTGGTGATTGATCTGCACCAACAGCTCCCCCTCAATCATCAATTGAGGTTTCTCCTTTCTTCTTTATTCCTGCCATGTCTTTAAACTTCTGTAGCTTTGGTCCATCCAAGCTCTTTGTAAGCATGTCAGCTATCTGATCTTTTGTTGAAATATGTATGACTTCAATCTCCTTATCCATCACTTTCTCTCTTAGAAAGTGATACTGAATCTCAATGTGTTTGGTCCTGGCATGAAAAACAGGATTAGCAGCTAAATACAATGAACTCATGTTATCTCCATATATAATTGGTACCGCATGCACAATGTCAAAACTCTTCATCAAAGTCTTGAGCCAAATCACTTCCTTTGCAGCTTCAACCATGCCTTTGTATTCTGCTTCTGTAGAAGACAAAGCAACTGTATGTTGCTTCTTGGAACACCATGAGATAAGTTTATCTCCCACATAACACATGTATCCAAAAGTTGACCTTCTATCATCTGGATTACCTGCCCAATCTGCATCACTATATATCTTGAGGTTTGTATCTGATGTAAACCCATAATACAAACCTTCATTGAGTGTACCCTTAATGTACCTCAACACTTTTGACCTGCAATCCAATGTTCTTTCCTTGGGCAATGCATGAATTGAGACAAAACCCCTACTGCATATGATAAATCAGGTGTAGTTAAAGTAGCATAGATAAGACTACCAACCAAACTCTGATATTGTATCATGTCCTTGAATTCTTCACCTCCAAACTTACTCAATTTATGATTCACCTCCATTGGTGTAGGTGCTACCCTGCAATCATCCATTTTAAACTTGATTAACAAGTTCTTCAAGTACCTTTCTTGGGTCACAAGTACTCCATGTTGAGTATATGTAATCTCCATGCCCAAGAAGTATGACAAGTCTCCCAAGTCACTTATTTTGAACTCCTTTTCCATTTGCTTCTTGAGTCTTTGTATTCCTTCTTCATCTGTACCTGTAAGGATTATATCATCAACATATATGCACATGTATATGAAACCATTATCACTTGCTTTGACAAGCAAGCTACTATCTACTTTAGACACCTGAAATCCAAGATCTTTCAAGAACTTTACAAGTCTATAATTACATGCCCTTGGGGCCTGCTTCAAGCCATACAAAGCTCTCTTGAGCTTGCACACATGATCTGGATACCTTGTATCTCTGAACCCTTGAGGTTGCTCCATGAACACATCATCTGAAATATAACCATTCAAAAAATATTTCACATCAAGTTGACATAACTTCCAACCTTTACATGCAGCAATAGCTATAAGTGTCCTGATGGTTGTCATCTTTGCCACAGGACTATAAGTCTCATCATAGTCAACACCATAAGTCTGAGCAAACCCTTTGACAACAAGTCTAGCTTTGTATCTAGACACACTTCCATCTGCAAACCTCTTGGTCTTGTAAACCCACTTGCATCCAATGATTTTCTGACTATTTGACTTTGGAACCAAATCCCAAGTTTGATTCTCCAATAGTGCATCATATTCTTCCTGCATAGCTTTCTCCCATTTTTCCTTACCTTTTGCCTCTTCATATGTAGAAGGATCTTCATCTGTTTTCATCATATAAGCATAATCTTTTGTGGCCAAAAATGAAGTGTCATAGCTATACCTTGTAGGTTGCCATTTGTTCCTTGTAGACCTCCTAAGTTCTCCACTTCTTGAGGTTTCTGGTTCTTCATATTCAGGATCAAATCTTGGTGTTTCTTCCACTTCAACCTACACTTCATTATTCTCTTGTTCATCAAATATTTGAACCTTTGATTTACCTTTCCTTTGTCTCACTTCTTCTTCATCACCTGTATTGATATTGATTGTACCTGCATACCAAGTGCTTTGCTCATCAAATGTAACATCTTTAGAAACCATGAATTGTTTTGTAGATGGACTCCACAATCTATAGCCCATCTGCTTATCATCATAACCAATGAAAACATATTTTTCAGCTTTAGGCTCCAACTTGTGCCTTAATTGTGATGGCACATATGCATATGCCACACATCCAAAAACTCTGCAATGATCCAAGGTAGGTCTTTTACCCCACCAAGCCTCATATGGTGTCATACCCTGCAAGGTTTTACATGGTAGCCTATTGACCAAATAAGTAGCTGTATTTACAGCCTCAGCCCACAAATAATTAGGGCAATTTTTCTCCTTCATCATGGATCTTGCAAACTCAACAAGTGTTCTATTTCTCCTTTCTGCTACACCATTTTGTTGAGGAGAGTACCTGCAAGTAACTTCCCTTTTTATACCTGCATTCCACAAGTAATCACTGAATTCATTAGAAAAATACTCTCCCTCTCCATCTGACCTTAGTCTCTTCAACTTATGTCCTGTAACTCTTTCTGTATATGCATGATAGTGTTTGAATGTATTAAACACTTCTGACTTATCTTTGATCACATAGATAGTGATCCATCTAGTAGCATCATCAACATAAATCACATAATACCTTGACCCATTTATACTGAAATCCTTTGATGGTCCCCACACATCTGTGTGTACCAATTCAAGCTTCTCTGAGTACATAAAACCATGCTTGGAGTAAGAATTCTTATGAGCCTTACCTAATTGACATGCCTCACATTTGTATGTCATATGTTGACCTGCAACATTAGGCAATCCAAGCATTGAACCATTGTTAATCATGTCTTTAATACCTCTTTCATTGAAATGTCCAAGCCTCTTGTGCCAAAGATCTAACTCAGAGATCTTATGTCCTCCATATGTGAACATAGCATGACCAATATTGCCTTGAATCTTCAATGTAAATAATCTTCCTTCTTTTTTCCCTGAAACAATTTGTTTATACCCTTGACTAGGGTCTTCCACATATACTCCATCATTAGTGAACCTTACTTCATATCCCTTTTCAACAATTTGTCCTACACTTATCAAATTCTTAGGAATTGTAGGAACATACAAGACCTTACTCAATAAGGTGCTACCATCTTTGGCCTTCACTGATCCAATTGACTTCACATTGTGCTTTGTGTTGTCACCTGTTTGAACAACATGATTGAAAACCTTATTTTCTAAATCAGTCATCAAAGATATATTACCACTTAGGTGATTGCTACACCCTGAGTCAATGTAGAAGACTCTTTGATCTTCACTCTACCTTTCACAAGTTGCATTCATTATCAATGTTGAATCCTCCTTTTGATCTGAAGCATAATTGTAGTAGTTGTTGTTTGTTGGAGCAGAGCAATCATCAATAGTGATTATATGAAGATCAAAGTGAGAGTGATATAGATCAGATAGAGAAGAATAGGTGAAGAGGTGATGAACATTGTATGTATCATCAACCATATGTATGAAAAGTAATGAAGAAGAAAATGTTGTAGAATTCTGCGCGTCGATCTTCTTTCCCATTCTCCTTCTGTGCTTAATCTTTTGAAGAATCCTTTTGCACTTATCTAAGTCCATAGCTAATCTATCTATGGCTAGAATTTGAGAGATTAATTTCAATCAGGCTGTGAGAATTTTGTTTAGGAACATTCATATGTGAAGATGTTCTGAGAGTCGAAAAATCTGGCGCACATTTCATCTTCAAAGAAATGGTCAGTGCTCAGTCTACAGTGTAAAGTTTTACACAAGTAAGGGCTCAAAATCTAAGTTGGAAGGTAAGCTATCTATGGCTAGAAGATCTTGATCAAACGGGTTCAGAGTTGGGAGAACCAGTGCTAAGAAGTTGCAGGTGTCAAAGTCGCCATTGCAGAGAAGCACTTTCAGACATAGGTAAAGTGTTTCACACATTTCTCAGTGTGTACTTAATCTTTTTGAGAGATTTAACTTGGCAAAGTTGCGCAACCTTAAGGCAAAGTGTTGTGCAAAGTTTTATCAAAAAATTTACAGGATTGATTAGTCAATGAGTGACTAATCTGCAGCAGACTTTTCTGAAGAAACTGAATTTTTCAGAATAATCAATTTCCTGATAATTTGGTGAAAATTCTCTAAATTAGGTGGAGTCTAAAGTTGATCTTGATATAGAGGTGATCTAAATTCAAGGTCAATTTGTTCTTTTGGAGATTAACACTCTCCATCATTGTTATATTGTTGACTTTGGAAACCTCTACCTGCATTTCTTCCAAAATAACTCCTACCACCTCTGCCTCTGAAATTACCTCTTTGATTTCTGCCTCCTCTTCCTCTTGAATTATAGTTCTGATTATATCCACCATTACTCTGATTATTATGCCAACAATCATTAGCTAAGTGATTTGTCTTACCACAAATCCAGCAAGCTTTGCCTCCATCTTTGTTATTCCTGTCTCTTCCTCTACCTTTGCCACCTCCTCTTCCTCTTAGGAAGTTGGCTTGACTAGTTGTACCTTCATCTTCACCTGCTTGTTGCTTTCCTTTGCTATTCTTCTTCTTGTCTTTTGAGTACATTGCATTACCTGCACTCTTGTCACCATCTCCTTTAACATCCTGCTCAAATGTTAGCATATGACCTAGCAACTGATTTAAATCAGGAGTGAAATGATCAAGTGATAACTCTGTAGACAAAATGAATGGCTTCCATTTGTCATCACCTCTTAGACCTGTAAGAATTGACCTTACCAATTTATCCTCCTCAATGTCTTCATCAACAGCTCCTAATGCATCTGCAATATCTTTCATCCTTGTTACATAGTCTGAAATAGATTGAGAGGCCTTCTTCTTGAAGGTTGTAAATTCTGCCCATAAGGATGCCTTCCTTGACTTTGTAGTATTCTAGAAATGCTCCTCCAAAGCATTCCAAATATCAGTTGCACTTTCAAGACCTCGAATATGAGGTAACAAGTAATCATTGACTCCCATATAGATAATGCTCCTAGCTTGAGCATCTTTCTTCATCCAATTTTTCAAATCTGCTAACTCTTCCCTAGTTGGAACACTAGGATCTCTGAACTGTGGCTTCTCTTCTTCTCCTATGATGTAAGCAATTAAATCTTTGCTCATAAGATGACCTTCCATCCTCATTGACCATGCAGGATAGTTTTCCCTATCCAATTTCTCTATCTGTAGAGAATCTCCCATCTTGTGTCCTCCTGTGTATTGAAATCTTCAAGCTTTATGAACAATATATGTACCTTTACTTCGAATTAGACTCCTTTTGTCCTTCTTGATGTCGTATGGTCTCCTCCTCAAGCTTTGCCTTCAAACTTTCACCTTTTAGTTCTTCAATTGTTGAACTTCTTGAATCTGCAGCAGTCGGGATCCTCCTTTCCTTGAATTTGATGTCTCCTGCTCTGATACCACTGATGGAGAGTGTTAATCTCCAAAAGAACAACCTACTCTTGAGTTTAGAACACCTCTATATCAAGAGTAAGTCAAAACCTTCACCAAATTAGAGGTCCAATCTCCAAATTATCAAAACTTGAAAAATTCTGTGAAGAAGATAAAACACAGAAAGTCTGCTGCACAATTTTTTCTCATTGACCTATCAAACATGTAAAGTTTTCTATGAAATTTTGTATGGAGTGTCGCCTAGAGGTTGCACACCTCCTCCAAGTTAAAGTTCTTCAAAAGGTTTAGTATAACTTGAGAAATCAACTTCACAAGTTACCTATGTCTAAAACTGTACTTCTGAGAAGTCGATTTAGACACCCCTAACTTCTTAACTTCAATTCTCTCAGTACAAAACCCGTTTAAGCAAATGGTTCTAGCCACGAGTAGATTACCTTCCAACTTAAAGATTAAGTGCTTGCTTGCACAAAACTTTAAACTATGGAGTGAGAACTGACCAAAAGATTAAGATCGAAATTTGCGCCTGTTTCAGAGAACTGTGAACACTCAACACATATGAATGTTCCTACTAACAATTCTCCTAGCCTGTTTACAATTAGACTCTGAAACTTAAGCCATAGACTCATTAACTATGAAATTAGATATCCTCAAAAGGATTTCACAAATGATTTACCACAAACGGAGCAGACACAGAAAGATCGGGCGCAATATTTTCTTCATTTACTCAGAAAGTTACAGTTGAGTGATGAGAGGAAACTCAACTAACTTTACATATGTCTCATGACATCTCACTTCCTCTTTCTTGACTTCTATCTATTCTTTCATATGCTCTCATGACACGCCTCGACATTTTCAAGGTATTTATAGAGAAATTTGTACAAGTCTATGACTAATCAAAGATCTAAGTGAACTATAACTATACTAATGTACATATGTGTACATTCCTCATATACTCTGAATGTATCCTTCTTCCAAGTTTCAAAAATTGATCTCATCCTTCATTCTTTAGTCTCAAACATTCAATTGGTGATTGATCTGCACCAACACTTAGGTTGTGCAATTACTTGCGATGTCCTGAAGCACGTTGATGATGAGCGGTCTTGTCGAGGTGACCTGACGTTAGACTTGAGTGGTCCTTATCGTGTATCCATCAAGTTAGAGTGGTGTGGTGGTGACCTAGCATCTGATCTAGTCGACGAGCAAGAAAAACAGAGAGATAGACAGGAAGGCAAGCGGGTAGTGGAGACCCTAGGTAGAAAGGGAATGAAAAATCGGCGAGAGAACTCAACTAGAAATGAGAAAAAGAAATCAGGAAAGCGATCATACGGCCAAGAAGAGTATCAAAAAATAAAAGTGGGAAATGGTTTTGATTATATATGGTGTGTGTGGAAAGTGTGTTGAGTATGCATGTGGAACAAAGATTTGTGATGTGTTGAACGAACAGTCTAGAAGAGTGACGAGAGGGAATGTGGATGGGTTTTTTTGCTTGCATGTGTGTTGTTCGTGACGAGAATGCATGTGTGACGCGGATCATGATGTGTGTGCTGAGTATATATGTGTGATGTGGATGAAGGATATAATTGTCTTTTCATTTTGGTTGTACATATTGTGATTTGATGAAGAAAGGTTCTAATGTTTTAATGAAGTTTGGAGACAGGTAGACATGGCGGTGAAGATGCGAGAAGATGGACAAGGATGGTAAGTGAAATGATTGGATTTTGGTACTGACCAACGATTGTATGAGGGTGATTGCAGGTGCTACATTGAGGAAGAAGAGAGTAGGCATGCAAGGTAAGGATTTGTATTTGATTAAGTGATGAGCACATGTTGGATGATTTGAGCGCAGGAACAATTTGGCTCGTCGAGGACGACTTCGCAATTAAGAAGAGGGGAGTATGTTAGCCCCGAAAATGGTTGGTTTTTATGCACTAATGTGGTTCTATTTGGCCAAGAATTCGTTTGATTTCAGGTACTTGAAGAATGAATTTGATGATTGACGAGAAGTATGTGGAGATATTGATTGCAGGAATGTGGAGAAAAGGGATTGAGCATAGACAAGCCTCCTAAGAACATAGGGAATATTGATGTGCAAAGGAAATTAGAAATGGCTTTGTTTCAGGCGGTGTGATGTTGAATCTACAAATAGAGGTGGTGGAGGATTCAGAGATGGA
>CM035408.1:101513735-101516235 GCA_020310875.1 Ceratopteris richardii | reverse complement strand
CTTGATTAACAAGTTCTTCAAATACCTTTCTTGGGTCACAAATACTCCATGTTGAGTATATGTAATCTCCATGCCCAAGAAATATGACAAGTCTCCCAAGTCACTTATCTTGAACTCCTTTTCCATTTGCCTCTTGAGTCTTTGTATTCCTTCTTCATCTGTACCTGTAAGAATTATATCATCAACATATATGCACATATATATGAAACCATTTTCACTTGCTTTGATAAGCAAGCTACTATCTGCTTTAGACACCTGAAAACCAAGTTCTTTTAGGAACTTCACAAGTCTATAGTTCCATGCCCTTGGGGCCTGCTTCAAGCCATACGAAGCTCTCTTGAGCTTGCACACATGATCTGGATACCTTTTATCTCTGAACCCTTGAGGTTGCTCCATGAATACATCATCTGAAATGTAACCATTCAAAAAAGCATTCCTCACATCAAGTTGACATAGCTTCCAACCTTTACATGCAGCAATAGCAATGAGAGTCCTTATGGTTGTCATCTTTGCCACAGGACTATAGGTCTCATCATAATCAATACCATATGTTTGAGCAAAGCCTTTGACAACAAGTCTAGCTTTGTATCTAGACACACTTCCATCTGCAAACCTTTTTGTCTTGTAGACCCACTTGCATCCAATAATCTTTTGACTATTTGGTTTTGGAACCAAATCCCAAGTTTGATTTTCCAATAGTGCATCATATTCCTCCTGCATAGCACTCTCCCATTTTTCCTTACCTTTTGCCTCTTCATATGTAGAAGGGTCTTCATCTGTATTCACCATATAAGCATAATCTTTTGTGGATAGAAATGAAGTATCATAACTATACCTTGTAGGTTGCCACCTATTTCTTGATGACCTTCTGAGTTCTCCACTCCTTGAGGTTTCTGGCTCTTCACATTCAGGATCAAATCTTGGTGTCTCTTCCACTTCAACCTGCACTTCATTATTCTCTTGCTCATCAAATATCTGAACTTTTGATTTACCTTTTCTTTGACTCACTTCTTCTTCATCACTTGTATTGATGTTGATTGTACCTGCATACCAAGTGCTTTGTTCATCAAATGTAACATCTTTAGAAACCATAAATTGTTTTGTTGATGGACTCCACAATCTATAGCCCATCTGCTTATCATCATAGCCCATGAAAACATATTTTTCAGCTTTAGGCTCCAACTTGTGTCTTAATTGTGATGGCACATATGCATATGCCACACACCCAAATACTTTGCAATGATCCAAGGTAGGTCTTTTACCCCACCAAGCCTCATATGGTGTCATACCCTGCAAGGCTTTACATGGTAACCTATTGACCAAATAAGTGGCTGTATTTACAGCCTCAGCCCACAAATAATTAGGGCAATTTTTCTCCTTCATCATGGATCTTGCAAACTCAACAAGAGTTCTATTTCTCCTTTCTGCAACACCATTTTGTTGAGGAGAGTACCTGCAAGTAACTTCCCTTTTTATACCTGCATTCCATAAGTAATCACTGAACTCATTAGAGAAATACTCTCCCCCTCCATCTCACCTTAGTCTTTTCAACTTATGACCTGTAATTCTTTCTGCATATGCATGATAGTGCTTAAATGTATTAAACACTTCTGACTTATCTTTGATCACATAAATAGTGATCCATCTAGTAGCATCATCAACATAAATCACATAATACCTTGATCCATTTATACTGAAATCTTTTGATGGTCCCCACACATCTGTGTGTACCAACTCAAGCTTCTCTGAGTACATAAAACCATGCTTGGAATAGGAATGTTTATGAGCCTTACCTAATTGACATGCCTCACATTTGTATGTCATATGTTGACCTGCAACATTAGGCAATCCAAGCACTGAACCATTGTTAACCATATCTTTAATACCTCTTTCATTGAAATGTCCAAGCCTCTTGTGCCAAAGATCTAACTCAGAGATCTTATGTCCTCCATATGTGAACATAGCATGACCAATATTGCCTTGAATCTTCAATGTAAATAATCTTCCTTCCTTTTTCCCTGAAACAATCTGTTTATACCCTTGGCTAGGATCTTCCACAAATACTCCATCATTAGTGAACCTTACTTCATATCCCTTTTCAACAATTTGTCCTACACTTATCAAATTCTTAGGGATTGTAGGAACATACAAAACCTTACTCAATAATGTGCTTCCATCCTTGGCCTTCACTGATCCAATTGACTTCACATTGTGCTTTGTGTTGTCACCTGTTTGAACAACATGATTAAAAACTTTACTCTCCAAATCAGTCATCAAAGATATGTTACCACTCAGGTGATTGCTACACCCTGAGTCAATGTAGAAGACTCTTTGATCTTCATTCTGCCTTTCATAAGTTGCATTCATTATCAATGTTGAATCTTCCTTTTGATCTGAAGCATAATTGTAGTAGGTGTTGTTGTATTGTTGACTTTGGAATCCTCTACCTGCATTTTTTCCAAAGTAATTCCTTCCACCTCTACCTCTGTAATTACCTCTT
>CM035408.1:101483793-101488793 GCA_020310875.1 Ceratopteris richardii | reverse complement strand
GCCAGAGTTCAGAGATCCTAGTGTTCCAACTAGGGAAGAGTTAGCAGATCTGAAAAATTGGATGAAGAAAGATGCTCAAGCTAGGAGCATTATCTATATGGGAGTTAATGATTACTTGTTACCTCATATTAGAGGTCTTGAAAGTGCAACTGACATATGGAATGCTTTGGAGGAGCATTTCCAGAACACTACAAAGTCAAGGAAGGCATCCTTATGGGCAGAGTTTACTACCTTCAAGAAGAAGGCCTCTCAATCCATCTCAGACTATGTAACAAGGATGAAAGATATTGCAGATGCTTTAGGAGCTGTTGATGAAGACATTGAGGAGGATAAATTGGTAAGGCAAATCCTTACAGGGTTGAGAGGTGATGACAAATGGAAGCCATTTATTTTGTCTACAGAACTATCACTTGACCATTTCACTCCTGATTTAAATCAATTGTTAGGTCATATGCTAACATTTGAGCAGGATGTTAAAGGAGATGGTGACAAGAGTACAGGACATGCAATGTACTCAAAGGACAAGAAGAAGAATAGCAAAGGAAAACAACAAGCAGGTGAAGATGAAGGAACAACTACTCAAGCCAACTTCCTAAGAGGAAGAGGAGGTGGCAAAGGTAGAGGAAGAGGCAGGAACAACAAAGATGGAGGCAAAGCTTGCTGGATTTGTGGTAAGACAAATCACTTAGCTAATGATTGTTGGCATAATAATCAGAATAATGGTGGATACAATCAAAATTATAATTCAAGAGGAAGAGGTGGCAGAAATCAAAGAGGTAATTACAGAGGTAGAGGTGGAAGGAATTACTTTGGAAGAAATGCAGGTAGAGGATTCCAAAGTCAACAATACAACAACACCTACTACAATTATGCTTCAGATCAAAAGGAAGATTCAACATTGATAATGAATGCAACTTGTGAAAGGCAGAGTGAAGATCAAAGAGTCTTCTACATTGACTCAGGGTGTAGCAATCACCTGAGTGGTAACATATCTTTGATGACTGATTTGGAAAGTAAAGTTTTTAATCATGTTGTTCAAACAGGTGACAATACAAAGCACAATGTGAAGTCAATTGGATCAGTGAAGGCCAAGGATGGAAGCACCTTATTGAGTAAGGTTTTGTATGTTCCTACAATCCCTAAGAATCTGATAAGTGTAGGACAAATTGTTGAAAAGGGATATGAAGTAAGGTTTACTAATGATGGAGTATATGTGGAAGACCCTAGCCAAGGGTATAAACAGATTGTTTCAGGGAAAAAGGAAGGAAGATTATTTACATTGAAGATTCAAGGCAATATTGGTCATGCTATGTTCACATATGGAGGTCATAAGATCTCTGAGTTAGATCTTTGGCACAAGAGGCTTGGACATTTCAATGAAAGAGGTATTAAAGATATGGTTAACAATGGTTCAGTGCTTGGATTGCCTAATGTTGCAGGTCAACATATGACATACAAATGTGAGGCATGTCAATTAGGTAAGGCTCATAAACATTCCTATTCCAAGCATGGTTTTATGCACTCAGAGAAGCTTGAGTTGGTACACACAGATGTGTGGGGACCATCAAAGGATTTCAGTATAAATGGATCAAGGTACTATGTGATTTATGTTGATGATGCTACTAAGTGGATCACTATCTATGTGATCAAAGATAAGTCAGAAGTGTTTAATACATTTAAACACTATCATGCATATGCAGAAAGAATTATAGGTCATAAGTTGAAAAGACTAAGGTCAGATGGAGGGGGAGAGTATTTCTCAAATGAGTTCAGTGATTACTTATGGAATGCAGGTATAAAAAGGGAAATTACTTGCAGGTACTCTCCTCAACAAAATGGTGTTGCAGAAAGGAGAAATAGAACAATTGTTGAGTTTGCAAGATCCATGATGAAGGACAAAAATTGCCCTAATTATTTGTGGGCTGAAGCTGTAAATACAGCCACTTATTTGGTCAATAGGCTACCATGTAAAGCCTTGCAGGGTATGACACCATATGAGGCTTGGTGGGGTAAAAGACCTACCTTGGATCATTGCAGAGTTTTTGGGTGTGTGGCATATGCATATGTGCCATCACAATTAAGGCACAAGTTGGAGCCTAACGCTGAAAAGTATGTTTTCATTGGCTATGATGATAAGCAGATGGGCTATAGATTGTGGAGTCCATCAACAAAGCAATTTATGGTTTCTAAGGATGTTACATTTGATGAACAAAGCACTTGGTATGCAGGTACAATCAATATCAATACAGGTGATGAAGAAGAAGTGAGTCAAAGAAAAGGTAAATCAAAAGTTCAAATATTTGATGAGCAAGAGAATAATGAAGTGCAGGTTGAAGTGGAAGAGACACCAAGATTTGATCCTGAATGTGAAGAGCCAGAAACCTCAAGGAGTGGAGAACTCAGAAGGTCAACAAGAAATAGGTGGCAACCTACAAGGTATAGTTATGATACTTCATTTCTAGCCACAAAAGATTATGCTTATATGGTGAATACAGATGAAGACCCTTCTACATATGAAGAGGCAAAAGGTAAGGAAAAATGGGAGAATGCTATGCAGGAGGAATATGATGCACTATTGGAGAATCAAACTTGGGATTTGGTTCCTAAACCAAATAGTCAGAAGATTATTGGATGCAAGTGGGTCTACAAGACAAAAAGGTTTGCAGATGGAAGTGTGTCTAGATACAAAGCTAGACTTGTTGTCAAAGGCTTTGCTCAAACATATGGTATTGATTATGATGAGACCTATAGTCCTGTGGCAAAGATGACAACCATAAGGACACTTATTGCTATTGCTGCATGTAAAGGTTGGAAGCTATGTCAACTTGATGTGAAAAATGCTTTTTTGAATGGTTATATTTCAGATGATGTATTCATGGAGCAACCTCAAGGGTTCAGAGATAAAAGGTATCCAGATCATGTGTGCAAGCTCAAGAGAGCTTTGTATGGCTTGAAGCAGGCCCCAAGGGCATGGAACTATAGACTTGTGAAGTTCCTAAAAGAACTTGGTTTTCAGGTGTCTAAAGCAGATAGTAGCTTACTTATCAAGGCAAATGAAAATGGTTTCATATACATGTGCATATATGTTGATGATATAATTCTTACAGGTACAGATGAAGAAGGAATACAAAAGCTTAAGAGGCAAATGGAAAAGGAGTTCAAGATAAGTGACTTGGGAGACTTATCATACTTCTTGGGCATGGAGATTACATATAGTCAACATGGAGTATTTGTGACCCAAGAAAGGTATTTGAAGAACTTGTTAATCAAGTTTAAAATGGATGATTGCAGGGTAGCACCTACACCAATGGAGGTGAATCACAAATTGAGTAAGTATGGAGGTGAAGAATTCAAGGACATGAGACAAAATCAGAGTTTGGTTGGTAGTCTTATCTATGCTACTCTAACTAGACCTGATTTATCATATGCAGTAGGGGTTTTGTCTCAATTTATGCATTGCCCAAGGAAAGAACATTGGATTGCAGGACAAAGGGTGTTGAGGTACATTAAGGGTACACTCAATGAAGGTTTGTATTATGGGTTTACCTCAGATACAAATATCAAAGTTTATAGTGATGCAGATTGGGCAGGTAATCCAGATGATAGAAGATCAACCTATGGATACATGTGTTATGTGGGAGATAAACTTATCTCATGGTGTTCTAAGAAGCAACATACAGTTGCTTTGTCTTCTACAGAAGCTGAGTATAAAGGCATGGTTGAAGCTGCAAAGGAAGTGATTTGGCTCAAGACCTTGATGAAGAGTCTTGACATTATGCATGGGATACCAATTATATATGGAGATAACATGAGTTCATTGTATTTAGCTGCTAATCCTGTTTTTCATGCCAGGACCAAACACATTGAGATTCAGTATCACTTTCTAAGAGAGAAGGTGATGGATAAAGAGATTGAAGTAGTTCATACTTCAACAAAAGATCAGATAGCTGATATGCTTACAAAAGGCTTGGATGGACCAAAGTTACAAAGGTTCAAAGACATGGCAGGTATAAAGAAGATAGTGAAGACCTCAATTGATGATTGAGGGGGAGCTGTTAGTGCAGACCAATCACCAATTGAAGGCTTGGAAGGTTAAAGAGTGAAGGAAGGATCAACTATTGAAGCTTGGAAGAAAGACATATTCAGAGGATAAGAGAAGTGTACACATATGTACATTAGTATAGTCATAGGTGACTTAGATCTTTGTTTGAGTAAGAATCTTGTACAAATTATCTATAAATACTTTGAGAAAAGTCGGGGCATGTATGAGAGCATATGTAGAAGCCAAGATTGAGGAAGTTAGAAGTCATGAGATAGAGAAAAATTAGTTGAGTTAGCTCTCATCACTCAGTTGTAATTTTCTGAGTTAATGAAGAAATATTGCGCCCGATCTTTCCGTGTCTGCTCCTTCTGTGTTTGATCAATTGTGAAATCCTTTTGAGGATATCTAAGTTGATAGTTAATGAGCCTGTGACCTGAATTTCAGAGTCTAATTGTAAACAGGCTAGGAGAATTGTTAGTAGGAACATTCATATGTGTTGAGTGTCTACAGTTCTCTGAAACAGGCGCAAATTTCGAGTTTAATCTTTTGGTCTGTTCTCACTCCATAGTTTAAAGTTTTGTGCAAGCAAGCACTTAATCTTTAAGTTGGAACGTGATCTACTCGTGGCTAGAAGCATTTGCTTAAACGGGTTTTGTACTGAGAGAATTGAAGTTAAGAAGTTAGGGGTGTCTAAATCGACTTTTCAGAAGTGCAGATTCAGACATAGGTAACTTGTGAAGTTGATTTCTCAAGTTATACTAAACCTTTTTGAGAACTTTAACATGGAGGAGGTGCGCAATCTCTAGGCAACACTCCATACAAAATTTCATAGAAAACTTTACAGGTTTGATAGGTCAATGAGAAGAAATTGTGCAGCAGACTTTCTGTGTTTCATCTTCTTCACAGAATTTTTCAACTTTTGATAATTTGGAGATTGGACCTCTAATTTAGTGAAGGT
>CM035408.1:101476293-101481293 GCA_020310875.1 Ceratopteris richardii | reverse complement strand
CATATGGTTGATGATACATACAATGTTCATCACCTCTTCACCTATTCTTCTCTATCTGATCTATATCACTCTCTCTTACTATGAATACGTATCTGTAGATATATATACGAGTCTAACTCGTCATCTTTTTCAAAATACATTGAACTATTTACAAGAGTAATATACAAAAGAAACATTTCTGATTCTATTTTCTTCCTCTGAAAGTAATCTTCATTCTTCCACATATCTTCTCACTTTGATCTTCATATAATCACTATTGATGATTGCTCTGCTCCAACAGCTCCCCCTCAATCTTCAATTGTGATTACCTGCATCTTCTTTATTCCTGCCATATCTTTAAACCTCTGCAACTTAGGTCCATCCAAACTTTTAGTCATCATATCTGCAAGTTGATCTTTTGTAGGAGTGTGTATGACTTCAATCTCTTTCTCAATGACCTTCTCTCTCAGAAAATGATACTGTATTTCAATATGCTTAGTTCTAGCATGAAATACAGGATTAGCTGCCAAGTATAATGAACTCATATTGTCTCCATAAATAATAGGAGTATTCTGAATCACATCAAAAACTTTCAAAAGTGTCTTTAGCCATATTACCTCTTTTGCGGCTTCCACCATACCTTTATATTCTGCTTCTGTAGATGACAAAGCAACTGTATGTTGCTTCTTGGAACACCATGAAATCAATTTGTCTCCTACATAGCACAAGTATCCATGTGTCGATCTTCTATCATCCACATTACCTGCCCAATCTGCATCACTAAATATCTTGATTCTTGTATCTGAAGTAAACCCATAGTACAACCCTTCTTTGAGTGTACCCTTGATGTACCTAAGTACTCTTTGTCCTGCAATCCAATGTTCCTTTCTAGGACAATGCATGAATTGTGAAAGCACACCAACTGCATATGACAAGTCAGGCCTTGTCAATGTAGCATAAATCAAGCTACCAACCAAACTTTGATAGAGTTTCATATCTCTGAACTCTTCTCCTCCAAACCTAGACAATTTATGGTTCACTTCCAAAGGTGTAGGTGCAACCCTGCAATCTTCCATTTTAAATTTGGTTAGCAAATTTTTAAGATACCTTTCTTGGGTCACATATACTCCATGTTGAGTATAAGAGATCTCCATTCCCAAGAAGAATGATAGGTTCCCCAAATCACTGATTTTGAACTCTTTCTCCATCTGCTTCTTGATCTTTTGTATCCCCTTATCATCTGTTCCTGTAAGTATTATGTCATCAACATAAATACACACATAAATGAATCCATTTTCACTTGCTTTGACTAGCAAGCTACTATCTGCCTTTGATGCTTGAAATCCAAGATCATTCAAGAATTTTACAAGCCTATAATTCCAAGCCCTTGGGGCTTGCTTCAACCCATACAAAGCTCTCTTGAGCTTACATACATAATTTGGACTCACTTGATCTTTGAACCCATCTGGTTGCTCCATGTAGACTTCATCTGAAATGTAACCATTCAAGAAAGCATTTTTAACATCTAATTGAGACAACTTCCAACCTTTACAAGCAGCAATTGCAATGAGTGTCTTGATGGTTGTCATCTTTGCCACAGGACTATAAGTCTCATCATAGTCCACTCCATATGTCTGTGCATACCCTTTCACAACAAGTCTAGCTTTGTACCTAGACACACTTCCATCTGCAAATCTCTTTGTTTTGTAAACCCACTTACATCCAATAATCTTCTGACTATTAGGTTTAGGAACCAAATCCCATGTTTGATTCTCTATCAATGCATCATACTCCTCTTGCATAGCATCTTCCCAATTCTTCTTCCCTTTGGCTTCTTCATATGTAGAAGGGTCTTCATCTGCTTTTACCAAATAAGCATAATCTTTAGTAGTCAAGAATGGAAGTGTCATAGCTATACCTTGTAGGTTGCCATTTGTGCCTAGATGATCTCCTAACTTCTGCACTGCTTGAGGTCTCTGGTTCATCACATTCTGGATCAAACCTTGGCCTCTCTTCAACTTCAATCTGCACTTCATTACTCTCACTTTCATCAAGTAATTGAATCTTTGCTTTACCTTTCCTTTGTTCCACTACTTCTTCATCATCTGCATGTACATTATATTTACCTGCATACCAAGTACCTTGCTCATCAAATGTAACATCCTTGGATACAATAAATTGCTTTGTGGATGGACTCCACAACCTTGCTTATCATCATAACCAATGAATACATACTTCTCTGCCTTAGGCTCCAACTTATGCCTCAATGGACCTTGCAAACTCAACAAGAGTCCTATTTCTTCTTTCTGCTACCCCATTTTGTTGAGGAGAGTACCTGCAAGTAACTTCTCTCTTTATACCTGCATTCCACAAATAATCATTGAACTCATTTGAAAAATACTCTCCCCCTCCATCTGACTTTAGTCTCTTCAATTTTTGACCTGTAATCCTTTCTGCATATGCATGATAGTGTTTAAATGTATTAAACACTTCTGACTTTTCCTTAATCACATAAATTGTGATCCACCTGGTAGCATCATCAACATATATGACATAATATCTTGAACCATTTATACTAAAGTCCTTTGAAGGACCCCACACATCTGTATGCACCAATTCAAGTCTTTCTGAATACATAAATCCATGCTTGGAATAGGATTGCTTATGAGCCTTACCTAATTGACATGCCTCACATCTGTATGTCATGTGTTGACCTGCAATGTTAGGCATTCCAAGCACTGAATCATTGTTAATCATTTCTTTGATACCTCTTTCATTAAAGTGTCCAAGTCTTTTGTGCCAAAGATCCAATTCTGACACCTTCTGCTCTCCATATGTGAACATAGCATGTCCAACATTTCCTTGTACCTTCAATGTGAAAAGTCTTCCTTCTTTCTTTCCTGCAATAACTTGTTTATACCCTTGACTAGGGTCTTCAACATAAACTCCATCATTGGTAAACCTTACCTCATAACCTTTTTCCACAATTTGACCTACACTGATCAAATTCTTTGGAATTGTGGGAACATAAAGTACCTTACTCAGAAGAGTGCTCCCATCCTTAGCCTTGACTGAACCAATTGATTTTACCTTATGCTTTGTATTATCACCTGTCTGAACTGTATGATTAATTGCATTATGATCTAGGTCAGTCATCAAAGCAATATTTCCACTTAAATGATTACTACATCCTGAATCAATATAGAACACTCTCATGTCCTCATGTGAGGTTTCACATGTATTCATAATAAGAGTCGAATCCTCCTTTTGATCTGATGCATAGTTGTAGTAGGTGTTATTATAGGATTGATTTTGGAAGTTTCTTCCACCACCTCTTCCAAAAGAATTCCTACCACCTCTACCTCTGAAATTTCCTCTCTGAAATCTACCACCTCTTGCTCTTTGATTAAAGTTCTGATAATTACCATTGTTTTGATTATTGTGCCAACAATCATGAGATAGATGATTGGTCTTACCACATATCCAACAAGCTCTTGCATTATTTTTGTTGTTTCTGCCTCTTCCTCTACTTCTGCCATTTCCTCTTCCTCTTATGAAGTTTGCTTGGTTTGATGTACCTTCTTCTTCACCTGATTGTTGCTTCCCTTTGTTGGCTTTGTTCTTGTCTTTAGAATACATTGCATGACTTGCACTCTTATCAACATCTCCTTTGACATCATTCTCAAAAGTTAGCATATGACCTAACAATTGATTCAAATCAGGAGTAAAGTGATCTAATGAAAGTTCTGTAGATAAAATGAAAGGCTGCCACTTCTCATCTCCTCTTAGCCCTGTAAGTATTTGTCTTACCAATTTGTCTTCTTCAATATCTTCATCAACTGCACCTAAAGAATCTGCAATGTCCTTCATCTTTGTCACATAATCAGAGATTGATTGTGAGGCCTTCTTCTTGAAGGTAGTAAATTCTGCCCATAGTGAAGCCTTCCTTGATTTGGTTGTATTTTGGAAATGCTCTTCCAAAGCATTCCAAATCTCACAAGCACTCTCAAGTCCTCTAATGTGAGGAATCAAATAGTCATTGACTGCCATGTAGATGATGCTTCTTGCTTGAGCATCCTTCTTCATCCAATTGTTCAAATCTGCAAGCTCCTCCCTAGTTGGAACACTAGGATCTCTGAATTCTGGCTTTTCTTCATCTCTTGTGATGTATCCTATCAGATCTTTGCTCATAAGGTGAGCTTCCATCCTCATAGACCATGCAGGATAGTTCTCTCTATCCAACTTTTCAATTTGGAGACTATCTCCCATCTTTACTTCACCTGTAGCTTCAAATCTTTAACCTTTACAGATAATAAATGTACCTTTACTTCGAATGTTGCTCCTTCTGATCCTTTTGATGCTCTTTGTATGTCTTCCTTCAATCTTTCTTCAACCTTTACCCTTCTACACCTTCAAAATGTAAAGATTTGTACTTCTGCAATAGTCGGAGTCTTCTTCTTCTCAATTTTGACACAACCTGCTCTGATACCACTGATGGAGAGTGTTAATCTCCAAAAGAACAAATTGACCTTGAATTTAGATCACCTCTATATCAAAATCAACTTTAGACTCCACCTAATTTAGAGAATTTTCACCAAATTATCAGGAAATTGATTATTCTGAAAAATTCAGTTTCTTCAGAAAAGTCTGCTGCAGATTAGTCACTCATTGACTAATCAATCCTGTAAAGTTTTTGATAAAACTTTGCACAACACTTCGCCTTAAGGTTGCGCAACTTTGCCAAGTTAAATCTCTCAAAAAGATTAAGTACACACTGAGAAATGTGTGAAACACTTTACCTATGTCTGAAAGTGCTTCTCTGCAATGGCGACTTTGACACCTGCAACTTCTTAGCACTGGTTCTCCCAACTCTGAACCCGTTTGATCAAGATCTTCTAGCCATAGATAGCTTACCTTCCAACTTAGATTTTGAGCCCTCACTTGTGTAAAAATTTACACTGTAGACTGAGCACTAACCATTTCTTTGAAGATGAAATGTGCGCCAGATTTTTCGACTCTCA
>CM035408.1:101461293-101473793 GCA_020310875.1 Ceratopteris richardii | reverse complement strand
CCCGTGGTGAAGATGTCGTCGAACGTTTGCTTATAGCAGGCAGGGAGATATCTGATGCGTGCGTGCCATGCATAAGCAACTCGTATGCTTGGGGTTGTGCTCATATCATACAAGAGGTCATAATTACCATTGATGAAGCCGGGAATCGGAGGTTGAATGTTACATACGTTGCGAAAGGTTTTGAGCAGAACCTGCATCATATCAAATATCTTGAGTAGCACCTGTGCAGCTACATCTGGCATGGAGTGGAGGCGTGGAAGCCAATATCGGATGGTAGCCATCATGTACACTGTTGTAGGTGGGCCTGTTGGTGGTGCGATTTTGGGGTAGTTGAGCCACTGTTTGCAATTCACATTGTTCTGAACCTTGATGGCGAATGCTTTCCAGGAGCGTCTTCTTTGTACTGGTCCAAATCATGGGTTATATTTCAGATGCATGGGAGCATGATCCCATGTTCGTAACATTTCCGGATAGGTCTCCAGTAACTTTTGCCTCCATATGGGCTGGAATATGGCCCCTTTTTTGGCTTCCTCTAGGATGTCTTCGGGTTCGAACTGTGTTGCGAAAGAGGGGTACTTGTTGGTTATGCGTTTGATCTCAGCATTGTAGTCCGCCAACAATACAAAATAAGGTTTATATTGTAACTCTGAGCTAGTTATCAACCGCCTGGGAGCCAAGTTTGAGAAATATTCAGACTTGAGTATGGTCTCCTCTATGGTTTTCATGGCTAGCATCTGAGTTGCAACACGCTCTTCGTGAGTGTGGCCCATCTCCTCTACTTGCTTCATCCATGCTAGTGAATGTGGGGGAGTGGGGTTGGGAAAGGGACTTTTTATTATAATTATCAACCTGTTGGAGTATATTTACAAGTTGGGTCCAGAATGGGGGTTGGGTGATTTGTGTTGAGCCTGAGGAAGTTACAAAGGAAGTGGTAGATAGGGTTTGGGAGAGAGGAATTGTATGGGTGGAGGGTAAGGGATGGGAAAAAGTCTGGCTAGTGGCAAGTGGTTGTCCAAAGGCAGGGAGAAAGGAAGGGTGACCTATTATGTTTTGATTAGTGGCAGGATGACCTAGCTGGGGTTCAAAAATTTGGGCGGAAGGGATGGGTGTGGGTAAAGGGAAGAATGTGGAAACGGAGGTGTGTACAATGGTTTCACTATGGGTGGATATTGGTCATTCAAAAAGACGTGGAGAAAGGTTCTGAGGGTTGGATGGGCGGTGATGGTGGAGATGGTGCATGTGTATTTAGATCTGGTTCATCTGTGGGACTTGGGCTAGTCATGTGAACATCCTCTGCCATTGAGGTATGCAATGCGGTAGATACCTCGATTTGAATCATTTTTCCCCGTCGTGGCCTTGTATCAATCCTTCGTTGATCATAAATAGGGTTCTCCTGATAAACCAACGTTCTCATTGCTTCCTCGATGCCACAGGTGTCTGCCAAAAGGTTCAGCAATTCTACAAAATGGGTGTCGATATTCTCCGATTGCAGCATCTGGTTTACTAGGGCTCTATTCGTCTCCTCTGACATCTTGTGTCTCCTCTACACCTGCTTGATTGTCCAGGATAGTCGTTTGAGTTGTGCCGTATAGGCATGGGCTTCCTCTTCACTCTCTTCTGGCTCATTTCTTTGTACTTCTTCCTGAACTTGTGTGCTTGGGCCATGAGGGTGTTGTGCCTCATCTTCCCCATGTACTCTGCTTGTCTTGCCCTGTCGAAGTTCTCTTTGGAATGATGCTCCCGGATCGACATTGTCAGGGAAACCTTCACTGTCCGACAAGTGGGCGGTCTGCAGGAATCTTTCAAAATCAAAGTTTGGATCTTCTGTGAAGTTGGCCATAGATGCCAACTCTACATCGATAGGTAGTGGAGGGGCGGATGGAGTGGGTTGTACCACATCCCCTGCTTGAACTCCTTGAAGATGGATCGTGAAAGGTGCGACCTGGGCTTCTTCTCTAGGGGAAGCTTCGGTCGTGGCCTCGTGAGGGATCATTACCTGGGAGAGTGATCCACGCATTCGTTTCACAGGCTGGCTCCCTGACTTCCGCCCTTTGAAAAACTCCAGCTGTGAATATTTTAGGGCTCTAGCAACCGGCACGTCATATGCAAGACATCGATAGATAATCCTTGTAAGCGCACAGCAGCCGTGTAAAGTAGGCTTCCTCACACCCCGCTTGCCTGCTTCATACACTTGGTCCAAGATCCATACAGGCATCTTAATGGGCAAGCTTCCAGTCTCTGCTAGATATAACCCATACCATATTTTCTTGTGTGGTTGGGTGAAGCGGTCTTGAGCTGGAAATGCGACGTGTTGTAGGCACATTCGCAGAGGTATGGCGATGTTAGGGGTGAGGGCACACATTTCCTTTAACTTTTTGATTTTGTTGCTCTTCATTGAGTCTGGTATCAAGGGATCGCGATCCGACGGTACGTGAGTGCCATACATTTGAAGGGCTTCCCTGATTAAGGTAATATTCAATTCAAACTTCCTCATTTCTTCCTGGTTTGATAAGGAGGGCACCCAGAATGTGCCTGAATGATCTTTATCACCTCTCGGCTTCAGTGTGGCAATCAGGTAGTAGCACCTGAGGAAATCGGGTTTAGGCAGAGCTGCACTAAAATAAGTTTGTAATCCTGCTTTTTGCCAGATATCTTGAAGTGGAGCTGCATTCTGTAAGGTTTCGAATTCTCTTGAAAAGAACTGGAAGGTCCACCATACTCCTCCACACTCCATCTTGGACTCCCTTATATGATCTGCGTCTCCCAAGTCTCCTGGCATCTCATTGAACCAATGAGAGTGCCCTTTTACTCTTTCGGTTAGGCCATTTGGTGGATCTGGAATAGGAATTCTCCGCATGTTCACGAACTCTTCAGGCCGAGCTGTTGGTGGGGCCTCCACCGGCATGGCATCCCAATTGATTTGAGCACTAGAGCCTGCCTGAGAACTTGTGCCTGCTGCTGCTGCCATGAGAGTAGGTTGCTTATCTGCTGGAAGAAGAAAGGCACATTAGTGTTGCATAGGAAACAAGATGTAATGGTGTTCACTTCACAATACTAACATGACAATACCGGAGGTCAGTGGTTAGTGGTGAAGTGTTTGTGATAGGTGTGAGTGGTGATTAGAGGTCAGTGTCATCCTAGATGCATACTTTGGTTATGCAATGGGCTCAGAATGCTCCTGTGTTAGAGTGGACGGATTTACAAAATTGGGTCAGGGGGTTTGATACACGGTTCAATTCTCCAAGCTTTGATAGAGGATTTGTAGCTCTTAGAACTAAAGACAGGTGAAGATTTCTGGATGAGAGTGTGATGTATTTGGGACCTTTTGGGTACCCATTTCCAGACATTCCTAGGGTTGATTGGAGTGGAGACAGTGAGAGGTGTAGGTATCTTTTCTGAGTTGTTGGCCACGAGTGCTTGTGAAAGTTGCTTCATCCTAGTGCCTGAAGGTGAAGTAATTTGGGCTTGTAAGCAGGCCTTGGGCACCCATATCTGTCTAGCATTAGGGATGGCCTTCATTGACCGCTTAGGAACCCAAATAGAAATGGTATGCCTGAAGTTATCCTAGGGGGCTTCTTCACTTCGTTCCTTGATGGTGAGGCTCGCCTGATGCTTATTTGAGAGCCTGTCTCTGGAGCTGTGGTGTTCTCCCCTTTGCGTATCCCGATCTGCTTCACCCCACAAGGTGCTCCGTATTGCAATGGTTGGCGCTCTTGCTTCTTGATCAACGGTCTCCTTCGTGTCGAATGGTGTTCGGTCTGCCAGTTTAGATTCTTCTTTGGATCAACTAGGAACTTCCTATTGGCTCCTGTACCTTCAGTAAGCTGGACACTCCTCTACACCATAGAACTCGGGACAGGAACAACATTGTTAACTTCATGTGGATTCCTGGAGGGACCAGGAGTTGGTGTCCATTTTAAGGATTTGAGTGCTTGATTTTCTAATTCAATCGTAAGACGACTTTGGCCTACCCAAGCCTGAAGAAGTCCACTTCTTAGGTTGAGGTTGACTGCGTGATCATAGATCCAGGCTTGGCCTAAGATAAGAGGTTCGGTAAGATCCTCGTCTTAATATACTAGCACTTTTAATGGCATTAGTACCTCCTGAATGTAGAGAGGAAGCTCCACCTCTCCCATGCAAGGGGTTTCGACACCTCCTAAACCTACCAGATATGCTTCCAGGGGTTTTATCTCCAATTGCAGTTGTTGGCAGTAAGAAAGCCGAACTGCACTAGTGGCGGCTCTTGAATCAATTAAAGCTCTCACACTAGTTGGATTGTCTCCTTGTCCTATTTCTAGGGTTACAAAAGGTCTTTGATCGATTATTCTATGGGAATGTTCACCGGAAACCTCACACATGGCCATGTGATAACCTGGGGACTCTTGAGGGTCAGCCATAGGCTGATCCCTCCCTTGTCTCCTCAACTTCATTCGTCTGATGCGCTCTAAGGCTTCTGTCTGTGCTTCTTCTCGAATTCATTTTTCCTCCTCTTTAAGTTTCTTAGCCGTATTGAGCCTTAGCATTTCCTCAGTGAGGGGTTCGTGATACAACTTGACTCTGCATCTACTAATATAGTTTGGGAGAACATCACCCTCTAATGTGGCTAGTTGCACTGCTCCACTTGTGGAGATCCTATTTATTATCATAGGTCCGTAGCCTCTCTTTTCTAGTTTCCTTGTGTGTTGTTTCAATGTGTAGACTAAAACTAGATCTCCAGCTTTCAAACCTTTGTCCTTCACATGGGCATCAAAGTATGCCTTTTGTCGTTTCTTTGCTGCATATATTCCTGCAGCCGCTCTTAGTCTAGTTTCACCTAATCGCTCAAGATCAAACAGTCTTGAAGAGAGTTCATGGCCCGTCCAGTCGTGCTCTTGTGATACTTTCAATGTAGGTATCAAGAAGTCCAAGGATAGCACCACATTCGGACCGAACACCAGCTGAAAGGGTGTGGCTTGGAGTACCATTTTATAGGCCACTCGGTATGCCCAAACAGCATGGTGTAGCTGTTTGTCCCAATCAGAGCGTTTATTATTCACTAGTTTGGTCAGTACATTACACAAGATCTTGTTTGTGCTCTCAGCCTGGCCATTAGCTTGGGGGTGATAGGGGGCAGACTTCTTATGTACTACCAAGAACTCTTGGAGCAGGTTTTCAATAACTTCATTCAAGAAGTGAGTGCCTCTATCACTTACCAGCTCTATAGGTAGCCCATATCTTGTGAATACATTCTCAAATAAGAACTTAGCTGTTGTTTGTGCATCGTTCTTTGTTGTGGCTTTTACCTCTACCCACTTGGTTAGATAGTCCGTGGCAACAATGATATATTCTGCATGGGAGCCCATAGCTGGGGGATTAATAGGACCAACAAAGTCTATTCCCCACTTAGAGAATGCTCGTCCTCCCATCATGGGTTTCAGTGGCATCTCATCTTTACGTGTAGGAGGCTGAGCTCGCTGACATACATCACACCTCTTCACATAGGTATGTGCATTCATATGAAGGGTAGGCCACCAAAAGCCCGCAAATAGTATTGCCTTGATCACCCAATCTCGTCCAAAGTGGCCTCCTGCTACGCCCTGGTGAGCAGTTTCCAAGACTTTTAGGTATTCACTCTCATGAACACATAGTCTCAGGTAATCATCTTTACCCCGCTTGTATAGATTATCACCAATGAGTGAGTAATCTAGGGCTTCTTGTTCTAGACTTCTTTTCCTAGCCAGGGTCATGTCTGGAGGGAATGTTTTCGTCCTCAAGAAAGATACTAGTGGTTCACTCCAATCTGGCACTATGGACACTTGATAAAGTGTGGCATGTTCCACAGGTGGTTTAGTGCAAGAGATTGGGCATTCTTTGCACAACGTTTGGACATCAGCTTCCATCGTCGGCCAATGCACTCCGAGTCTCCTTAGTGTCTGTAAGGTTCGTTGCTTTGAGTAGTGTTGCTCTAATGCACCTACATGTGCTAATTGCAACCATTTGGCGTACTCATCCTCTTCCACACAACAAGCCAAGATCCCTTGATCTGTGTGCTTGTACATACTTCCTGCCAAGATATGATACTTTTGGGCTTTTACAACTTCTCTATCATGTGTGGTTATTACTGGATGATTAGGCCCGTATGTCAATACTGGCACTAATGGCTTAGCCCACTACGGCACCACTTCCAAATTAAACAAGTAAGCATCAGGAAGGTCATCTGATACTCCTTGTGGGGCTTCTCCAGATGTGAGCCTAGAGAGATGGTCTGCTCTCAAATGAGTCCTGCCTTTCCTCACTACTACCTCAAAGTCATATTCCATTAGTAAGAGAAACCATCTTACTAATCTGCTAGTATTACAAGGCTTGTTAACCAAGTATAGTAGAGCTTGATGATCAGTAAAAAATTTAAACTTATTTGCAAGCAAATAATGTCTAAACTTTTTGACTGCGTACACCATGCCTAATCCCTCTCGTTTGGTAGTGGTATAGTTTTGTTCAGCTGCATTCAGCTGTCTACTCGCATAGGCAATTGGGAGATCCATATTACCTTCACCAGTAGGTTGTGCAAGCACACATCCAATGGCATAATTGGACGCATCCACATGCACATGGAAGGGCTTATTCCAATCTGGTGTAGTTAAGATTGGTGTGGAACATAATCTCCGTTTAAGCTCATTGAAGGAATTCTCACATTCATCAGTCCACTCAAAGTTAGTCAGAAGTCCGTACATGGGCTTTGCAATGACAGCATACATGTGAATGAACCGGCGGTAGTAACCACAATGCCCCATGAAAGCCTACACTTCCTTGACGTTCTTTGGCCTAGGTAACTCGGCTATGGCCCTCACTTTCTCTTCATCAGTGGATATGCCATTCTTTGACACTATGTGTCCTAGAATCTTGCCTTGCCTGACCATAAAAACACATTTTTCTGGGTTTAGGCAGACTTGATATTCTCTACATTTGTCAAAGATTTGTCTAAGTTCTGGTATATGTGTCTGTCTAATGTTGGAATGCGCATAGAGTTCATCAACATAGACTTCCAAATTTTTCCTTAAGAACTCTTTAAACACATGGCACATCAGCCTCTGGAAGGTAGCTGGTGCATTGGTAAGCCCAAATGGCATTACTCTAAAGGCAAATATGCCCCATTCGGTGGCAAATGCCGTCTTATGCTGATCTTCTGGGGCTATGGCTACTTGATTGTAGCCCGAAAATCCATCGAGGAAGCTGTACACTTCCTTGCCTGCTACTCTTTCTAAGAGATGCTCTGTGATAGGAAGCGGATAGTTATCTCAAATTGTGGCTGCATTAACCTTCTTCAAGTTAATGCACACACGCAGCTTTCCGTTTTTCTTGGGCACCACTACAATGGGGGATACCCACTCAGTGTGCTCAATTTCATAGATAAATCCAGCTTCAACCAGCCTATCTATCTCTTCTTTGATCTTGGCAGCATAATTATCATTATATGTATATGGCTTTTGCTTAGAGGGTTTGGCATCTGATGTCATGGGGATAGTGTGTGAGCATATGTCAGGGTCCACTCCTTTCAAATCCTTGTAACTCCAAGCGAATACATCTCTGTATTCTCTTAGCAAGGCTATTAGCTCTTGTTCTTCCTCTTCTGTCAGGTCATGGCCTATGTATGTGCATCTTTTTTCTCCTTCTTCCACAGCTACCGCTATTTTCTTGGTGGTTTCTTTGTTGTCATAGGCCTCGCCTGATTGCGCCTCTCGTTTAGGCATTCTGATCATGACTCTCCTGTCATCTATCTCATACTTCTTGAAATTTTCCGGGACCTCAAACAAAGATTCTTCCTCTGCTTGTGTGACTTCTTTCTTCTTCCTTTTCTTTCCTTCTTCCTTCGGGGTCACATGTGTGGCTAGCCTTACATCATTTGTAAGCTCTCCGTGCCTCTGGGGCTGAAATTCTACTTCATAGAAGTATTCTTCATCTGATGCAAAAGGTGGGTCCATGATGATTGACTCTAGATCGGAGTCACTTGCATCCTCGAATGCATCAGGGCTAGGCTCACACTCTTCTAACACTGCCTCTTCCATGATTGGCTCTATGGAGAAGACTGAAATGTCATAGCCATCCTCATCACAGTGGGGTGTCCATTGTTCTTCATTGATGGCTACATCCATTGTTGCTAAGATTTCTGCCCAGCCATGGGGTTCAAATTCTTCATCAGGAAATACTACAGGTGCATAGGCTGGGTCTTGAATGGGTCTATGTGTTTCGTTTGCACCTATTTCTCTGGCCTTTGCTCTTTTCTCCTCTTCTACTGCCACTTTGCACATCCATAGGTGGGTGTCTTCATGCATCCATGAGGATCCTGATCCTATGGAATGCACAGATTCCGTATCATCTTTGGCTCTATGGATGGGATTCCATTGGATAGGAGGGACATCTCTATGAGAGTAATCTTTGAGATTCACTTTGGTCGTAACACCTAAGTGTTGCAGGTACAAAGAATTGGTTCCCCAATCCTGTACCACTTGCAACTGTCGCATAAATGGTCTTCCCAAGATCATTTCATAGGCATGATTTTTGCTAAAATCACATATAGCAAATGTATGCTCGAACTCGACACCACATGTAGTGAGAGTTATTCCTTCTAGCAATCCTAATGGCCTTTCAATGTGACCATCGGCCATCTGCAATTTCATTCTTGTTGGCTTGAGTGCTGGCTTGCCCCAACGTTTCCATAAGGAAGTGGTGGCAATTGCAACTCCTGCACCTAAGTCCAGAATGGCCTTGGTTGTGTAGCCTTGATGAGTGATAGGAAGATATGTATTTCCCTCTTCGCCCTCACTCATTTCTCCTATCTTGTCTAGTGGGATTTCTGGTACCGTCCTATGAGAACCTACTTGGGAGCGTGGTTTTGCTACTTCAGGTACTTGATTGACTACTTGTTTCCACACTTCTGGTCTAACCTTAAGCAGTTCTTCCAAAGTGAGATTACACTACACCTTGGTGTTCTTTACTACCTCCGTGATCCTAGGTATGACTGAATCTTCGTTTCTTACCATGACTGTGGGGGTTCTCATACAAGTAGACTTGCCTTCCCATGGGCCCGTGAAGTGGGGTAATTCCTGTAGAGAGTTAGACTCAAAGTCTAATCTCTCTTGAGACGGGGTGCTCTCCTGTTCTCCATAGATAGAGGGAATATCTTGTGGGAATTGATCATGTGCATCATCCACAGGTTCAATGGGAGGAGGGACTTCACTGTCCTTAGTCCATTTGTCTTCTTGAATCTCTCTTACGAATTCTTGAGTGAACCTGTCCATAGAAGAGGGGGTGTCTGGCTCAGTAGAGTTAGGCACATAGGCTTCCTGGGTAGGAAGACCTGCTCTTTCACTAGCCTTGTCATGGTGTTGAGGGGCGGGTTCCTTTTGTGATTGTGCAATTAGCTTCTCTATTCTTTCTAGGGAGGGGGGGTTGTCTGGTTCAGTGGAATTGGGCACAAAAGCTTTCGGTGGGGGATGGGTCATGTTTTGCTTGCTTTATCTCTTTCTTGATTTTTTTCTTCCTTGGCAGATCTTGCAATTATGCCCTCTAACTTCTCTAGAAGTCAATCCAAGTGTAATTGCGTCTTGGCTGAGCCCGAGTAATTGAAAAGGCGACTAGCTTCAAACATAGTCTGAGCCAATGCGACCATTTTCGCACAAAGCTTGGTTCTTTCTATCTCTAGGTAAGCTCTAGGGTAGCACTTGTCATGATCCGTTACATTTGGCCCTTCTTGGATTCTGGCCTGATATGCTTTAAGCATCATGTCTATGTCTTCAGGAGTGGGATCAGCTAATACTGATCCTGCTCGGGGTGGTGGTTGGGTTACGTGGGGTGTATTAGAGGGTGGAGGGATGGAGGGTGATGGGGATGGTAGCGGTGGGAATGTGTGAGAGTGCGGTTGAGATGTGATCTCTATGATTTTGGCCTTGGTTTCTCGTAGACTTTCCTCAAGTTCACTCATCTTCTTTGCCCATTGCCTTTTCATACGTTCACGGCTATCTCTCCAAGCTCTTGTTCTCTTCTTATTTTGGCTCTCAGTGTCGCTAGCGTCTGGGCTCTTTTCCTGGCTTACCCCTTGGTTTTGCTGCAATGCTTGAGCTCTAGTGATTACCTGTACTGGTGCAGTGGAAGTGACACTTCCTGTGGAATTGACCACTAACCCAATAATGTTAATCGGAGTGATTTTTGGCATATTGCTGGGATTCTTGGGACAATCTCATAATGTTCCTTTCCACACTCCTGGCAAAAGCCTTGGATCGTCACTGATTGGGGTTGTGTAGGTGCAGGCATGGGGCAATCACGTATGAGGTGATCACCCTGACATCTAAAGCAAGGTCCTCTAGGAAAGGGGGGTCGTATCTGCCTAGGTTGAGGTCTAGAGTTGGGGTTTGTGTACATGACATTAGCATATTCAGGCTCCCCACTATTCTCACTTGGGTCCTCGTAATAGTATGACTCGCTATGTTCAGGTGACTGCATGTAGTAAGCCTGTGGACTATCAATATGAGTGGAGTCAAAACTATGGTCACTCGGATCACTATCTGTTAGCAATGGGGTGACCGGGACTATGGCTCTATTTGTATTTTCTTCGACAGATGTATATTTTACTGGGATCACATTGGTTGGAGCAGGGGGTTGCTACACTAGGACTGGTTGAGGTCTCTGCTGCCCTTCATAAGGTGGCTGATAAGGTTGTTGTGGTTTGTTGTATTGTTGGGATGGGTAGTGATTCTGATATCTACCCTGTTGAGGATATGGCTGAGAGTAGTTTTGCCTAATAGTTTGTTTGTTATATGGGTAGTCCTGTGCAGTGTGGTTGGTGTACCTTCACTCTATGGTGCAATACTGGCTACTAGGGTTCACCTGGGGTTGGGTCATAATGGGACACACATTTGCCATGTGGTCACCTCCACAAGTGTAGCACCGCTTAACTGGGGCAAATCGTGGAATTTGCTTGCTGGAGACACCTAGTTTTTGAGTTACCTTCTCTGCAAGCTCCTCAATGGATGTGGATTGACCAGATGTAAGACCACTAGAGCTATCAGAATCCTTATAGATTTTTGATAGTTCTAATTCCTCACCTAGATTATCGTCAATATCTATGCACATACGCATGCACTCTTCTATAGTTCTGGGGTCCTTCAGATACACATAAGATCTGAGCTTGGTGCTCAATAGTCCATCTAGGAACAAAGCCACTTGCTTGGCTGGTGTGGGTAGCTCAGGCATCGGGCACCTCTCTAGGTATTGCCTAAACCGTCTTCCCGCTAGTCTGACTGTTTCTTGAGGTGTTTGTCTGAAGCTATGAATTAGCGAGGAAGTGTTGTGCCTTATGCCACTCTTAGAAAATTCAATAATAAATGCTTCTAGGAGCTGGTCTATGTTTCTGAAATGTCTTTCATTCAGTGGTTGAAACCATGTGAGGGCAGTGTTCCTAAGAGTTAGACCAAAAGCATTATATTGTGTGAATAGGTCCTCTACCTGTTCAGCTTTTAAGACTTGCCTAAATTCTGCCACATGGTCATAGGGGTCTCTAGTGCCATCGAAGTAATTCTTCATGGACTTCACAAGTTGAGTTGGCCTCAGGGTCCTAGTGTGTTATCTTGGCCTTGGCAAAGGAAAATCATCAGCATTTCTTTGGTTCCTTGGGTCTCTATATCTCTCGGTTTCTTCTCTATCCGCCCCCGTTCTCCTTCTTTCTCTGCCCTGATGGTTGGCAAAGCTCACTTCAGGTCTATCTCTACTTCTATCTCCTTGAGATCCATGAGCCTGGGAGGTGCCAACACCTTCGTGACTGTAGGACATATGGGACCGTGATTGGGGAAAAACCAATTCACCCTTCCATGTATAGGCATGTCTGCCATATTCGGTGACCGTGAAAATCCTCTCTCATGTGTTGTCTAAGTAGGTTACTTTGCCCGGGCTATCAGGGTCTTTAAACTCATAGATCATGACAGCACTCGCTGCTTGAGGTTGGGCAGGTTTATATCTCCAAAAAGCCTCATCGGTCTCTCTATTTAAAAGCAACTCTATGCTTTTATTATCCTGTGGAATCCACTCTGGAGTCAAGATTCTGGTCAAGACAGATTTACCACGGGGAGTTTTTGGCTCTTTCTCTAAGTTCCCTTGCTCTATATCACCCAGGTCGGTCTCTGCAATCACATTTCCAAACTCGTGGGTCTTATCAGGAAGAGTGGAGACTACATATATAGTCCCCTCTTTATCTAGGTATACTCCATTCTCAAACTTGACTACTGGGTGTTCTAATCCATGGGGTTGATCGGGGTTCTTAATCTGGGCCACGGATCTCCTCAGGCCATCTTCGTAGATGCGAGCACCTAGATCATTAGTCCTGATGTATTCCAATTGGGTCTTGTAAGGTCCTTCTGGTCTTTCTAGGTACGCCACCCCTCAACTACCTATGGGTCTCTCCGTGTGATAGGACATTTCAGACTCACTTGTTTATGACCGTGGAGTGTATGGGTAATCACTCAACTGCTGGG
>CM035408.1:101453793-101456293 GCA_020310875.1 Ceratopteris richardii | reverse complement strand
AGGCCAAATGGTAGAGAAAGGTTTGCAGGTCACATTCAATGACAAAGGATGCTTTATAAAGAATCCCAAAGATGGAAACAAGCTTGTTGCTCAAGGAAGAAAGGAATGAATAATGTTCACCTTGGATGTGTCTCCAAATGCAAGCAAGGTATGCTTTGTTATGATTGGTAATCAAAGGATTGTTGAACTTGACCTTTGGCACAAGAGAATAGGGCATGTCAACATTGCTAAGCTAAGGAATATGAGCAAGGAAGAGCTTGTAAGAGGGCTACCCATGTTTGAGAACAAAGAGCTTCATGAATTTTGTGATGCTTGTCAATTAGGGAAGCAAGCAACACAACCATTCCAAAGGAGCGCACATAGGGCTGCAAATCTCTTGGATCTCATCCATACTGATGTATGGGGACCTTCCAAAGAGTCATCCTTGGGAGGATCAAGGTTTTTTGTTACATTTATTGATGATTATTCTAGAAAAGTTTGGATATACATCATTAAAGAAAAATTAGATGTGTTCACTATGTTCAAGAGGTTCAAGCAAGAGGTTGAGAAGGAGACAGGTAAATATATCAAAGCCCTAAGGTCTGATGGAGGGGGAGAATACTTCTCCAAAGAATTCAGCTCTTATTTGTATGAGAATGGTATCAAAAGGCAATTTACATGTAGGTATACCCCCCAACAAAATGGGGTGGCTGAAAGGAAAAATAGGCATGTTGTTGAAATTGCAAGGTGTATGATTAATGAAGCACACATGCCATTATTTTATTGGGCTGAGGCTGTTTATACTTCAGTTCATTTGATGAATAGGGTACCTACAAGTAGTGTGCATGAGCTGACTCCAAATGAGGCCTACTATGGTAAGAAACCAAGTGTTGAACATCTCAAGGTTTCTGGATGTACTTTCTATGTGCACATTCCACAAGAGGTAAGATGTAAACTTGATGCAAAATCTGAAAAAATGTGTTTTCATTGGCTATTCTATTGAGAAAAAGTGGTACAAATGCTATAATCCCTACACCAAAAAGTTGTATGTATCAAGAGATGTGGTATTTAATGAATTGAAACCTTGGTATGTAGACAAGGGAAAAGAAAAGGTAATAGATGATGACTTGGATGATGTATTGGTTTGTGGTAAAGGTGATATGCAGGTTGAATCAACTCAAATGAGTGGGCCTGAGGGTTCAACATCAAGATCAGCTACCCAAGGACACATGGGAGAAAGAAGAAGTCTATCAGAATCACCAACATCCATGTATAAGTCTCTTAGTGACTCTCATGATGATCATAAAGGTGATAGTGAGTCACAGGATGAAGAAGACTATGAAGAGGTGGTTACACCACAAGTAAAGCTTTCAAGGTTGAGGAAGAAAATCCCTAAAGGGAATGAGAGGAGATCCTCAAGGCTCAAGAAGCCAATACAAAGGTTAAGTTATGACTCTTTCATTGCCAAGCACTATGCCTATATGCTGTAGGTTGTTGGAGATAATGATCCTCAAATGTATGAGGAGGCATCAACAAAGGAGGAACGGATGAAGAGATGGAAACACTCAAGGACAATGAGACTTGGGAATTAGTGTCTAAAACACCAGGTATGAAAGTGGTTCAAAATAAATGGGTGTATAAGACTAAAAGAAATGCCAATGGTTCACTAATTAGACACAAAGCTAGGTTGGTTGCTAAGGGGTTCACACAAACTTTTGGTGTGGATTATGAAGAGACCTTCAGCTTCGTGGCTAACAAAACAACTATAAGGACTTTAATAGCTATATGTGTAGGTAGAATATGGCCTATATGTCAGCTTGATATAGAAAATACATTCTTGAATGGTGAGCTAAAAGATACATGGCACAACCCATTGGATATGAAGATGTGGATCATCCTGATTTTGTTTGTAGGTTGAAGAAGGCCTTGTATGGTCTTAAGCAAGCACCAAGGGCCTAGAATCAAAGGCTTGTGGATTGCCTTGAAAAGTGTGGGTACACTCAAAGCAAATCAGATCCCTCACTCTACATGACGAGAGAAGGGAGTAAGGTGGTATTTATATGTATATATGTGGATGATCTTATCATAATAGGTAGTGATCATGAAGGAATTAAAGACATCAAGTGGAGGCTTGGAAAGGAGTTCAAGGTATCAGATTTGGGTGAGTTAAAGTACTTTCTAGGTATTGAAGTTGTTTATGCAATGGATGGCATATATCTTTTGCAAAGGAAATACCTATTGGATGTACTTTACAAGTATGGTATGGTTGAATGTAAGTTACTCACTCAACCTATTGATGCAAATACAAAGATAAGCATGCTGGATGGTAAGAAACTTGATCATTTTACATTATATAGAAGCTTGATTGGCTCTTTAATCTATGCAACAATGACTAGACCTGATCTTTCTTATGTGGTAGGAGTACTTGCTCAATTTATGCATGTTGCCACTCAAGAGCACTTAAATGCAGCCAAGAGAGTGTTTTGATATGTTAAGTATACAATCAATAATGGATTGTTTT
>CM035408.1:101353793-101446293 GCA_020310875.1 Ceratopteris richardii | reverse complement strand
AGGCGAAGCATTGTGCAAAGTTTTATTAAAAACTTTACAGGTTTGATTAGTCAATCAGTAATTAATCTGTGGCAGACTTTCCAGGAAATTTCAGTTTTCAACAGTTAGTCAAAATTCTGATAATTTGGTGATTGTTTTCTAAAATTAAGTGGAGTCTGAAGTTGTTCTTGATATAGAGGAGTTCTAAGTTCAAGTACAACTTGTTCTTTTGGAGATTAACACTCTCCATCAGTGGTATCAGAGCAAGATGTGTCAAAATTGAAGTGAAGAAGACTCCGACTACTGCAGAAATACAAATCTTTACATCTCGAAGGTGCAAAAGGATAAAGGTTGAAGAAAACTTGAAGGTAGACACATTGAAGTTATCAAAAGGATCAGAAGGAGTAAGATTCAAAGTCAAGGTACATTTATTTCTCATAAAGATTAAAGAGTTGGCAATACAGGTAAAGAAACAATGGGAGATAGTCTCCAAATTGAGAAGTTGGATAGAGAGAACTATCCTGCATGGTCAATGAGGATGGAAGCTCATCTTATGAGCAAAGATCTGATGGGATACATCACAGGAGAGGAAGAAAAGCCAGAATTTAGAGACTCTAGTGTTCCAACTAGAGAGGAGCTTGCAGACATGAAGAATTGGATGAAGAAGGATGCTCAAGCAAGGAGCATAATCTACATGGCAGTCAATGACTATTTGCTTCCTCACATTAGAGGACTTGAAAGTGCATGTGACATTTGGAATGCTTTGGAAGAGCACTTCCAAAACACAACCAAATCAAGGAAGGCTTCACTATGGGCAGAATTTACTACTTTCAAGAAGAAGGCTTCACAATCAATTTCTGATTATGTGACAAAGATGAAGGACATTGCAGATTCTTTAGGTGCAGTGGATGAAGATATTGAAGAAGATAAATTGGTAAGACAAATTCTCACAGGGCTAAGAGGAGATGAGAAGTGGAAGCCTTTTATTTTGTCTACAGAACTTTCATTAGATCACTTCACTCCTGACTTGAATCAATTGTTAGGTCATATGCTAACTTTTGAGAATGATATCAAAGGAGATGTTGATAAGAGTGCAGGTCATGCAATGTACTCTAAAGACAAGAAGAAAGCTAACAAAGGAAAGCAACAATCAGGAGAAGAAGAAGGTACTTCAAACCAAGCAAATTTCATAAGAGGAAGAGGAAATGGCAGAAGTAGAGGAAGAGGCAGAAACAACAAAGATAATGCAAGAGCTTGTTGGATATGTGGTAAGACTAATCATCTATCTCATGATTGTTGGCAGAATAATCAGAACAATGGTAATTATTAGAACTTTAATCAAAGAGCAAGAGGTGGTAGATTTCAGTGAGGAAACTTCAGAGGTAGAGGTGGTAGGAATTCTTTTGGAAGAGGTGGAGGAAGAAGCTTCCAAAATCAATCCTATAATAACACCTACTACAACTATGCATCAGATCAGAAGGAGGATTCGACTCTCATTATGAATGCAACATGTGAAACCTCACATGAGGACATGAGAGTGTTCTATATTGATTCAGGATGTAGTAATCATTTAAGTGGAAATATTGCTTTGATGACTGATCTAGATCATAATGCAATTAACCATACAGTTCAGACAGGTGATAATACAAAGCATAAGGTAAAGTCAATTGGTTCAGTCAAAGCTAAAGATGGGAGCACTCTTCTGAGTAAGGTTCTTTATGTTCCCACAATTCCAAAGAATTTGATCAGTGTAGGTCAAATTGTGGAAAAAGGATATGAGGTAAGGTTCACCAATGATGGAGTCTATGTTGAAGACCCTAGTCAAGGGTATAAACAGGTTGTTACAGGAAAGAAGGAAGGGAGGCTTTTCACATTGAAGGTACAAGGAAATGTTGGACATGCTATGTTCACATATGGAGAGCAGAAGGTATCTGAGTTGGATCTTTGGCATAAAAGACTTGGACATTTCAATGAGAGAGGTATTAAAGAAATGATTAACAATGATTCAATGCTTGGGTTGCCTAACATTGCAGGTCAACACATGACATACAGATGTGAGGCATGTCAATTAGGTAAGGCCCATAAGCAACCTTATTTCAAGCATGGGTTTATGTATTCAGAAAGACTTGAGTTGGTGCATACAGATGTGTGGGGTCCTTCAAAGGACTTTAGTATAAATGGTTCAAGATATTATGTCATATATGTTGATGATGCTACCAGATGGATCACAATTTATGTGATTAAAGAAAAGTCAGAAGTGTTTAATACATTTAAACACTATCATGCATATGCAGAAAGAATTATAGGTCAAAAATTGAAGAGACTAAGGTCAGATGGAGGGGGAGAGTATTTTTCAAATGAGTTCAATGATTACTTATGGAATGTAGGTATAAAGAGAGAAGTTACTTGCAGGTACTCTCCTCAACAAAATGGGGTAGCAGAAAGAAGAAACAGGACACTTGTTGAATTTGCAAGGTCCATGATGAAAGAGAAGAATTGCCCAAATTATTTGTGGGCTGAAGCTGTTAATACAGCTACATATTTGGTTACTAGATTGCCTTGTAAAGCTTTGCAAGGTATGACACCATATGAAGCTTGGTGGGGTAAGAGACCTACCTTGGATCATTGCAGAATATTTGGATGCTTGGCATATGCATATGTGCCATCTCAATTGAGGCATAAGTTGGAGCCTAAGGCAGAAAAGTATGTATTCATTGGTTATGATGATAAGCAAATGGGATACAGGTTGTGGAGTCCATCCACAAAGCAATTCCTTGTATCCAAGGATGTTACATTTGATGAGCAAGGTACTTGGTATGCAGGTAAATATAATATACATGCAGATGTTGAAGAAGTAGTGGATCAAAGGAAAGGTAAAGCAAAGATTCAATTACTTGATGAAAATGAGAATAATGAAGTACAGGTTGAAGTTGAAGAGAGGCCAAGGTTTGATCCAGAATGTGATGAACCAGAGACTTCAAAAAGTGCAGAAGTTAGGAGGTCATCTAGGCACAAATGGCAACCCACAAGGTATAGCTATGACACCTCATTCTTGACTACTAAAGATTATGCTTATTTGGTAAAAGTAGATGAAGATCCATCTACATATGATGAAGCCAAAGGCAAGAGAAATTGGGAAGAAGCCATGCAAGAGGAGTATGATGCATTGATAGAGAATCAGACTTGGGATCTGGTTCCTAAACCTAATAGCTAGAAAATTATTGGATGTAAGTGGGTTTACAAAACAAAAAGATTTGCAGATGGAAGTGTGTCTAGGTACAAAGCCAGACTTGTTGTGAAAGGGTATGCACAGACATATGGAGTGAACTATGATGAGACCTATAGTCCTGTGGCAAAAATGACAACCATCAAAACTCTCATAGCAATTGCTGCTTGCAAAGGTTGGAAGTTATCTCAATAAGATGTTAAAAATGCTTTTTTGAATGGTTACATTTCAGATGAAGTTTACATGGAGCAACCAGATGGGTTCAAAGATCAAGTGAGTCCAAATTATGTGTGTAAGCTCAAGAGAGCTTTGTGTGGATTAAAGCAGGCCCCAAGGGCATGGAATTATAGGCTTGTAAAGTTCTTGAAGGAACTTGGATTTCAAGCATCAAAGGCAGATAGTAGCTTGCTAGTCAAAACAAGTGAAGATGGATTCATTTATGTTTGTATTTATGTTGATGACATAATACTTACAGGAAGCAAATGGAGGAAGAGTTTAAAATCAGTGATTTGAGGAACTTGTCATTCTTCTTGGGAATGGAGATTTTATATACTCAACATGGAGTATATGTGACCCAAGAAAGGTATCTTAAAAATTTGCTAACCAAATTTAAAATGGAAGATTGCAGGGTTGCACCTACACCATTGGAAGTGAACCATAAATTGTCTAGATTTGGAGGAGAAGAATTCAGAGACATGAAGCTCTATCAAAGTTTGGTTGGTAGCTTGATTTATGCTACATTAACAAGGCCTGATTTGTCATATGCAGTTGGTGTGCTTTCACAATTCATGCATTGTCCCAGAAAGGAACATTGGATTGTAGGACAAAGAGTACTTAGGTACATCAAGGGTACACTCAGAGAAGGACTGTACTGTGGATTTACTTCTGATACAAGAGTGAAGATATATAGTGATGCATATTGGGCAGGTAATGTGGATGATAGAAGATCAACACATGGATATTTGTGCTATGTAGGAGACAAATTGATTTCATGGTGTTCTAAGAAGCAACATACAGTTGCTTTGTCATCTATAGAAGCAGAATATAAAGGTATGGTGGAAGCTGCAAAGGAGGTAATATGGCTAAAGACACTTATGAAGGTTTTTGATGTGATTCAAAGTACTCCCATTATTTGTGGAGACAATATGAGTTCTCTATACTTGGCAGCTAATCCTGTGTTTCATGCTAGAACTAAACATATTGAAATACAGTATCATTTTCTGAGAGAGAAGGTCATTGATAACGAAATTGAAGTTATGCATACTCCTACAAAAGATCAACTTGCAGATATGATGACAAAAAGTTTAGATGGACCAAAGTTACAGAAGTTCAAAGACATGGCATGAATAAAAAGGATGTAAATAATCACAATTGATGATTGAGGGGGAGCTGTTGGAGCAAGACAATCAACAAATTGTGATTATACAAAGGGTAGAAGTAAAGACATGAAGAGAAGATTGAAGATCAATGTCATGAATTGAAGGAAAGAATCAGATAGTAAAGTTCTTTAATCAAATGTACATTAATTCTTTAAGATACTTCAATATACTTGAAGTAGTTACGAGTTAGGACTTGTATATATATATACTATATATAAGTACATGCTTGTAGTCATATAGGAGATATAGAGAAGAGAGTTGAGATGAGTTAGTTGATGTACATTGTACAGATCATCCATCAGATGTATGAAGAAAACAGATAAGAAAAAATTTCAGATATGGCGCGTCGATCTTCTCTCCCATTCTCCTTCTGTGCTTAATCTTTTGAGAAATCCTTTTGCACGTATCTAAGTCCATAGCTAATCTATCTATGACTAGAATTTGAGAGGTTAATTGAAATCAGGTTGAGAGAATTCAGTTTAGGAACATTCATATGTGAAGATGTTCTGAGAGTCGTCAAAACTGGCGCAGATTTCATGTTCAGAGAAATGAACATTGCTCAGTGCACGGTGTAAAGTTTTACACAAGTGAGGGCTCAAAATCTAAGTTGAAAGGTAAGCCATCTATGGCTAAAAGATCTTGATCAAACGGGATTTACTTTGGGAGAACCAGTGTTAAGAAATTACAGGTGTTAAGGTCGCCATTGCAAAGAAGCTGTTTCAGACATAGGTAAAGTGTTTCACACATTTCTCACAGTATACTCAATCATTTTGAGAAATTTAACTTGGAGAAGTTGCGCAACTTTAAGGCAAAGCATTGTGCAAAGTTTTATTACAAACTTTACAGGTTTGATTAGTCAATCAGTAATTAATCTGTGGCAGACTTTCCAGGAAATTTCAGTTTTCAACAGTTAGTCAAAATTCTGATAATTTGGTGATTGTTTTCTAAAATTAAGTGGAGTCTGAAGTTGTTCTTGATATAGAGGAGTTCTAAGTTCAAGTACAACTTGTTCTTTTGGAGATTAACACTCTCCATCATAATGCACCTCAATATGCTTATTGTGAGCATGGAACATAGGGTTCCTCGCAACTGCCAATGCGCTTTGACTATCACTGAAGATGGTGGTGGTAGAAGGATGACCAACACCCAAATAAGCCATAAGGCATCTGAGCCACACACACTCAACAGTCGCTATGAAAGCTACCCTATACTCAGCCTTACAATTAGAAGTGGCCATAGTAAGCTGCTTCTTGCTGAGCCAAGATATGCATGAGCTACAAAGCATGAAGCAAAAACCACTAATGGACAGACGAGTGTCATAGCAACCAACCTAGTGAGAGTTAGAAAAACATGCAAATATAGCGAGAGTCATAGCAATCAGCCTAGTGAGAGTCAAATTAAGCATGCAAATATAGTGGGAGTGATCCCCCCTTGGAATAAAATAACCCAAGTAGCCAAGTACCACTCAAGTAGCAAAAGATGCGCTTAACCGCCTACCAATGCTTGACACCTAGGCAATGCATAAGCCTGCTCATCTATGAGATAGCAAACTAAATATCTGGCGGAGTAATGCATACATAAATCAAGCATCCAATAGCCTGTTTATAGAGAACATCATCAAATGCATCTCTAGCATCATGAAGGCTCAATCGTAAACATGTCTCCATAGGAGTGGCAATAGGCTTACAATCTTCAAGGCCAAAACACTATAATAATATCTCAATAATATCTCAATATATTTCGTTTGACACAAATCCATTCCACCATCAACTTGCATCAATTGGATGCCCAAATAATGATGCAAAGGCCCCAAATCATACATCTCAAATGAGGCATGCACATCAGCCTTAAAATCAGCAATATGCTTGTCATGAGGACGAGTGAGCAGTATATCATATACAAAACAATGATCAGAAGCACATCATTAGCTTGCTTAACATATAAGGTGCCCTCAATTGGACTGTTCTCAAAACCATGTGCAATCAGATAGGCATGTATCTTTTCCTACCAAGCACATGGTGTTTGGTTTAAACCATATAATGCCTTCTTTAACTTGCACACCTAGTTTTCATGCCCTTTCTGCACAAAGCCACAGGGTTGAAAAACATGCACTTCTTCATGCAAGTCACCATTCAGAAATGCAGTTTTAATGTTCAACTGATGTACATTCCAAAAATGATGGGCTACAAGTGCACAGATGCTACGAATAGTAGTCATACGGCATGTAGGTGTAGAGGTCTCATCAAAATCAATGCCTCTTTCGTGCACATAAACCTTTGCAACAAGCCTAGCCTTATACGTGTCAATTGTTCCATCACGCTTACACTTCAGCCTGTAAACCAACTTAGTGCCAATGGCCTTCTTGCTAGGTGGCAAGACACATAATGACCACGTACCATTCTTCATTATATAATCATATTCAAATTCCATAACAACCATCCAATTTTTTGAATTTTGTGCTTCATCAAAGGGGTCATTCTCATCATAGAGACTAGACGTAGCTGTAGCATAGCAATCTGATGCAAAAGAGGCACTATGAGAGCTTGAAGGAGTACGATATGACAAAGGTGCACTAATTTGCTATCATGCAAAGTCTGCACCAGCCATTTTGGCATAGTTTTTGCCTACTCAATATTAGCTCTCTCATCAACAAGTGCATCATGTAAATCTGCATCAGAAATGGAATGATCTGCATCATCACATGAAACCTGCAAAGGCTGAGAAGTTGCCTCATTAGGACCAGCACTAGACTTTCCACCTATAAAAAGAGGAAGCAAAATATCATACATGTGTTTGGAGCTAACAAATGTCTCCTTTGTACATGAAAGTAAGGGTTGAATAGCATCTTCCACAAAAACAACATCACAGCTAACCAGAATGCATTTAGTCTGTGGATGATACAGATGATAGCCTTTGGTTTCAGAACTAAACCCAACAAAAATACATTTTATTGCTTTATCATCCAATTTCTTGTGATGTTGTTCAGGCACTAATGCATATGCGAGACAACCAAAAACACGTAGATGAGCAATAGATGGCTTGCGACCATACCAAGCCTCATATGGAGTGATAGAATGAAATGCTTTAGTGGGACACCTTTTAAGTACATATGCTGCACACATAACAGCCTCAAGCTAGAAACTATGCGGTAAGGTCTAGCTCTTGACCATTGTAGCTCAGTGATGAGTAGCACCTCCTTTAATGTCAATCCGGGAAGATGTGAGGATGGTATGAAGACCTCGAGCAAGTGAAGGCACAAGTGCGTGAGTGAGAAGCACACGAACATGCACACACATACACACACGTGTGTTGGTGCAGATCAATCACCAATTGAATGTTTGAAGACTAAAGAATGAAGGATGAGATCAATTTTTGAAGCTTGGAAGAAGGATACATTCAGAGTATATGAGGAGTGTACACATATGTACATTAGTATAGTTATAGTTCACTTAGATCTTTGATTAGTCATAGACTTGTACAAATTTCTCTATAAATACCTTGAAAATGTCGAGGCGTGATATGAGAGCATATGAAAGAATAGATAGAAGTCAAGAAAGATGAAGTGAGATGTCATGAGACATATGTAAAGTTAGTTGAGTTTCCTCTCATCACTCAACTGTAACTTTCTGAGTAAATGAAGAAAATATTGCGCCCGATCTTTCTGTGTCTGCTCCGTCTGTGGTAAATCATTTGTGAAATCCTTTTGAGGATATCTAAGTTCATAGTTAATGAGTCTATGGCTTAAGTTTCAGAGTCTAATTGTAAACAGGCTAGGAGAATTGTTAGTAGGAACATTCATATGTGTTGAGTGTTCACAGTTCTCTGAAACAGGCGCAAATTTCGATCTTAATCTTTTGGTCAGTTCTCACTCCATAGTTTAAAGTTTTGTGCAAGCAAGCACTTAATCTTTAAGTTGGAAGGTAATCTACTCGTGGCTAGAAGCATTTGCTTAAATGGGTTTTGTACTGAGAGAGTTGAAGTTAAGAAGTTAGGGGTGTCTAAATCGACTTCTCAGAAGTACAGTTTTAGACATAGGTAACTTGTGAAGTTGATTTCTCAAGTTATACTAAACCTTTTGAAGAACTTTAACTTGGAGGAGGTGCGCAACCTCTAGGCAACACCCCATACAAAATTTCATAGAAAACTTTACATGTTTGATAGGTCAATGAGAAAAAATTGTGCAGCAGACTTTCTGTGTTTTATCTTCTTCACAGAATTTTTCAACTTTTGATAATTTGGAGATTGGACCTCTAATTTGGTGAAGGTTTTGACTTACTCTTGATATAGAGGTGTTCTAAACTCAAGAGTAGGTTGTTCTTTTGGAGATTAACACTCTCCATCAGTGGTATCAGAGCAGGAGACATCAAAATCAAGGAAAGGAGGATGCCGACTGCTGCAGATTCAAGAAGTTCAACAATTGAAGAACTAAAAGGTGAAAGTTTGAAGGCAAAGCTTGAGGAGGAGACCATACGACATCAAGAAGGACAAAAGGAGTCTAATTCGAAGTAAAGGTACATATATTGTTCATAAAGCTTGAAGATTTCAATACACAGGAGGACACAAGATGGGAGATTCTCTACAGATAGAGAAATTGGATAGGGAAAACTATCCTGCATGGTCAATGAGGATGGAAGCTCATCTTATGAGCAAAGATTTAATTGCTTACATCACAGGAGAAGAAGAGAAGCCACAGTTCAGAGATCCTAGTGTTCCAACTAGGGAAGAGTTAGCAGATTTGAAAAATTGGATGAAGAAAGATGCTCAAGCTAGGAGCATTATCTATATGGGAGTCAATGATTACTTGTTACCTCATATTCGAGGTCTTGAAAGTGCAACTGATATTTGGAATGCTTTGGAGGAGCATTTCCAGAATACTACAAAGTCAAGGAAGGCATCCTTATGGGCAGAATTTACAACCTTCAAGAAGAAGGCCTCTCAATCTATTTCAGACTATGTAACAAGGATGAAAGATATTGCAGATGCATTAGGAGCTGTTGATGAAGACATTGAGGAGGATAAATTGGTAAGGCAAATTCTTACAGGTCTAAGAGGTGATGACAAATGGAAGCCATTCATTTTGTCTACAGAGTTATCACTTGATCATTTCACTCCTGATTTAAATCAGTTGCTAGGTCATATGCTAACATTTGAGCAGGATGTTAAAGGAGATGGTGACAAGAGTGCAGGTCATGCAATGTACTCAAAAGACAAGAAGAAGAATAACAAAGGAAAGCAACAAGCAGGTGAAGATGAAGGTACAACTAGTCAAGCCAACTTCCTAAGAGGAAGAGGAGGTGGCAAAGGTAGAGGAAGAGGCAGGAATAACAAAGATGGAGGCAAAGCTTGCTGGATTTGTGGTAAGACAAATCACTTAGCTAATGATTGTTGGCATAATAATCAGAGTAATGGTGGATATAATCAGAACTATAATTCAAGAGGAAGAGGAGGCAGAAATCAAAGAGGTAATTTCAGAGGCAGAGGTGGTAGGAGTTATTTTGGAAGAAATGCAGGTAGAGGTTTCCAAAGTCAACAATATAACAACACCTACTACAATTATGCTTCAGATCAAAAGGAGGATTCAACATTGATAATGAATGCAACTTGTGAAAGGCAAAGTGAAGATCAAAGAGTCTTCTACATTGACTCAGGGTGTAGCAATCACCTGAGTGGTAATATATCTTTGATGACTGATTTAGAAAATAAGGTTTTCAATCATGTTGTTCAAACAGGTGAAAACACAAAGCACAATGTGAAGTCAATTGGATCAGTGAAGGCCAAAGATGGTAGCACCTTATTGAGTAAGGTCTTGTATGTTCCTACAATTCCTAAGAATTTGATAAGTGTAGGACAAATTGTTGAAAAGGGATATGAAGTAAGGTTCACTAATGATGGAGTATATGTGGAAGACCCTAGTCAAGGGTATAAACAAATTGTTTCAGGGAAAAAAGAAGGAAGATTATTTCAAATGTGAGGCATGTCAATTAGGTAAGGCTCATAAGAATTCTTACTCCAAGCATGGTTTTATGTACTCAGAGAAGCTTGAATTGGTACACACAGGTGTGTGGGGACCATCAAAGGATTTCAGTATAAATGGGTCAAGGTATTATGTGATTTATGTTGATGATGCTACTAGATGGATCACTATCTATGTGATCAAAGATAAGTCAGAAGTGTTTAATACATTCAAACACTATCATGCATATGCAAAAAGAGTTACAGGACATAAGTTGAAGAGACTAAGGTCAGATGGAGGGGGAGAGTATTTTTCTAATGAGTTCAGTGATTACTTGTGGAATGCAGGTATAAAAAGGGAAGTTACTTGCAGGTACTCTCCTCAACAAAATGGTGTAGCAGAAAGGAGAAATAGAACACTTGTTGAGTTTGCAAGATCCATGATGAAGGAGAAAAATTACCCTAATTATTTGTGGGCTGAGGCTGTAAATACAGCTACTTATTTGGTCAATAGGCTACCATGTAAAGCCTTGCAGGGTATGACACCATATGAGGCATGGTGGGGTAAAAGACCTACCTTGGATCATTGCAGAGTTTTTGGATGTGTGGCATATGCATATGTGCCATCACAATTAAGGCACAAGTTGGAGCCTAAAGCTGAAAAATATGTTTTCATTGGTTATGATGATAAGCAGATGGGCTATAGATATTGGAGTCCATCTACAAAACAATTCATGGTTTCTAAAGATGTTACATTTGATGAGCAAAGCACTTGGTATGCAGGTACAATCAATATCAATACAGGTGATGAAGAAGAAGTGAGCCAAAGGAAAGGTAAATCAAAGGTTCAAATATTTGATGAACAAGAGAATAATGAAGTGCAGGTTGAAGTGGAAGAAACACCAAGATTTGATCCTCAATATGAAGAACCAGAAACCTCAAGAAGTGGAGAACTTAGGAGGTCTACAAGGAACAAATGGCAACCTACAAGGTATAGCTATGACACTTCATTTTTTACCACAAAAGATTATGCTTATATGATGAAAACAGATGAAGATCCTTCTACATATGAAGAGGCAAAAGGTAAGGAAAAATGGGAGAAAGCTATGCAGGAAGAATATGATGCACTATTGGAGAATCAAACTTGGGATTTGGTTCCAAAGCCAAATAGTCAGAAAATCATTGGATGCAAGTGGGTTTACAAGACCAAGAGGTTTGCAGATGGAAGTGTGTCTAGATACAAATCTAGACTTGTTGTCAAAGGGTTTGCTCAGACTTATGGTGTTGACTATGATGAGACTTATAGTCCTGTGGCAAAGATGAAAACCATCAAGACACTTATAGCTATTGCTGCATGTAAAGGTTGGAAGTTATGTCAACTTGATGTGAAAAATGCTTTTTTGAATGGTTGTATTTCAGATGATGTGTTCATGGAGCAACCTCAAGGGTTCAGAGATACAAGGTATCCAGATCATGTGTGCAAGCTCAAGAGAGCTTTGTATGGCTTAAAGCAGGCCCCAAGGGCATGGAATTATAGACTTGTAAAGTTCTTGAAAGAACTTGGATTTCAGGTGTCTAAAGCAGATAGTAGCTTGCTTGTCAAAGCAAGTGATAATGGTTTCATATACATGTGCATATATGTTGATGATATAATCCTTACAGGTACAGATGAAGAAGGAATACAAAGACTCAAGAAGCAAATGGAAAAGGAGTTCAAAATAAGTGACTTGGGAGACTTGTCATACTTCTTGGGCATGGAGATTACATATACTCAACATGGAGTATTTGTGACCCAAGAAAGGTACTTGAAGAACTTGTTAATCAAGTTTAAAATGGATGATTGCAGGGTAGCACCTACACCAATGGAGGTGAATCATAAATTGAGTAAGTTTGGAGGTGAAGAATTCAAGGACATGAGACAATATCAGAGTTTGGTTGGTAGTCTTATCTATGCTACTTTAACTAGACCTGATTTATCATATGCAGTAGGGGTTTTGTCTCAATTCATGCATTGCCCAAGGAAAGAACATTGGATTGCAGGTCAAAGAGTGTTGAGGTACATTAAGGGTACACTCAATGAAGGTTTGTATTATGGGTTTACATCAGATACAAACCTCAAGATATATAGTGATGCAGATTGGGCAGGTAATCCAGATGATAGAAGGTCAACTTTTGGATACATGTGTTATGTGGGAGATAAACTTATCTCATGGTGTTCCAAGAAGCAACATACAGTTGCTTTGTCTTCTACAGAAGCAGAATACAAAGGCATGGTTGAAGCTGCAAAGGAAGTGATTTGGCTCAAGACTTTGATGAAGAGTTTTGACATTGTGCATGGGGTACCAATTATATATGGAGATAACATGAGTTCATTGTATTTAGCTGCTAATCCTGTTTTTCATGCCAAGACCAAACACATTGAGATTCAGTATCACTTTCTAAGAGAGAAAGTGATGGATAAGGAGATTGAAGTCATACATATTTCAACAAAAGATCAGATAGCTGACATGCTTACAAAGATCTTGGATGGACCAAAGCTACAGAAGTTTAAAGACATGGCAGGAATAAAGAAGAAAGGAGAAACCTCAATTGATGATTGAGGGGGAGCTGTTGGTGCACATCAATCACCAATTGAATGTTTGAAGACTAAAGAATGAAGGATGAGATCAATTTTTGAAGCTTGGAAGAAGGATACATTCAGAGTATATGAGGAATGTACACATATGTACATTAGTATAGTTATAGTTCACTTAGATCTTTGATTAGTCATAGACTTGTACAAATTTCTCTATAAATACCTTGAAAATGTCGAGGCGTGATATGAGAGCATATGAAAGAATAGATAGAAGTCAAGAAAGAGGAAGTGAGATGTCATGAGACATATGTAAAGTTAGTTGAGTTTCCTCTCATCACTCAACTATAACTTTCTGAGTAAATGAAGAAAATATTGCGCCCGATCTTTCTGTGTCTGCTCCGTCTGTGGTAAATCATTTGTGAAATCCTTTTGAGGATATCTAAGTTCATAGTCAATGAGTCTATGGCTTAATTTTCAAAGTCTAATTGTAAACAGGCTAGGAGAATTGTTAGTAGGAACATTCATATGTGTTGAGTGTTCACAGTTCTCTGAAACAGGCGCAAATTTCGATCTTAATCTTTTGGTCAGTTCTCACTCCATAGTTTAAAGTTTTGTGCAAGCAAGCACTTAATCTTTAAGTTGGAAGGTAATCTACTCGTGGCTAGAAGCATTTGCTTAAAAGGGTTTTGTACTGAGAGAATTGAAGTTAAGAAGTTAGGGGTGTCTAAATCGACTTCTCAGAAGTACAGTTTTAGAAATAGGTAACTTGTGAAGTTGATTTCTCAAGTTATACTAAACCTTTTGAAGAACTTTAACTTGGAGGAGGTGCGCAACCTCTAGGCAACACTCCATACAAAATTTCATAGAAAAATTTACATGTTTGATAGGTCAATGAGAAAAAATTGTGCAGCAGACTTTCTCTGTTTTATCTTCTTCACAGAATTTTTCAACTTTTGATAATTTGGAGATTGGACCTCTAATTTGGTGAAGGTTTTGACTTACTCTTGATATAGAGGTGTTCTAAACTCAAGAGTAGGTTGTTCTTTTGGAGATTAACACTCTCCATCAACGTGCACACACAACAAGAACAAAGAGAGAGACAATGGCGTTCTTTAGATTGCTTCAAAAGTGCTCATACAATTTCAAATCTATTACAAGCTAACCTCAAAAATGAGCTCTCTAGCTCTATTTATAGTTTTTTACTAGTTTTTGGCCTTGTCCAGACCTAGTGTCCAGCCTAGTTAAAAATTAGGTTCTAGGGCCTATTTGAGGGCTCAAACGAAGTCTAAAAATTATGAAAGTTGTTAAGATGATACTTCTAATACTCCTCAAGCTGGAGGACTCCTTGGCTTGCACAAAATGGAGTTACAAAAAGGTGAAATTGTATTTACAATGATTTTTAGTGATGAGAATCACTGTTATGAGGGTGCATGCTCAAGGGTGGTGTAGCATTGATTGAGGTCAGCATTTTTGTCTTCTATAGTTGTAAGCCGCCTCTATAGTTGTTGGTGATTCGTAGTTAGTTGACGATGACGGTCTTTGAGTGCTTGATACTCACTTTGTAGTTGATACACGCATTGATGTAACGTTGAAAACACATTATTTACATTAAAGAATGCAGGGAAAGGAGAGGATGTAGGGGGAATGGGGAAGGGAAAGGGAGTCATGAATGATGTGGATTCAAGTGGTGATGTGGGTGGAGGGGGTATGGGAGATTGAGGCTGCGTGGGGGGAGGGAGTGGTGCTATGGCTGGTGATGTTTCCATGGTGTCAAACGTGTGTGTGACCGTGTGGATGGGGACAGTGGGTGGGGTGGATGTGATGTTCGTGAATAGTGTTGTGAAAGTGGGCATGGTAACTCCTCCGAATTGGATGCCGGAAGAGAGAGGAATTCCCATGACACATGTGGTAATGGTGGAAGTGGTGTGGGTAGTGACATGTGGTGAAGTGAATTTTGTAGTGAGAGGTGGTGAGGGTGGTGATATTGGGGGTTCGTGATGTTCATCTGTCTATGCAGTGTCTCCTGGTGCCGATACATTCATGTGAAGTTGCTTGCCGGAGCGCATAGGACGGGTAGGTACTCGTTTCTCAAATCGGTGAATATAAGCCATAGCTGAATGAATGGCTTCATCCAAACCCACCACGTCCGCGTGCAAGTTCATGGATTCAATAAACATTTCATCTACGCCTTCCTCTCCTAACATTTGGCTCATTAGTACCTTTCCTGTTTTGAGCGACAGTTTGTGCTGTTGCTGGACTAGCTTCATGGTTTCATACAACCTTTTTATTTGTGTCGAATAGGCTGGGGAACTTTCTAGTTCTGATAGTTCATCATATTCTAGATCATGTTCCTCATTTGCTTCTTCTTCTTCTGTCTCTTCTTCATCCTCTTCTACTTCTACTACTTCCGGTTGGGTCGGGGCTGAAGTTGTCGTAGTGGGTTGTGGTCCCTGGGTCTGCTCTGCTTCCGTCTCGAGGTTAATTTCATTGATCAGCCTAGCAATGTCTTCATCAGTGAGATCATTCAGGGTGTAGCCCTGTGGAAATTCCAAGTCTGATGGAATCGGAGGGAACACTAGATTGGGTCCTTTTGCACTTGGTCTGGGTAGGCAAATAGTAAAGGGTCGGACACGTCGCGTTTGGGGAGGGGTAACTTCTGGTGTGGTGGTGGCTCCCCTTGCTTGGGCACACGCTAATTGGACTGTCCCTCTCATTTTCTTCGATGGAGGACCTGTTGTTGATAGCCGTCTCTGGAATTCTTGGGCCCTGGACCATACTAGTGCTCTTTGGATAGGTACATCATAAGCTAAGCACCTGTAAATTATTCTTGTGAGGGCACAACACCCATGAAGCACGTTCTTCTGTTTCTTATTCCATCGTTGATGGGCTAGGTGGACTTGATCTATGATCCAGTGTGGTATATTGATTGTGAGATCCTCTGTCTCCGCCAAGTACAAGCTGAACCATATCTTTTTTGGTGGCATAGTGAAGCGTTCTTGGGTGGGAAAAGCAAAGTGTTGCATGATCGTTCGTAGGTGGAGAGCGATGGTTGGTGTCATTGATACCATGCCCTTCAATTTATTGAGATCCTTGTGCTTCATCCTACCTGGAACCATGGTTTCTTTCTCATTGGGAATATGCATACCTTGCATGTTCAATGCTTCCCGAACCAGGTTGAGGGTCAGTTTGAATCTTTTGAGTTCATGGCCTGGCATCAGCGAGGGTAGCACAAAAGCACTATCGCCTCCCTCGGCCCTGGTAGGGGTGATGGTACTGATGAAATAGGAGTAGCGTAGGAAATCTGGCTTAGGTAAATGTGCCCTGAAATAGCTATCCAAGCCCGCTTTGGTTCATACCGATCGCATTACTTCTGCATTTTGATATTGCTCAAACTTGCGGGTGAAGAAATGGTAGCGCCCCCATTTGCCATTAAACTCAATTTCTGCCTCCCAAAAGTAGGTGCCGTCTCCCAATGGTCCTGCGACATCACTGAACCAATGTGCGTGCTTCCCCACTTGAGAAGTGTGTCCTTGAGGAGGGTCCTGAATAGGAAGCACATGCACTGCTCTAAGTTCTTGAGGCCTCTCGGTGAGTTGTGGTTCGAGGAGGAGGGTTTCAATGTCCACTATATGGGTGCTGGACCCTGCCTCGGAACTCGTGCCTCCTGCTTTTGCCATGTTACTGCTTGCTTGCTGGTTCTGTGAGAATATAGAATCATGCGTTAACATTGTTATGGACAAGATAGAACAATTTTTGTCCCCGTTACAACATTAACATGAGGTGAGTAATGGGTTAGTGGGTCAGTGAGTGCTCGATGATTGTGTGTGTAGTTAATGAACAAATAGTCTTATGAGCTCAGTGAAATGGTGTAGTGTGAGAACGACGCAGTTAGGAAGTGGAGATGAATTTAAAAAAGGGGTCGGGGGGTTTATTACATGCTTTGGGCTGCCAAATACAGCGGATGGCTTTTGGTTTTGGTTTTGTGGAGACTCTAGAGGGCTTTATGAGTATGTATGCTTGGAAATGAGGCTTTTTAGGGACCCATTTACAAGTGAGTCTGTTCGTGCTCATGGGCGAATATGTGTTCGTGCATGTTAAATAAGAGTGGGTATCCGCTGTTTGCATGAGTGAACCATATTCTACATCGTGTGATCTCTGTGTAGCTATTTGAGCCCGCAACCAAGCCTTAGGCACCAAATTTGTCTTGATTGTGGGCCCGCCTTTATCGACTTCTTGGGTACCCAAATAGACTTCCCTTTCGCCAAAGAATTTTTGAAAGACTTCTTATTAGTGTCATGTTGTTGATTACTAATAAGAAGTTTAGCCCGTGTTGTTGGCTTCATCGCAATAGGATGCTCGCCGTTCTGCAACCACACTTGTTTCAATGGCTGAGACATCTTGCTTTATATTTTCTTTTGGCTTCGAGCATAAGTCGTCTGCTTCTTCTGCGTTTGATTCGCGTTTGGTTGCTGCATCCCCGTGGCTTTTGGAAAAGAAAGGAGTTCCGTTGTATCCTTGACTTCTTTATTGAGACAATCCTTCCTCTACATCACATAGTTTTGGACAAGAATAGCATGATCATCTTCATGTGTACTCCTAGAAGGACCACGAGTGTGTGCGTTTCCTAGTTCCTTAAGTAATTTATTTTCTAACTCAATTGTGATACGATTCTGATTCACCTAGACCTGAAGAAGTCCACTTCTTAGATTTAGGTTGACTGCATGATCATAGATCCAGTCTTCACCCAAGACAAGAGGCTCAGTGAGATCCTCATCTTGACACACTAGTACCTTAACTGTCATCAAAACATCTTGAGTGTAGAGGGGAAGTTCCACCTCACCCATGCAAGGGGTTTCCACACCTCCCAATCCGATGAGATATGCTTCCACAGGATTGACATTTAAGTTCAATTCTTGATAGTAAGAAATTTTAACAGCACTAGTGGCTGCATCTGAGTCAGTCAAGGCCTTTACAGCCCTTGCACTCTTCCCTTGCCCTATCTCTAAGGTTACAAAAGGACGTCTATCAATTATTCTATGGGAACTTACTCCTCAGACTTCGCACATAGCCATATGATATTTTGGATCCTCATAGGAACCTGTCCTAGGTTGGTCCTTACCCTGCCTTCTCAATTTCATTCTTCGGATGCATTCCAATGCTTCTGCCTGTGCCTCTTCTCGAATTTGTTTTTCTTCTTCCTTGTGCTTCTTGGCAGTGTTTAGTGGATTGAGGATCTCTTGAGTCAGGGGTTCTTGATATAACTTGACTTTGCATCCGCTTATGTAGCTCGAGAGAATATTGCCTTCTAAAGTGGCTAGTTGTACTGCTCCACTAGTTGAAATCCTATTTATGATCATAGGTCCTAACCATGCTTTTCTAATTTTCTCGCATGTTGCTTCAACGTGTAGACTAAAACTAGGTCTCCTACTTTCAGACCCTTATCTTTCACATGGGCATCAAAGTATGCCTTCTGTCTTTTCTTAGCTGCATATTCTAGCTGCAGCTCTTAGTCTTGTTTCACCCAGTCATTCTAGATCAAAAATCCTCAAAGAGAGTTCATGACCCGTCCACTCATGCTCCCATGCTACTTTTAATGTAGGAATCAAGAAGTCCAATGGTAGCACTGCATTTTGACCGAATACCATTTGAAAGGGTGTGGCTTGGAGTACCATTTTATAGGCCACTCGGTATGCCCAAACAGCATGGTGTAGCTGTTTGTCCCAATCAGAGCATTTATTATTCACTAATTTGGTCAGCACATTGCATAGAATCTTATTTGTGCTCTCGGCTTGGCCATTAGCTTGGGGGTGATAGGGGGGCAGACTTCTTATGTACTACCAAGAATTCTTGGAGTAGATTTTCCATAACTTCATTCAAGAAGTGAGTCCCTCTATCACTTACTAGCTCTATAGGTAGCACGTATCTTGTGAATACATTCTCAAATAAGAACTTAGCTGTCGTTTGAGCATCGTTCTTTGTGGTGGCTTTCAGTTCTACCCACTTGGTTAGATAATCTGTGGCCACAATAATGTATTCAGCATGTGTGATGGAGAGTGTTAATCTCCAAAAGAACAACCTATTCTTGTGATTAGAACACCTCTATACCAAGAATAAGTCAAAACCTTTCACACATTTAAAAGATCAATTACTAGCTATCAAAAAATTAACAATTCTGTGAAGAGGATGATACACAGAAAAGTCTGCTGCACTGTTCATTCACATTGACCTATCAAATCTATAAAGTTTTTGATAAAACTTTGTACGAATAATCTCCTAGAGATTGCGCATCTACTCCAAGTTGAATCACTTCAAAAGATTAAGTACAACTTGAGAAATTGATTTCACAAGTTACCTATGTCAGAAACTGTCATCCAAAACAGTCGACTTTACACCTGTAACTTTTAAGACTTGGTTCTCCTTGAATAGAACCCGTTTTACAAAATGCTTCTAGACATAAGTAGCTTATCTTCCAACTTAAATATTAAGCCCTCACTCATGCAAAACTTTAAGCTGTGCTGGGAGAAATGACCAAAACATTAACTTCGAAATATGCGCCTGTTTTAGGAACTAGTGACTGCACTTCACATATGAATGTTCCTACACTCAATTCACTCAGCCTGATTACAATTGGAAGCTAAAATTTTGCACAGAGGTCAAGCAACTCTCAACTTAGACTTGTACAAAAGCATTTCACAATTGATCTACTGTAGAAGGAGAACACGCAGAAACATCGGGCGCAAAAATTTTCATTTACTCAGAGAAATTACAACTGAGTGATGAGAGCTAACACAACTAACTTTTTCTCTATCTCATGACTTCTATCTCCCTCATTCTTGACTTCTAACTAATGTCACATATGCTCTCATACATGCCCCGACTTTTCTCAAGGTATTTATAGATAATTTGTACATAATTCTTACTGAACAAAATGATCTAAGTCATCTATGACTATGCTAATGTACATATGTGTACACTTCTCTTGTCCTCTGAATGTAATCTTCTTCCACACTTTAGAAATTGATTCTTCCTTCATCATTTGATCTTCCAAACCTTCAATTGGTGATTGGTATGCACCAACAGCTCCCCCTCAATCATCAATTGAGGTTTTCTCTGTCTTCTTTATACTTGCCATGTCCTTGAACCTTTGTAACTTAGGTCCATCCAGACTCTTTGTCATCATATCTGCCACTTGTTCTTTTGTTGGAGTATACATCACTTCAATCTCTTTATCTAGTACCTTTTCCCTCAAGAAATGATACTCAATCTCTATATGCTTAGTCCTGGCATGAAAAACAGGGTTAGCTGCCAAATACAAAGAACTCATATTGTCTCCAAAAATTATTGGAGTACTATGATCAAACTCAAAACTTTTCATCAAGGTCTTCAACCATATCACTTCCTTTGCAGCTTCTACCATTCCCTTATACTCAGCTTCTGTGGATGATAAAGCAACTGTATGTTGCTTCTTTGAACACCAAGACACTAACTTGTCTCCAACATAACATAGATATCCATGGGTAGACCTTCTATCATCTGAGTCACCTGCCCAATCTGCATCACTAAACACTTTGATTCTTGTGTCAGAAGTGAAACCATAATACAAACCTTCACTTAGGGTTCCTTTGATATATCTGAGTACCCTTTGGGCTGCAATCCAATGAGTCTTCTTTGGACAATGCATGAATTGTGACAACACACCTACTGCATATGATAGATCTGGCCTTGTCAAGGTAGCATAGATTAAACTACCTACCAAACTCTGATATTTCTTCATATCATTAAACTCTTCACCTCCATACCTGCTTAATTTATGATTTACCTCCAATGGTGTAGTTGAGGTCCTGCAATCTTCCATGTTAAACTTGACTAGAAGATTCTTCAAGTATCTCTCTTGTGAAACATATACTCCATGTTGAGTATACACAATCTGCATTCCTAGAAAATAAGATAAGTTTCCCAAGTCACTTATCTTAAACTCCTTCTCTATTTGCTTCTTGAGTTCATTGATTCCTTGAGCATCTGTTCCTGTAACAATAATATCATCAACATAAATGCACATGTAAATATATCCATTTTCACTTGCCTTCACTAGCAAGCTACTATCTGCCTTTGATGCTTGAAAACCACATTCATTCAAGAACTTGACCAATCTGTAATTCCAAGCTCTTGGGGCTTGCTTCAACCCATATAAAGCTCTCTTGAGCTTACACACATAATCTGATCCAATTGATTCCATAAAGCCTTCTGGTTGCTCCATATATACTTCATCTGCAATGTAACCTTTTAGAAATGCATTCTTCACATCCAATTGTGATAATTTCCATCCCTTGCAAGTAGCAATAGCAATCAATGTCCTAATTGTAGACATCTTAGCAACAGGACTAAAGGTTTCATCATAATCTACCCCATAAGTTTGGGCATAACCTTTAACCACTAGTCTAGCCTTATATCTAGACACCTTACCATCTGCAAACCTCTTTGTTTTATATACCCACTTGCATCCAATGACCTTCTGATTCTTTGGTCTTGGTACTAATTCCCAAGTTTCATTTTCAAGTAGAGCATCATACTCTTCTTGCATTGCCTTCTCCCAATTCTGTTTACCTTTGGCTTCTTCATAAGTAATTGGATCTTCTTCTGTTTTCACAATGTAGGCATAATCTTTTGTTGTTAGGAAAGATGTATCATAACTATACCTTATAGGCTCTTTCCTTTCTCTTGTAGATCTCCTGATTTCTGCACTTCTTGAAGTTTCAGCCTCATTTGATTCTGGATCAAATCTTGGCCCTTCTTCTACATGATCCTGCACTCTACATCTAGAGTCAACTTCATCAACAATTTCTTCACATACTTTTACCTTTGCCTTTCCTTTCCTTTGTATTTCTTCAACACCTGCATACTCATTTGGTGATCCTGTATACCACATGTTTTGCTCATCAAATGTTACATCTTTAGTAACAAGAAATTGCTTTGTGGATGGACTCCACAACCTGTAACCCATTTGTCTATCATCATATCCAATAAACACATACTTCTCTGCTTTTGGTTCTAGCTTATGTCTTAATTGTGAAGGAACATAAGCATATGCAATACATCCAAATACTTTACAATGATCAAGACTAGGCTTCTTACCCCACCATGCTTCATAAGGGGTTCCTCCATCCAAAGCTTTGCAAGGCAACCTATTCACAAGGTATGTTGCAGTGTTAATGGCCTCTGCCCATAAGTAATTTGGACAATTCTTTTCCTTCATCATGGCTCTTGCAAACTCTACAAGAGTCCTATTCCTCCTTTCTGCTACTCCATTCTGTTGAGGGGAGTACCTGCAAGTTACTTCTCTTTTGATACCTGCATTCCACAAATAATCATCAAACTCTTTTGAGAAATACTCTCCCCCTCCATCTGATCTTAACCTCTTTAGCTTTTGTCCTGTGATCCTTTCTGCATAAGCATGGAAATGTTTGAATGTCTTAAAGACTTCTGATTTATCCTTGATTACATACAAAGTAATCCACCTGGTTGCATCATCAACAAACAACACATAATATCTGGATCCATTTATGCTATAGTCCCTTGAGGGACCCCATACATCTGTATGAACCAATTCAAGCATATTTGAATACTTGTACCCTGATTTGTTATAAGAACTCTTATGTGCTTTTCCTAGTTGACAAGCTTCACACTTGTACACCATATGTTGCCCTTCAATGTTTGGCAATCCAAGCACCACCTGATTCTTTGACATCTCCTTTATAGCTCTCTCATTGAAATGACCTAGCCTCTTATGCCATAGGTCTAATTCAGATACCTTTTGACCTCCATAGGTAAACAATGCATGTCCCACATTACCTTGGACTTTGAGAGTAAACAATCTTCCTTCCTTTTTACCTGCAATTATGTTTCTATATCCCTGATTTGGATCTTGTACATAAACACCATCATTTGTGAATCTTACCTCATATCCTTTCTCCACAATTTGCCCTACACTTATCAAATTTTTAGGAATAGTAGGGACATAAAGTACCTTGCTCAGAAGTGTACTTCCACTCTTTGTCTTCACTGATCCAATGCTCTCCACTTTATGTTTGGTATTGTCACCTGTTTGGACTGTATGTCCATTCACCCTTGCTTCCATATCAGTCATCAAGGATAGATTCCCACTCAGATGGTTGCTGCACCCTGAGTCAATATAAAACACTCTTTGATCTTCTCCCATTGATTCATGAGTTGCATTCAAGATAAGAGTCATGTCATCCTTCTGATCTGATGCATAATTGTAATAATTATTGTTGTAGGACTGAGATTGGAAGTTTCTTCCACCTCCTCTACCATATGATGTCCTACCACCTCTTCCTCTGAAATTACCTCTTTGGTTTCTGCCTCCTCTACCTCTTTGACTATAATTCTGATTGTTGTATCCTCCATTTTGATTGTTATACCAACAATCATTTGCCAAATGATTTGTTCTGCCACAAATCCAACAAGCTTTAGCATTATCTTTGTTCTTACCTCCTCTTCCTTTACCTCTGAAATTTGTCTTCCCTTTTGTGAAGTTGGCTTGATTTGAATTCCCTTCATCCTCATTTGATTGCTTTCCCTTGCCATTCTTTTTCTTGTCTTTGGAGTACATAGCTTGACTTGTACTTCTATCATTGTCTCCTTTAAGATCCTGCTCAAAGGTTAGCATATGTCCTAGCAATTGATTAAGGTCAGGAGTAAAGTGATCAAGTGACAACTCTATGGATAATATAAAAGGCTTCCACTTCTCATCACCTCTTAGACCTGTAAGTATTTGTCTTACCAACTTTTCCTCTTCAATGTCTTCATCCACTGCTCCCAAACTATCTGCAATATCTTTCATCCTTGCCACATAATCTGAAATTGATTGTGAGCTCTTCTTCTTGAAAGTTGTAAACTCAGCCCATAGTGAGGACTTCCTTGACTTAGTTGTATTTTGGAAATGCTCTTCCAAGGCATTCCAAACATCTGTAGCACTTTCTAAACCTCTGATGTGAGGTAGAAGGTAATCATTTACAGCCATGTAGATGATACTCCTTGCTTGAGCATCCTTTCTCATCCAAGTCTTCAACATTGCAAGTTCTTCCCTAGTAGGAATACTTGGATCTGCAAATTCTGGTTTTTCTTCATCTCCTGTAATAAATGATATAAGATCTTTGCTCATGAGGTGTGCTTCCATCCTCATGGACCATGCTGGATAGTTCTCCCTATCTAGCTTATCAATCTGCAAGCTTTCTCCCATCTTGTATCCACCTGTGTATTGAAAACTTCAAGCTTTACAAACAATGTATGTACCTTTACTTCGAATTGGACTCCTTTTGCCTTTCTTGATGTCAAATAGTCTTCTCCTCAAGCTTTGACTCCAAGCTTTCACTTCTTAGTCCTTCAAGTGTTGAATTTCTTGAATCTGCAGCAGTCGGGATCCTTCTTTCTTCAAATTGATGTCTCCTGCTCTGATACCACTGATGGAGAGTGTTAATCTCCAAAAGAACAACCTATTCTTGTGATTAGAACACCTCTATACCAAGAATAAGTCAAAACCTTTCACACATTTAAAAGATCAATTACTAGCTATCAAAAAATTAACAATTTTGTGAAGAGGATGATACACAGAAAAGTCTGCTGCATTGTTCATTCACATTGACCTATCAAATCTGTAAAGTTTTTGATAAAACTTTGTACGAATAATCTCCTAGAGATTGCGCATCTACTCCAAGTTGAATCACTTCAAAAGATTAAGTACAACTTGAGAAATTGATTTCACAAGTTACCTATGTCAGAAACTGTCATCCAAAACAGTCGACTTTACACCTGTAACTTTTAAGACTTGGTTCTCCTTGAATAGAACCCGTTTTACAAAATGCTTCTAGACATAAGTAGCTTATCTTCCAACTTAAAGATTAAGCCCTCACTCATGCAAAACTTTAAGCTGTGCTGGGAGAAATGACCAAAACATTAACTTCGAAATATGCGCCTGTTTTAGGAACTAGTGACTGCACTTCACATATGAATGTTCCTACACTCAATTCACTCAGCCTGATTACAATTGGAAGCTAAAATTTTGCACAGAGGTCAAGCAACTCTCAACTTAGACTTGTACAAAAGCATTTCACAATTGATCTACTGTAGAAGGAGAACACGCAGAAACATCGGGCGCAAAAATTTTCATTTACTCAGAGAAATTACAACTGAGTGATGAGAGCTAACACAACTAACTTTTTCTCTATCTCATGACTTCTATCTCCCTCATTCTTGACTTCTAACTAATGTCACATATGCTCTCATACATGCCCCGACTTTTCTCAAGGTATTTATAGATAATTTGTACATAATTCTTACTGAACAAAATGATCTAAGTCATCTATGACTATGCTAATGTACATATGTGTACACTTCTCTTGTCCTCTGAATGTAATCTTCTTCCACACTTTAGAAATTGATTCTTCCTTCATCATTTGATCTTCCAAACCTTCAATTGGTGATTGGTATGCACCAACAGCTCCCCCTCAATCATCAATTGAGGTTTTCTCTGTCTTCTTTATACTTGCCATGTCCTTGAACCTTTGTAACTTAGGTCCATCCAGACTCTTTGTCATCATATCTGCCACTTGTTCTTTTGTTGGAGTATACATCACTTCAATCTCTTTATCTAGTACCTTTTCCCTCAAGAAATGATACTCAATCTCTATATGCTTAGTCCTGGCATGAAAAACAGGGTTAGCTGCCAAATACAAAGAACTCATATTGTCTCCAAAAATTATTGGAGTACTATGATCAAACTCAAAACTTTTCATCAAGGTCTTCAACCATATCACTTCCTTTGCAGCTTCTACCATTCCCTTATACTCAGCTTCTGTGGATGATAAAGCAACTGTATGTTGCTTCTTTGAACACCAAGACACTAACTTGTCTCCAACATAACATAGATATCCATGGGTAGACCTTCTATCATCTGAGTCACCTGCCCAATCTGCATCACTAAACACTTTGATTCTTGTGTCAGAAGTGAAACCATAATACAAACCTTCACTTAGGGTTCCTTTGATATATCTGAGTACCCTTTGGGCTGCAATCCAATGAGTCTTCTTTGGACAATGCATGAATTGTGACAACACACCTACTGCATATGATAGATCTGGCCTTGTCAAGGTAGCATAGATTAAACTACCTACCAAACTCTGATATTTCTTCATATCATTAAACTCTTCACCTCCATACCTGCTTAATTTATGATTTACCTCCAATGGTGTAGTTGAGGTCCTGCAATCTTCCATGTTAAACTTGACTAGAAGATTCTTCAAGTATCTCTCTTGTGAAACATATACTCCATGTTGAGTATACACAATCTGCATTCCTAGAAAATAAGATAAGTTTCCCAAGTCACTTATCTTAAACTCCTTCTCTATTTGCTTCTTGAGTTCATTGATTCCTTGAGCATCTGTTCCTGTAACAATAATATCATCAACATAAATGCACATGTAAATATATCCATTTTCACTTGCCTTCACTAGCAAGCTACTATCTGCCTTTGATGCTTGAAAACCACATTCATTCAAGAACTTGACCAATCTGTAATTCCAAGCTCTTGGGGCTTGCTTCAACCCATATAAAGCTCTCTTGAGCTTACACACATAATCTGATCCAATTGATTCCATAAAGCCTTCTGGTTGCTCCATATATACTTCATCTGCAATGTAACCTTTTAGAAATGCATTCTTCACATCCAATTGTGATAATTTCCATCCCTTGCAAGTAGCAATAGCAATCAATGTCCTAATTGTAGACATCTTAGCAACAGGACTAAAGGTTTCATCATAATCTACCCCATAAGTTTGGGCATAACCTTTAACCACTAGTCTAGCCTTATATCTAGACACCTTACCATCTGCAAACCTCTTTGTTTTATATACCCACTTGCATCCAATGACCTTCTGATTCTTTGGTCTTGGTACTAATTCCCAAGTTTCATTTTCAAGTAGAGCATCATACTCTTCTTGCATTGCCTTCTCCCAATTCTGTTTACCTTTGGCTTCTTCATAAGTAATTGGATCTTCTTCTGTTTTCACAATGTAGGCATAATCTTTTGTTGTTAGGAAAGATGTATCATAACTATACCTTATAGGCTCTTTCCTTTCTCTTGTAGATCTCCTGATTTCTGCACTTCTTGAAGTTTCAGCCTCATTTGATTCTGGATCAAATCTTGGCCCTTCTTCTACATGATCCTGCACTCTACATCTAGAGTCAACTTCATCAACAATTTCTTCACATACTTTTACCTTTGCCTTTCCTTTCCTTTGTATTTCTTCAACACCTGCATACTCATTTGGTGATCCTGTATACCACATGTTTTGCTCATCAAATGTTACATCTTTAGTAACAAGAAATTGCTTTGTGGATGGACTCCACAACCTGTAACCCATTTGTCTATCATCATATCCAATAAACACATACTTCTCTGCTTTTGGTTCTAGCTTATGTCTTAATTGTGAAGGAACATAAGCATATGCAATACATCCAAATACTTTACAATGATCAAGACTAGGCTTCTTACCCCACCATGCTTCATAAGGGGTTCCTCCATCCAAAGCTTTGCAAGGCAACCTATTCACAAGGTATGTTGCAGTGTTAATGGCCTCTGCCCATAAGTAATTTGGACAATTCTTTTCCTTCATCATGGCTCTTGCAAACTCTACAAGAGTCCTATTCCTCCTTTCTGCTACTCCATTCTGTTGAGGGGAGTACCTGCAAGTTACTTCTCTTTTGATACCTGCATTCCACAAATAATCATCAAACTCTTTTGAGAAATACTCTCCCCCTCCATCTGATCTTAACCTCTTTAGCTTTTGTCCTGTGATCCTTTCTGCATAAGCATGGAAATGTTTGAATGTCTTAAAGACTTCTGATTTATCCTTGATTACATACAAAGTAATCCACCTGGTTGCATCATCAACAAACAACACATAATATCTGGATCCATTTATGCTATAGTCCCTTGAGGGACCCCATACATCTGTATGAACCAATTCAAGCATATTTGAATACTTGTACCCTGATTTGTTATAAGAACTCTTATGTGCTTTTCCTAGTTGACAAGCTTCACACTTGTACACCATATGTTGCCCTTCAATGTTTGGCAATCCAAGCACCACCTGATTCTTTGACATCTCCTTTATAGCTCTCTCATTGAAATGACCTAGCCTCTTATGCCATAGGTCTAATTCAGATACCTTTTGACCTCCATAGGTAAACAATGCATGTCCCACATTACCTTGGACTTTGAGAGTAAACAATCTTCCTTCCTTTTTACCTGCAATTATGTTTCTATATCCCTGATTTGGATCTTGTACATAAACACCATCATTTGTGAATCTTACCTCATATCCTTTCTCCACAATTTGCCCTACACTTATCAAATTTTTAGGAATAGTAGGGACATAAAGTACCTTGCTCAGAAGTGTACTTCCACTCTTTGTCTTCACTGATCCAATGCTCTCCACTTTATGTTTGGTATTGTCACCTGTTTGGACTGTATGTCCATTCACCCTTGCTTCCATATCAGTCATCAAGGATAGATTCCCACTCAGATGGTTGCTGCACCCTGAGTCAATATAAAACACTCTTTGATCTTCTCCCATTGATTCATGAGTTGCATTCAAGATAAGAGTCATGTCATCCTTCTGATCTGATGCATAATTGTAATAATTATTGTTGTAGGACTGAGATTGGAAGTTTCTTCCACCTCCTCTACCATATGATGTCCTACCACCTCTTCCTCTGAAATTACCTCTTTGGTTTCTGCCTCCTCTACCTCTTTGACTATAATTCTGATTGTTGTATCCTCCATTTTGATTGTTATACCAACAATCATTTGCCAAATGATTTGTTCTGCCACAAATCCAACAAGCTTTAGCATTATCTTTGTTCTTACCTCCTCTTCCTTTACCTCTGAAATTTGTCTTCCCTTTTGTGAAGTTGGCTTGATTTGAATTCCCTTCATCCTCATTTGATTGCTTTCCCTTGCCATTCTTTTTCTTGTCTTTGGAGTACATAGCTTGACTTGTACTTCTATCATTGTCTCCTTTAAGATCCTGCTCAAAGGTTAGCATATGTCCTAGCAATTGATTAAGGTCAGGAGTAAAGTGATCAAGTGACAACTCTATGGATAATATAAAAGGCTTCCACTTCTCATCACCTCTTAGACCTGTAAGTATTTGTCTTACCAACTTTTCCTCTTCAATGTCTTCATCCACTGCTCCCAAACTATCTGCAATATCTTTCATCCTTGCCACATAATCTGAAATTGATTGTGAGCTCTTCTTCTTGAAAGTTGTAAACTCAGCCCATAGTGAGGACTTCCTTGACTTAGTTGTATTTTGGAAATGCTCTTCCAAGGCATTCCAAACATCTGTAGCACTTTCTAAACCTCTGATGTGAGGTAGAAGGTAATCATTTACAGCCATGTAGATGATACTCCTTGCTTGAGCATCCTTTCTCATCCAAGTCTTCAACATTGCAAGTTCTTCCCTAGTAGGAATACTTGGATCTGCAAATTCTGGTTTTTCTTCATCTCCTGTAATAAATGATATAAGATCTTTGCTCATGAGGTGTGCTTCCATCCTCATGGACCATGCTGGATAGTTCTCCCTATCTAGCTTATCAATCTGCAAGCTTTCTCCCATCTTGTATCCACCTGTGTATTGAAAACTTCAAGCTTTACAAACAATGTATGTACCTTTACTTCGAATTGGACTCCTTTTGCCTTTCTTGATGTCAAATAGTCTTCTCCTCAAGCTTTGACTCCAAGCTTTCACTTCTTAGTCCTTCAAGTGTTGAATTTCTTGAATCTGCAGCAGTCGGGATCCTTCTTTCTTCAAATTGATGTCTCCTGCTCTGATACCACTGATGGAGAGTGTTAATCTCCAAAAGAACAACCTATTCTTGTGATTAGAACACCTCTATACCAAGAATAAGTCAAAACCTTTCACACATTTAAAAGATCAATTACTAGCTATCAAAAAATTAACAATTCTGTGAAGAGGATGATACACAGAAAAGTCTGCTGCACTGTTCATTCACATTGACCTATCAAATCTGTAAAGTTTTTGATAAAACTTTGTACGAATAATCTCCTAGAGATTGCGCATCTACTCCAAGTTGAATCACTTCAAAAGATTAAGTACAACTTGAGAAATTGATTTCACAAGTTACCTATGTCAGAAACTGTCATCCAAAACAGTCGACTTTACACCTGTAACTTTTAAGACTTGGTTCTCCTTGAATAGAACCCGTTTTACAAAATGCTTCTAGACATAAGTAGCTTATCTTCCAACTTAAAGATTAAGCCCTCACTCATGCAAAACTTTAAGCTGTGCTGGGAGAAATGACCAAAACATTAACTTCGAAATATGCGCCTGTTTTAGGAACTAGTGACTGCACTTCACATATGAATGTTCCTACACTCAATTCACTCAGCCTGATTACAATTGGAAGCTAAAATTTTGCACAGAGGTCAAGCAACTCTCAACTTAGACTTGTACAAAAGCATTTCACAATTGATCTACTGTAGAAGGAGAACACGCAGAAACATCGGGCGCAAAAATTTTCATTTACTCAGAGAAATTACAACTGAGTGATGAGAGCTAACACAACTAACTTTTTCTCTATCTCATGACTTCTATCTCCCTCATTCTTGACTTCTAACTAATGTCACATATGCTCTCATACATGCCCCGACTTTTCTCAAGGTATTTATAGATAATTTGTACATAATTCTTACTGAACAAAATGATCTAAGTCATCTATGACTATGCTAATGTACATATGTGTACACTTCTCTTGTCCTCTGAATGTAATCTTCTTCCACACTTTAGAAATTGATTCTTCCTTCATCATTTGATCTTCCAAACCTTCAATTGGTGATTGGTATGCACCAACAATGTGAACCCTTAGTTGGGGGGTTAATAGGACCTACAAAGTCTATTCCGCACTTAGGGAATGCTCGTCCACCCATCATGGGTTTCAAAGGCATCTCATCTTTAAGAATAGGATACTGTGTTCGCTGACAAACATCATACCGTCTCACATAGGTATGTGCTGCTCTAGTGCACCTACATGTGCCAATTGCAACCATTTTGCATACTCATCCTCTTCCACACAACAAGCTGGGATCTCTTGATTTGTACGCTTGTACATACTTCCTGCCATGATCTGGTATTTTTGGGCTTTTACTATCTCCCTATCTTGAGTGTTTACTATCCAGTGATTAGGCCCGTATGTCAATACTAGCACTAATGTCTTAGCCCATTGAGGTACAACTTCTAAATTAAAAAAGTAAGCATCAGGAAGGTCATCTGACACTCCCTGTGGTGCCTCTCCTGATGTGAGCCTAGAGAGATGGTCTGCTCTCAAGTGAGTCTTGCCTTACCTCACCACAACCTCAAAGTCATATTCCATTAGCAAGAGAAACCCTCTTACTAATCTGCTTGTATTGCAAGGTTTGTTTACCAAGTAGAGGATCAGTAAAAAATTTAAACTTATTTGCAAGAAAATAGTGTCTAAACTTCTTAACCACATATACCATGCCTAAGCCTTCTCTCTCAATAGTGGTATAATTCTGTTCAGCAGCATTTAGTTGTCTACTAGCATAGGCAATGGGAAGATCCATATTACCCTCACCGGTAGGTTGTGCTAACACACATCCAATAGCATAATCGGATGCATCTACATGAACATGAAAGGGTTTATTCCAATCTGGTGTGGTCAAGATTGGTGCTAAACACAATCTTCTTTTGAGTTCGTTGAAAGAGTTTTCACATTCATCAGTCCACTCAAAGTTAGTCAAAAGTCCGTACAGAGGCTTGGCAATGATGGCATACATGTGTATAAACCGTCGGTAATAGCCACAATGCCCCATGAAAGCTTTTACTTCCTTGACATTCTTTGGCCTAGGTAGTTCAGCGATGGCTCTTACTTTCTCTTCATCAGTGGATATGCCGTTCTTTGTCACTATGTGTCCTAGAATCTTGCCTTTCTTGACCATGAAAACACACTTTTCTGGGTTCAAGCAGACTTGGTATTCTCTACATTTGTCAAAGATTTGCTTGAGTTCTGGTATATGTGTCTGTCTAATGTTGGAATGAGCACAGAGATCATCAACATAGACCTCTAAATTCTTCCTCAAGAACTCTTTAAACACGTGGCACATCAGTCTCTGAAAGGTGGTTGGCGCATTGGTAAGCCCAAATGGCATTTCCCTAAAGGCGAATATGCCCCATTCAGTGGCAAAAGCTGTCTTATGCTAATCTTCTAGAGCTATGGCTACCTGATTGTAGCCCAAAAATCCATCAAGGAAGTTGTACACTTCCTTTCCTGCTACTGTTTCTAGTAGATGCTTAGTGATAGGAAGCGGATAATTATCTCTAATGGTGGCTGCATTAACCTTCTTCAAGTTAATGCACACACGTAATTTCCCATTCTTTTTGGGCACCACTAAAATGGGGGATACCCACTCAGTGTGCTCAATTTCATAGATAAATCTAGCTTCTACCAATCTATCTATCTCTTCCTTGATCTTAGCAGCATAGTTATCATTATATGTGTATGGCTTTTGTTTAGAGGGTCTAGCCTCTGAGGTCATGGGAATTGTGTGTGAGCATATGTCGGGGTCTACACCTTTTAAATCCTTGTAACTCCAAGCGAATACATCTCTCTACTCTCTTAGCAACGCTACTAGCTCATGCTCTTTTTCTTCCATCAGGTCATGTCCTATGTAAGTGCATCTCTCTTCTCCTTCTTCTATGGCTACCACTATTTTCTTGGTGGTTTCTTTGTTATCATAGGCCTCCCCTGATTGCGCCTCACGTTTAGGCATTCTTATCATAACTCTCCTATCCTCAATCTAATACTTTTTGAAATTTTTAGGGACCTCAAACAATGATTCCTCCTCTTCTGGTGTGACTTCTCTTTTTTTCCTCTTCTTACCTTCACTCTGAGGGTTTACTTGTGTGGCTAACCTCACCTCATTTGTAAGCTCTCCATGTCTCTGAGGGTGAACTTCTACTTCATAGAAGTATTCTTCATCTGATGCAAAAGGTGGGTCCATAATGATTGACTCTAGATCGGAGTCACTCGCATCCTCAAATGCATCAGGGATAGGTTTGCATTCTTCTAAAACCGAATCTCCCATGATTGGCTCTATTGAGAAGATTGAAATGTCATAGCCATCTTCATCACATTGGGGTGTCCATTGTTCTTCATTGATGGCTACATCCATTGTTGCTACAATTTCCGCCCAACCATGAGGTTCAAACTCTTCGTCAGGGAATACTACCGGTGCATAGGCTGGGTCTTGAATTGATCTATGTGTTTCCTTTGCACCTACCTCTCTAGCTTTTTCTCTCTTCTCTTCTTCTATTGCTACTTTGCACATCCACAGGTGTGTGTCTTCATGCATCCATGAGGATCTGGATCCTATGGAATGCACCGACTCAGTATCATCTTTGACTCTATGGATGGGGTTCCATTGAATAGAAGGGACATCTCTATGAGAGTAATCTTTGAGATTCACTTTGGTCGTGACACCTAAGTGTTGCAAATACAAGGAATTGGTTTCCCAATCCTATACCACTTGCAACTGTCGCATAAATGGTCTTCCCAAAATCATCTCATAGGCATGATTTTTGCTAAAGTCACATATAGCAAAAGTATGCTCAAACTCTACACCACAAGTAGTGAGAGTTATTCCTTCTAACGGCCCTAAGGGACTTTCAATGTGACCATCGGCCATCTGCAATTTCATTCTCATCGGCTTGAGTGCTGGCTTGCCCCAACGCTTCCATAGGGAAGTGGTAGCAATTGGAGCTCCTGCACCTGAGTCCAGAATGGCCTGGGTTGTGTATCCCTGATGGGTGATGGGAAGATACGTGTTTCCTTCTTCTCCTTCGCTCATGTCTCCTATCTTGTCCAAAGGTATCTCTAGCACTGTTCTATGAGAACCTACCTGGGAACGTGGTTTAGCTACCTTTGGGACTCGTTTGGCTACGTATTTCCGTAGTTCTGGCCTAACCTTGAGTAGTTCTTCTAAAGTGAGATTGCACTGCACTTTAGTGTTCCTACCTCCGTATTCCTAGGTATGACTGAGTCTTCATTTCGTACCATGACCGTGGGTGTTCTCATACAAGTGGAATTAGCTTCCCATGGGCCTGTGAAGTGGGGTAATTCATGTAAAGAATTAGACTCAAAATCTAATCTCTCTTGAGATTGTGCACTCTCCAGCTCTCCATAAATGGAAGGAATGTCTTGTGGGAATTGGTCATGCGCATCATCCACAAGTTCAATGGGAGGAGGGACTTCACTCTCTTTAGCCCATTTCTCTTCCTCAATCTCTCGCCGGAATTCGGGTGTGTACCGGTTCATAGAAGAAGAGCTATCTGGTTCAGTGGAATTGGGCACACAAGCTTCCTGGGCAGGAAGGCTTAGCCTTTCACTTGGCTTGTCCTTATTTTGAGAGGCGGGTTCCTTTTTTGATTGTGCAATTAGCCTCTCTAATCTTTGTAGTAGTCCATCAAAGTGCAACTGCGTCTTAGCAGAACTAGAGATGTTAAAGAGGCGACTGGCTTCAAACATGGTTTGGGCCAATTCCACCATCTTAGCACAAAGCTTGGTTCTTTCTATCTCTAGGTCAGCTCTAGGGTAGCACTTGTCATGATCTATCACATTTGGTCCTTGTTGGATTCTGGCCTGATATGCCTTGAGCATCATGTTTATGTCTTCAAGAGTGGGGTCAGCTAGAACTGATCCTACTCTAGGGGGTAGTGGAATGGTATGAGGTGGGTTCAATGATGGTGGATTAGATGGTGATAGGGATGAAGGTGGTAGTGGTATGTGGGATTTTGTTTGAGAGGTGAGCTCAACAATTTTGGCTTTTGTTTCTCTTATGCTTTCTTCTAAGTCACTCATCTTCTTAGCCCATTGTCTTTTGATCCTTTCCCGACTATCTTTCCAAGCTCTAGTCCTCTTCTTGATTATGCTCTCAGTTTCACTAACCTCGGAGCTCTTTTCCTGGCCTACACCTTGGTTTTGCTGCAATGCTTGAGCCCTGGTGACCACTTGCACAGGTGCAGTGCAAGTGACACTTCCGGTTGAGTCTACTGCTAACCCAATAACATTGATAGGAGTGATTTTTGGCATATTATTGGGGTTCTTTGGGCAGTCTCTTAAGAGATGCTCCTTCCTGTAATCTTGACAAAAGCCTTGAATTGTCACTGATTGGGGTTGTGTAGGTGCAGGCATTGGGCAATCACGAATGAGGTGATCACCTTGACATCTGTAGCATGGTCCTCTAGGGAATGGGGGTCTTACTTGCCTAGATGGAGGTCTAGGGTTGGGATTTCTGTACATGATGTTTGCATACTCTGGCTCCCAACTAGGTTCACTCGGTTCTTCACTATAGTAGGACTCACCATGTTCACGAGATTGCATGTAGTAAGCCTAGGGGCTATCAATATGTGTAGAATCAAAGCTATGGTCACTGGGGTCACTTTCTGAGAGCAATGGTGTTACTGTCACTATGGCTCTATTTAGGTTCTCTTCTACAATTGCATACTTTACTGGGATCACATTGGCTGGAGCAGGAGGTTGTTGTGCTAGAACTGGTTGAGGTCTCTATTGGGCCTGATATTGTGGTGGGTAGGTTTGTTGAGGCCTAGCATACTGCTGTGGTGGATACTGGTTCTGATATCTTCCATGTGGTGAATAGGGCTAGGGGTAGGTTTGCCTAACCGCTTGCTTATTGTATGGGCAGTGTTGTGCTGTGTGATTTGTGTATCTTCTTTTGATGGTGTAGTACTGGCTACTAGGATTTACTTGGGGTTGGGCCATAATGGAACAAACATTTGCCATATGGTCTCCTCCACACGTATAGCACTGCTTAACTAGAGCAAATCTTGTGATTTGTTTGCTAGAGACACCTAGTTTTTGAGCTACGTTTTCTGCAAGTTCCTCAATAGATGTAGAGTGCGTGGAAGAGAGGCTAGTAGAACTATCTGAATCTTTGTAGATTTTTGAAAGTTCTAATTCTTTTCCTAGGTTGTCTTCTATGTCAATGCACATGCGTACACACTGTTCTATGGTCCTAGGGTCCTTCAAGTACACATAAGATCTCAACTTTGTAATTAGCAATCCATCTAGGAATAAAGCCACTTGTTTGGCTGGTGTGGGTAACTCGGAAACAAGACATCTCTCTAGATATTTTCTAAACCTTCTTCTTGCAAGTCTAACCGTCTCTTGAGGGGTTTGCTTGAAGCTATGAATCAGTGAGGAAGTGTTATGCCTTATGCCACTCTTAGAGAATTCAATAATGAAAGCCTCTAGAAGTTGGTCTATGTTCCTGAAGTGTCTCTCATTTAGTGGTTGAAACCACATAAGAGCGGTATTCCTAAGGGTTAGACCAAAGGCATTGTACTGCGTGAATAGGTCCTCAACTTGTTCGGCTCTCAAGACTTGCCTAAACTCGTCCACATGATCGTATGGGTCTCCAGTTCCATCAAAGTAGTTCTTCATAGACTTAACCAACTAGGTGGGCCTCAAGGTTCTAGTGTGACCCCTAGGCCTTGGTAGAGGAAAATCATCAACATTTCTTAGGTTCCTAGGAACTCTAGTTCTCTCTGTTTCTTCTCGATTCGTCTCTATTCGTGTTCGTTCTCTCCCTATTGGGTTGGCAAAGCTTACCTCAGGTCTATCTCTACTTCTATCCCTTTGGACTCCATGAGCCTCTGATGTTCCCGCTCCTTGGTGACCAATGGAGACATTAGACCTTGGTTGGGGGAAAATAAATTCACCCTTCCAAGTGTAGGCATGCCTACCATGCTCTCTAACTACAAATACCTGCTCTGAGGCGTTGTCCAAATAGGTCACTTTGCTTGGGCTGTCAGGATCTTTGAACTCATAGATGGTGATCGTTCCTATCTCATTCGGCTCATCAGGCTTATACCTCCAAAAGGCTTCGTCAGTCTCTCGATTCAGGAGCAGATCTATACTCTTATTGTCCTGGGGAATCCACCCTGGCGTGATGATTCTAGTAAGCACTGATTTGCCTCGAGGGGTCCTAGGCTCTCCTCCTAAGTTCCCTTGCTCTAGGTCACCTATGTCCGTCTCTGGGATCACATTCCCAAATTTGTCTCTCCTATCTAGGTGAGTGGTGACTACATATATGGTTCCTTCCTTGTCTAGGTATGCTCCATTTTCAAATTTGACTGCTAGATTTTCTAGTCCAATGGGTTGGTGAGGGTTTTTAATATGAACTACAGATCTTTCTAGGCCGTCCTCATAGATACACACACCTAATCGGTTGGTCCTAAGGTATTCGAGTTGCGTCTTGTAAGGGCCTTCTACCCTGTGTAAGTATGGCACACTTGAACTTCCCGTAGGTCTCTCCATACCTTGAGACATCTCAAACTCGCTAGTTTCAAAACTAGGGTAGTAGGAATGATGGCTCAACTGCTAGGCCCAAGACCTAGCAGTGTGATTGACACTAGCCTCTGAAGATCTAAGACTTTGTCTATCTCTCCCTAGGTGTCGTCCTTACCTCAGGTTCATATGCCTAATTGAGTACTCCCCAATTTCCCAATTTCCCAAGTACAATTTCGTTGTCGAGTTCTTTTGTATTAATCACTTGTTCTTTTTAATTTTCTTAGGATGTCACTTCTTGCTCAATCAATCTTTGCCGCAAGGAACACTTAAGTTTTATCATACTTGAGTTTGGTCGCTTGAATTTAAGTCTTTCCCCTTAGGTTGTTTCGCAAATGTAATCTCTTGGTACTTGCACTTGAGTGATTAGAGTTCTTCGACTTGATCGTGCTTAACATATCCCTAATTGATCACAACCTCTATCCGTACTTGGCCTAAACTAGGGATTGACAGAGGGTTTTGAAAATTTCCAACCTTGAGTTTTTTTCCTTGGTTGCCCTGGTGTGCCCAGGAAGCGTGTTCCGAAGCTTGCACTCACTCTTGCTTCGAGTACCCTTCAATGCTCTCAAAGGACCTGAAAAAGTCCCAAAGTTAGCTCAAGACTTAAATTGAATTGACATACAGATCACTTTCATGCATGTAATTCACAGACCAAATTGCCTTTTGCCTTTATGGAAAACAATCCCAAGGTACCCTCAGTTTTCCTACCCGGGGTATGGTCAACTTCAAAATACCCACGAGCTTTTCAACAAAACAAAAATCACAGCAAACGGATTTCGTATGAGGAAGTTATGCCAGTTCAGGGTTCTAGGTCTAAAACAGGGCTCAAACAGGCTAACAGGCAAACACGACTTCTTGAAATGCTTTGGGTACCGGCCTCACAATGCTCTACTAACCCTTAAAAGCTTCCCACAAATTGCCAAAAATAGACCCCTACTTTTTCCCTAAAAAATTGGCCAAATTTGCCCGTCAATCGCGATCGAAAGCTCTGTCAATCGCGATTGATATGTTAGTCGCGATCGACGTGTCGGTCGTGATTGACAGGTCCCTCATGGCTGTCAGTCGTGATTGATGGGTCAGTCGCGATTGACACGTGGCCTGGAAATTCATTTGATCGTGGTCAAAGGATCATTGACTCTGTCGATCGCGATTGATGAGTCGATTGCGATTGACAGGTTCGTCGCGAGGGTTCTATTAGTCATGGTCAAACAATCGTTGACTGGGTCAGTCACGATTGATGGGTCCGTCGGGGCTTTCAATCGCGATTGACGGGTCGATCACGATTGATGGCTGAATTGCGATTGACACGTGTCACGTGTAGGTTCTGTCGGTCGTGGTCAGTCGGTCGTGGTCAGTCGGTCGTTGACTCTATCGGTCGCGATTGACGTGTCGATTGCGATTGATAGGTCGGTCGGCAAGTGTCCATCGTGGTTTGTCGATCACGATTGACAGAAAACTGAAGAATTTTAAAATTTTAAACACATATTTAGGAAGCTCTAGCCAGGCAGATCATGATTATGCACTTTGTTTAGCAAAATATTCACTTTTTCTGTTGGTCGCGATTGACAGAGGTCAACACCTCGGGACCTGCATAGTCAGATTTTTTACGTGCTGGAGCAGGTGCAGCTGCTGGGGATGCTGATTCTTGTAGAAAATCTCAAAAAACACAGAAAAGCACAAGCACACAAACGCTCTCTCGCTCTCTCTCACAAGTGAAATGAGGGGAATGGTATGGGTAGGATGATATGACCAAAAACTGAAATTTTTCGCAATGATGGAGATGGAGGTGGAAGATGGTGATGATAATGATGGTGCTGAAGATGATGAAGAAAACAAAAGAAAATAGATAAAAGTGAAGAAGATACCTATGACTCCAATGCCTCAACTCTACGTCTTACCATCACATGCTCGTCCTTAAAGCTCGATCCCCGACAACGGCGCCAAAATTTGTTGTAGCTCAGTGATGAGTAGCACCTCCTTTAATGTCAATCCAGGAAGACATGAGGATGGTATGAAGACCTCGAGCAAGTGAAGGCACAAGTGCCTGAGTGAGAAGCACACAAACATGCACACACATACACACACACGCGCACACACAGCAAGAACAGAGAGAGACAATGGCGTTCTTTAGATTGCTTCAAAAGTGCTCATACAATTTCAAATCTATTATAAGCTAACCTCAAAAATGAGCTCTCTAGCTCTATTTATAGTTTTTGACTAGTTTTTGGCTCTGTCCAGACCTAGTGTCCGGCCTAGTTAAAAATTAGGTTCTAGGGCCTATTTGAGGGCTCAAACGAAGTCTAAGAATTATGAAAATTGGTACGATGATACTTCTAATACTCCTCAAGCTTGAGGACTCCTCGGCTTGCACAAAATGGAGTTACAAAAAGGTGAAAAGGTATTTATAATGATTTTTAGTGATCAGAATCACTGTTATGAGGGTGTTGCTTTGAAAAAATTTGAATGGCCTACTTGCCAGATCTTCGTTGACTACCTTGTCTACTTGTGCCTTCTCTCTGCTCTAGCTCCCTTCTTTGACTTCCTTGTCTTGTGAGTCCTTGGGTGCCTTGACTACTTCCAACAACCATACACCTCGCCATCTCCATGAGTGACCTGTTCTTCCATTCAACAACTCCATTTTGTTGAGGTGTATATGACACTGTACACTAATGTTTTATCCCATGTTCATCTAGAAATGCATTAAAGTCAGAAGACTTATATTCCCCCTCTCGATCAGAACAAAGGGTGCTCATTTTCAATGCTGACATATTTTCAGCCAAAAGCAAAAATTGTTTGAAGCACGTAAACACTTCGGACTTTTCCTTCAATTGATATACCCATGCATGCCTAGAAAAATCATCGATGAAAGTCACAAAGTAAAGATAATTTCCAAAACAGTGTGTCTGTATAAAACCACAGACATCACTATGAAAAAGCTGGAATTTTTGAGTAGCTTGAACTGAACCATCTTTTGGAAAGGAGGAACACTGCATTTCACCCAAAGTACAGCCATCACATACATGTTTATCACGTGCCTCAAGTTTGGGCAAAGAAGACACCATTTCAAATTTGTACAAGCGTAGCAAACTAGCGAAATTCAGATGACCAAATCATGCATGCCAAAGCTCTACATCTGACATAGCTTGAGAATCATGTACTGCACATGCTAAATCATTCACTAATCTTTCATAGTCTATGAGCTTATACAACCCACGACATAAAATGCCAGAAGCAATTATGACATCACCATTTGACAGATCATGAACTGTACATCTCTCATCAACAAATTTCACAACCAAGCCAATCTTGGCTAATGCAAAAATTGGTAAATCAATTTTTCTTGATCCGTGGCACAAATAAAGCATTTGACAATGTAAAAGAACTACCATCAGTAGTAGTCAGAATGATCTTGCCAACTCCCATGATAGGATAATAGGAGTTGTTGGCACATGTTGCAGTATTTCCTATAGGGGCAAGCTTAGGTGAAGTGAAAAAACTACACTACGAGGTAATATGTTTGGTTGCCCCACTATCAAAATACCAAACACCTCAGTCTATTGAAGCATATAGTGCTCATGAGAAGATGGGTCAAAACCACAAATAGTAGTAAGTGCCCATTCTTCATTCTGCACAAGATTTGCAGCCTCTGTTTTTGGTGTAGAGGCCTCTGCAACAACCGTTCCGGCCTCTTTCTTCTTTGCCTCTTTAGTAGCCAGTTTTGGACAGCGCTTAATGACATGATCATTTGCTTTATAGTATTTGCAAAACAATTTCTACTTTTCTGACTTCTTGTCATCTTTGTCTTCCTTCTTTGATTGTGCAGAATTAACAGATTTTTGCTCACTAGTAGAAGAGCTCCATTTTCCTTTGCCCTTCTGACTAGCCAGGAAAACTTAATCTAGAACATGCATAATGTAATAAAGTAAGTCTATGATCCAAGGGTCTGGCCGGTTCAGACAGATCTGAAATCGGACACCGTTTGGTCATCCGTGTGTATGACCAAAGATCTCGAGTTTAGACTTACTAGGAGGTCTTGTGCTCTTGTGAACAAGTGATCCACTTAGCTTAGTGGTTAAGTCTCAAGGATGTGAAGGAGGAGGTCTTGGGTTCAACCCCCCATGGGGTACATGGGGAGAGTATTTTGCCCAAAGATATCTAGAGCCTTCTAGAAGTATCCACTTGAGTTAACTCGAGTTAACTGGGACACTTGGCGCACATGTAGTTACATGGCTGACACTTGGATGGTTAGTATCCACCTGCCCAAGAAGGCAGTCCCCTGGAGAGAGCTATATATAGAGGCATTTGGTTGGGAGGAGAGTCATCTCTCAAGCTTGTGGTGGTCGTAATCCTTGATCTGTTGCATTGGTATCAGAGCCATCTCCATAGCTTTCATCTTCTTGCTCGGATTTTTGGCGTGCGAATTCTGCCCCCGCCCGCATTGAGATGCGTGTCGCAATCGTTCTCATGCTTTAACTTAGAGCAAAAGAGTACTAGAAGGAGTAATCATCTCTGTGTGCTGCCGTGAGATTCGAACCCCCACCCATTTGTTGGGAGCGCTCTGCTCTAACCACAAGAGAGAACCGCCCGCGTGAAGACTTGTCCGTAGCACACATTACTGATCGAAGCCGGCGCTGAAGAACTTAATTTGAAGATCTAAAAGCATACAATCTCTGGTGAAGCAGAGGGATCTCGAACCCCCGCCCCCGCAGCTAGAGGACGCCCGCCTATCCATAAGGCGACAACCGATTGACGAGAGGTAGTCTGCAAAAAACTAATCTTCTGCTAGAATCTGGCGCTGAGGAAAGCTTCAATCAGAGAACAAAAGGACGTGCCGCGCGCTGCTGTAGCCAGGACTTGAGCCCAGACGGGTTGGAAAGGAGCCAGAAGATATAGCCACGCGCCCAGCCCGATTGTTTGTTCTATAGAGCAGAGCAGAATTTAGAGAAGCAGGAAGCAGAGCTGAAGTAATAGCCCAATTCTCATCCATTCAAGGAGCCAAATCAATTGCCGAACCCGAGAAGTATTCTGCTTCAGTTGTCGCAGAGTTTGATGGAAGTGGAGTTGTGGAGTAAAGATCCGGAGGCCTTTGGTGATCAAAGTCAAACCTACTTTGAATTCGGACCAAAGTCTTGAGAGAATAGCTCTTCCAAAGGATCAAGGGAAGGACGTAGCTCTATGTGGAGCTAAGTATTTTCCAGTTTTTGCTTGGCCTTAATGCTTGATTTATCTTGTTTTCATTATTCTACACTTAATCCTAGATGCACATTGAAATAGCCAAGATTTCAATTGATTAAGTCTAGATTAGAATAATGAATTAATCCATTTCTTATTTCAAGCATTAGTTTGCATTAAGGAAAGACTTGATTTCAAAAAAGATCCTTGTGCATCAAAGAATGTATTTTGGTAGTTTAAGTACATATTTCCTTTCCATTGAGTAAGTTTTCTATTGCACTTCAAGGGTATGTTTTTATATCATAGTGCATTAGGACAAAGGAAAGGATATACATGCATCAGGATTGCATGATATACATTCTTAGTACAAGGAAAAAATCGTGCATCAAGTTCATGCATGATTATTGTATTATTTTTTGAGCATGCAAAGAACATGCATGCATACGCATGTGAACATATGCTTTTGCATGTAGATACATGCATTTGCATGGAAGAATGGAATGTTGTTTGCAAGTAGATATGAAAATGTACTCTCTTAGTATTTAGCTTACTTTGTAAAGCTCGCAGTTTGACATTAGGGAAGGCCAAGGACTAGTTAGTTGCAAAGACATACTAGTTCTAGTTTGCAACTCAAGTAATTAGTCGATTTCTTCCCAAGTCGATACTCTTCTATCAAAGATAAATACTTAATGAGAATTAAGTATGTTAGATGTCTTGCTAGGTATAAGTAAGCACTAAGAGAAAAGTAATAAATTTTCTTGATGACCAAGAAAATTTAATTACTTGCAACTCTTTTGTGATGTATGATGACTCTAAGTCCTGGATGTACTTAGAAAGTCATGCGGATAAAGCTTTAGTTGATTAGTTATATATTTTATATAACTTCTCAAGCATCCCAAGGTTGGATGAGAGCATCAACTATATTTCCAAAGTTCCTTGAGTACTCTTCTACTTAGAAGATTTCGAAAGTTTAAAGAAGTGGTTTCAAGATTTGTATCTCATGATGAAACCTCGGTAAGTAACTTTTTGGAATTGAGATATGAAATAGTCAAGCCTTCTATTTCATGTGAGATCATTCTCCTACCATGTTTAAGATGAATTTAGCGTTGGGAAGGAAGATGTTCCAAGTAGAGGATCTTAATTGATTCATGAACTCTTCCCAAAATACACATAAATTCATATTATATGATAGGTCCAAGGAATGATGCAGGCAAAAACTCTTTAGGATATAAATGTTTTGCCAAAGATATAAAGGTACCAATCTTTTATAAATTTTCATTTGATTTCATCCCAAGGGGTGATGGAAATCAAAAGTTAAACCTCAACATCAATTGATCCTTGATATCAATAAAAGGATGTTAAGTTCTATAGTTGCATCTCTGGTAAATGATGCAACTAGCTAAGCAATCTTTAGGAAATAATATAAGTTCCTAAAGACTTGAAGCAAGTGTGAACTTTTCATTTAGGAATAGAAAGTTCCAAGAAATGGATTTTGAATCCATGAACTTCTCCTAAACAAGTTATAAAGTTCAAAGTGTTCATAGTTGCATTACTATTGGATCAATCATCAATAGATGCTTGGACTTTAAACATCATTTTGATTGGTGAAATATGTTTAAAGGACTCTAGTAACATCTGAAGATTGACCAATAATAATGAGTTTTGTATCAAACTCAAGAATAGAAGTCGATATCACATAAATGAAAGTTCAACTTAAACTTTCATACTGGCAAATGTCTCTAGTTTGATACTCAGGAAATGAATACAATTGAATCAGTAAATTCTTTTTTGGGAGAATTTCTTTCAAATGTTCTTTTAGTATTGCAAAAGATTCCAAGATGAATCATTTGCTCAAGTTATTTGATTTCCTATAAGGAATCTCAAGTATTTGAAGAAATGGCATTCTTTCAAGTATTGAGAATGAAATTCTTCATACTCTTTAAACAATAAGTAGTTCCCTGGACGTCCCAAACCACTAGAAGTGGTATTTCAAGTCCTATTTGTGATATAACCTTAAGGTATATGAAAGATTCTTAGCTTTGGAATCTGAAAAGCATTAGAAAATGCTTGGACTTAAGTTGAGGGAAAGATCTCTAAAAATCCTGCAGGTAAGCAAAGAAGCTTAAAGATAGTTTAAGAGATCTTAAAGATAAAGACTAAGTCTTTATTTTTATCGCAAGATCAACCGGACTTGATCAATCTTGGCCATGATTGTCCAAGTAATGTGCGATTAGAACTACTTTGTAGATTGCCCAAGTATTGGCAATAAAATTCCTTTTGGGAATTATTCACTCAAGTTCCATTTATTCGATGGAAAACTGTGAAAAAGAGTAAGCTGTTCTAAGTCTGAACAGAGTGAAGTAATTCCAAGTATGTAGTCTGCAACCGTGAAGACGGTACTTAAGTCTGTGGAAGGTAAAACATAAGTGTTTGCCTATCCTTAAAGGGATTTTGGTACAAATCCAGAAAGCATGAGCGGATGCTTAGACTTAAGCAGTAGAGAGATTCCTGTAAAAAGCCCCGGCCGGGATAGGTACCTAAAAGCATTAGTACAGAAGGAATCTAAAGACAAGAAGTTAAAAGCTCTTGTCGCTACAAAATTGGTCAAGAATAACCAATTGAACTTGAATTTGAGAAATTCAAGAACTTGGAATTCTGATTGGTTTTCATTTGAAAGCCCCAGTAAAGAAGAATTGATATTCGGACATGAGGTTTTCAAGTTTCCAAGGCAAAGCACATGATTATGAGGTGATCATGCGAAGGAATCAAAACCTAGGAAAATCTAGTTAGAGGTAATGCCTGAAACTTCCAATTCTTGTAAAAGAATTGAAGAAATAAGGTACTCTATCAAGAGATGTTTAGACTTTAGGATAAGAATCACCCACACATTAATGTGAATATAAAATAAGGTGGTATGGGACACCAGATTTTATACTCAGATTGATGTAGGAAAGATGGAATGGGACATCGGACCATGAGATGATGATTATCTTTGAGTCTTCATTTGGAATCTTGAAGTTAGGTTTGATCTTCAAAGGGAATTAAAACTTCAAAGGAGTTTAAATTCAAGAAGAATCTCAAGATACTTCAAGACCACTTCAAGATCAAGGAAACTGAAGATATGAAGTAAGTAACTTCCAAGATCTTCATAGAACACTTCAAGTTTAAGTGTTATTGATCAGACATATTTGATAAATTTCTGAAAGAAGTTGGACTTTGATTTTGAGTTGATCTTTTCAACTAAAGATTTAATTGACTAAGTCAACCATCAAGTTCCTAGTGTAACTTGATAAAATTCACTCTTTTAGACTCAAAGAAATGCACAAGAATTGCATTCACGGAGTCAAAAAGATTGAATGTGACCTGAACTTAGTCTCAAGTGAAGCATTATTTGAATACAAAACTCATCAGCGTAACCTCAGTGGGTCGACACACTGATGTTGGTTACCACACTAGTATCTTGTGGTTGGATGATGTTTTTTATTTGCTTTGAATCTTTTTGAGAAGCTAGCTTATTTCTCTTAAAGATAAAGTCAATGCTTCAATATCTTATTGAAATAGATTGTTGAGAAGTTAAAGTCCTGAGTCAACTAGACTTTGAATCATAGCAAGTTTATGTATGTGCGAAGTTTGAATTGGTTGTACAAAGTCTTAGTTATCTCTTTCCGCTTTCCAAATCTTTTGGAATTGACTCAGATATGGTATCTGATTCCTTTTGCAAAAGACCAGGGATAGCCGGTTAGAATTCGATAACTAACTTGAACATCCTAGATAGATGTTATGTACAAGAACCTTTTCAATCTTCAAAAGATGATAAGTCTAAGTAGACTTATTCATTTGATTTTGCTTCAAGTTATAGCATAAATAATTTCCTAGAGTCCAGTATACTCTAGAATAAAGAAGTTAGGAATTGCTCATTAGATTGACAATTCCCAAGAACTTTCAGTTAAAAGTCTTTGAGAAAAGTGTCCTAAGTTGGACAATTTTCATTTTGAATTTGAATTGGTGAAGTTAGTATGGTTGATTCCACCGGAATGGTAAACTTTCTCCTACAGTTTACATAGGATTTTTTCAACTCATTGGGACAGAGTAGTCCTCTAGTCGGGTAAAAAATCAAGTAACTGTTGGATCAAAGTAAACCATTGAATAAGCATCTAAAGTTAGATGTATGGGACAATAAAACTTCAAGTTCTCCAAAACAAATTCAAGTGAATCAAGAATTCTTAAAGTCTTGCAAGGGATAAGAATCTCACCTTCATTACTAAGTCCATGCACCAGACATGCCCAGAAATGGACTAATAATTTGAATCCACCTAATTCACATGTTTGTGCCTAGATCGCACATCCAGAAACTGTGAATTAGCCAGGGATATGTGTTTAGATCCACCTTTATTATTCATTCACTATTTTGTACTTTGACTAGTTTATCAAAGTGCAAAGCGAGATAGTGTTTTGAATCATTTGGGCAGGGATGCCACCACAGAGATGAGACATGTTCTTCCAGTTCTAGAACATGACCATGTTCTTCCAGTTTTAGAACATGAGGCTCGGGGGTTGCCTACAGTATGTATATAGCTCTATTTTTGAGGACGAAAATATTTTCCAAGGGGGGAAGAATGTAATAAAGTAAGTCTATGATCCAAGGGTCTGGCCGGTTCAGACAGATCTGAAATCGGACACCGTTTGGTCATCCGTGTGTATGACCAAAGATCTCGAGTTTAGACTTACTAGGAGGTCTTGTGCTCTTGTGAACAAGTGATCCACTTAGCTTAGTGGTTAAGTCTCAAGGATGTGAAGGAGGAGGTCTTGGGTTCAACCCCCCATGGGGTACATGGGGAGAGTATTTTGCCCAAAGATATCTAGAGCCTTCTAGAAGCATCCACTTGAGTTAACTCGAGTTAACTGGGACACTTGGCACACATGTAGTTACATGGCTGACACTTGGATGGTTAGTATCCACCTGCCCAAGAAGGCAGTCCCCTGGAGAGAGCTATATATAGAGGCATTTGGTTGGGAGGAGAGTCATCTCTCAAGCTTGTGGTGGTCGTAATCCTTGATCTGTTGCACATAATGGACCTTTTCTACCTACACTAATCTTCCTACAATAGAATAGAAACTAACTCTTCAAATACTAAGGCATTTGGATTGCTTTTCATCATCAAACGAAGAGTAGAAGAATAATTCTGTTATGAATCAAGAAGACCATTCAGAACAGTCTGCATAAGTGAACTGTCAGGAAGGACTTCATCAGCGAAAATCAATTGTTTCTTCAAATCCTCGATCTTTGTCAAAAAAATGTCCATAGATTCACCTTCATTCATATGCTCACTCCTAGCCTAGTACGATGTGATAAGTGTATCCCAAGCATCCTTAGTTGTTCTACAAGAGTGAATGTGAGAAATAATGGCACTTTGATAGGCAAGGCTATCAATGCATGTGCATGAACATCTCTGCCATCCCAATGAATTTGCTCTACAGTAGGTGCAATAGGAACAATAGAACAATGAGGAATCTATAGAATATCACCATCTTTGACACCATCTTCATCAGCTTCAGTACTTGTATTTGCAGTACCTGTATTTGGGATGTTATAGGACATCTTTGAACACCCTGCACAATATTCCATAGTCCTTTTGTGACCAATACATGACACATCATATAAGCACACAATGGATGATTGGTACCATCCAACTTATCCTCAACAACAAACATACAAAATACATCACTACTTTCAACCATGGCCGCTGACTAAAATACCTTGATGTAGAAAAATGATTGTATCTGAAAAAGTTGAACAGAACTACCCAAATGAGTTCTGCTAGACCTATAGCAAACTTTGAGGTGCTTATACTGGCAAACCCAAACTGTTATATATCTTTGGCACAAAAAGACAAAATAGCTTGCACAAGCACTGTAATAATGCATTTGAAGGCCAAAACGAGCTCAGATTGTGATTTTGGCACCACACAACAAAGCTGTTTTGATCTCTGAAACACCCTGAGTATGCACACCAAAGTTCATGCCATTTTGAGGATATGACTAGAGAGGTGCCGATGACACCCTAGATGAAGTGGTGATGTGCTTTGATACAAATTGTTGGAGTTAGAAGTTTGCGGAAGCACGCCAACATCACAAGGAAGGAGAAGAAGCTTGGAGCACAACACATAATACTAAAATGTATTACCACTAGAATGTACAAGGATAAGTAACCCGTCAGGGAAATAGGCATATATACAAGGTGGGGAAAGAAACCTCCTAATGAGGGAAAAAAGTGCCCCAGTGGTTCTAGTGTGTTCACACACATCACTACCTAAATGATGATCAAGGATGACACATATCACGTTTTCATTTCTCTGACATGTATAGTGGTCACACTAGTATATGTCAAGGACACTTTAATGAGCTTCATTAGATTTATCTACCAAGACTGAAGGCACATTTTTTTCTTGTCAACTCACTGATTTGTGGACATTAGGATTTTCCTTTTGTATTGTTCTTTATATATTGCATTACTTGTATTGTTGTATTAGTTCATTCTTGTATATTGTCTTTATGTAATAGAAGAAGAAGAAGAAGATCATTCTTCCTTTCCTCAATTTGTGTGTGCTCCTCTCTTTGTGTGTGAGAGTGTGTGACAGCTCTCTTCCTTATCTCCTTTCTCTTGACAGTCAACATATACAACAATAGTGAGAAGTACATCACTTGCATGTTCAACATATAAGGTGCTCTCAAATGGATTGTTCTCAAAACCATGTGCTAGTAAGTAGACGTGTATCTTCCTATACCAAGCATATGGTGCTTGCTTCAAATCATATAATACTATTTTTAACCTAGAAACTTTGTTTTCATATCCTTTCTACACAAAACCACGGGGCTAAAATACATACGCTTCTTCATATAAATCACCATTCAGAAATGCACTTTTAATGTCCAACTAATGTAGGTTCCAACCATGATGAGCTGCAAGTGCAAAAATGCTATTAACGGTGGTCATTCAGCACATGGGAGCAAAGGTTTCATCAAAATCAATGCTTCTCTCTTGAGCATAACTTTTGGCAACAAGCATAGCCTTATACCTATCAAGAGTTTCATCAAGCATACATGTCAATTTGTATATCCATCTAGCACTATTGGACTTTTTCCCGAGAGGAAAATCACATAAAGACCAAGTATCATTCTTCATAATAGCATCATACTTTGATTTCATAGCAACCATCCAATTTTCTCATTCTCATCATAGAAACTAGTGATATACATTGCATAAAAATCTGATGCAAAGGAAGCACTATGGCATCCTAGATGAGTACAATATGATAAAGATGCATCTAACTTGCTACCTCTCAAAGTCTACACTAGTCATTTAGGCATAATTTTTGCCTCTTATATGTCAACCCTCTCATCAACAAGTGCATCATGTAAATGTGCATGAGAAATGGAATTATTTGCATCATCATTTGAAAGATCTAAAGGCTATGAAATTGCTTCATTTGGATAAACACTTGATTCTCCACCTATAAAAAGAGGTAGCAAAGTGTCGTACAAATCCTTGGTACATGAAAGTAAGGGTTGAATTGCATCTTCCACAAAAAGAATATCACAACTAACTAGAATGTGTTTATCTTGTTGATGATACAGATGATAAACTTTGCTTTCAAAATTATATCCAACAAAGATGCAGTTAACTGCTTCATCTTCTATGTTATTGTTTAGGCACTAATGTGTGAGTAAGTGATGGATATATTGCAGAGATGAGAGTGTGTTGGAAAAATCCTATGCAACACTGGCCAAAGTAATTTCAGGGATACTTAGTACACTCCAGAATATTCATTGATTACACCTAAGTTCTTTGGAACATCACTCATAAATCTTTGTGACAAAACAGATGAGTTTGAAGATCAAAAATCCTAAGAAACCTTCTACTTTTGGATGGGATGGTCTCAAAGTTTCTTCAGTGCTCACAACATGGTATAGATTAACCAGAGATATTTTGCACACTTTTAATTAAAGTGGTAAGCTAACAAAAGCAAGTTTTTCATGAATTTAGACTCACTATGCACTAAGGTATAAGTTTAAGAAGTTTGGGGGGTTCCCCTAACTTTTCAGGAATATGAAGGTGTGTAGACACAGTCACATATAAACATCCATATCTCAAGATTTACACATCCAAAGTTGATGAAACTCAGTATTCAAGCTCACAACAGTGTAGATAAGTGATCCAAGTGATAGGTTAGCCATTTATTACCTATACACGGAGAATTGACTCAAAGAAGATGATTGTGTAGCTCAAAGTACTACAACAATAAATAGAAAATGACAAATATGTAGACATGAATCATAATGTGTATTGAAATTGCACATGTGATAAATTCAAAGGAGTTGTGGAGTAATTCTCTCACTTCAAGATAGTACAATGTATGCTCAAGAAATATACTCTAATCACTTTGTAATGCTCTGCTTCTTCCACAACTAGAGTGATAGTGTTTATATACGTTTTTAAACTTGAAAGTGATTAGATCTTCCACCTAAAAAGTAGTCTTAATTCATGGGATCAATTTGAATTTGAATTCAAAGTAAATTCATGACTTTTGGCTCCCTTCAATCATGATATTCCTTCCACCTTTTACATTTACTTTTTGAGTAAAGTAATCTAAAGGATAAACCTTTGAAACCTTAAACATATGTTCCAATAGATTTACATTTATGTCTTTTGATTTTTTGAGAGAGAAATCCAAGGAGCATAGGTCAAGCTCTTAGGCTTGTTACTTACACCAACAACTCCCCTCAAGCCTAAGATGCTGAAGTCTTCAATTTTCAATACTTCCTATAATCCAATCATTGCTTTGAACCTGTTCAACTTAACTCCATCCAATGCCTTGGTCATCATGTTTGCACATTGGTGGTGAGTATATACATATGACAACTAAATTTTCTTTCTTGTGATCTTCTCTTTGACATGGTGATAGTGCACTTCTATGTGTTTGGTCCTTGCATGAAAAATTGGGTTAGCATCAAGATGTAATGAACTAATGTTGTGCCCAGAAATGTGCCCAAAAATGTGCCCAAAAATGTGAGGAATAGATTAGTTAAGACCTAAATGAGAATACAACATCTTGATCCACATTGCTTCCTGAGTCGCATTGGCTAGTCCTCTATATTCAACTTTAGCTAATGAGAGTGCAATAGTGGTTTACTTCTTTGAGGACCATGAGATGATTTTTGTACCTGCAAAGGTGAGATATCATGATATAATTATTCAATCATCTTTAGAACCTACTCAATCTGCATCAGATAAAAGTTTGATATCTATATTAGATGTGTATGGGTAATACAAACCTTGAGTAGTGTTCCCTTCAAGTAATTAAGTATTCTCTTGGCTACTTCCATGTGAGGTTTCTTGGGAGTGTGTGCAAACTGACTTAAGACACTTAGACCATAGAAAATTTCTACTCTTGTCAAGGTAGCATAGTCTACACTACCCACTAGACTTTGGTAGCTAGTTATATCTTCAATTTTCTCTCCTTCATGAGCACTTAATTTCAGCTTCATCTCCATGGGTGTACATGTAACCTTTCAGTTTTCCATTCTGAACTTAGCAAGCATGTCTTTGATGTACTTCATTTGAGTAAGGTACATACCCTTTTCTGTACATACTACTTCCAACCCTAAGAAGTATGTGAGTTGTCCTAGGTCACTGATTTTGAATTCTTCTTTCATTTGAAGTTTGATTCTCCTTATACCTTCAACATCATTAGCTATAATTATGATATCATCAACATATACATAGAGGTATATGACTTTAGATTGTTTCCTCTTGATGGAAAGTGAAGCATCTACTTTACTGACAATGAATCCTCTATCTTGCAAATAGGTGGCAAGCCTATGATTCCAAGCCCTTTGGGCTCGCTTTAGACCATATAAGCCTTCCTTAACCTGCATACATATTCACGGTCTGAGGAATCTTCAAAACTAGGAGGTTTAGCCATGTATACCTCTTCAGATATCTGATCATTTAGGAATGCATTCTTTAGATCCATTCAATAAATCTTCCAATTCTTGGAAGCTGCAATGCTCATAAGTATTATGATGGTTGGAAACTTTGCCAAAAGTGAAAAGGCTTCTTCATTTTCAATCCCTTATGTTTGTGTATATCCTTTGGCCACAATTCTTGCTTTATACCTATTGATAGTTCCATCATATTCTTTTCTTTGCCTTGTATATCCACTCAATTCTATGATTTTCATAGATGAAGTCTTGGGAACTAACACCCAAGTGTGATTTTCTTGTAGGGCTTCAATCTCTTCCTCCATGGTGTTTATCCACTCAGGTTTCTTCTTTTCTTCATCATAAGAAGAGGGATCCTTAGAATTTGAATCATGTGCTAAACAGCTAGAGTGTTTAGTAACCAATGATATATCCTAGCCATACCTTTCTGGATTCCTCTTCTCTATAGTTGACATTCTCATTGTTTGTTGAGAGGAATGCTACATCCCTCAACTCCTACACTTTAGCTTTACCTTTGGAGTTCAAAGAATTAACTTCTATCCTTGGAGTCTTCTGATCATCTTCAGGGTCACTTAATGTTTCAAATATACGATCATTCTTTCTTCACATGTTTGGAAAGTCTTTGTCTAGGTGATAAGGTAGCTTGATTCTCATGCAATCATCTTCAAACCATGACTTGTTTTCATCAAACACAACATCTCTACTTACTATGAATCCTTTGTTGATTGGATTATATAATCTATGACCTTTTTTATTGATGTCATGGAGAATGAACACACATTTCTCTGCCTTAGGGCCTAATTTACCTCTTATTTGTGAAGGCATGTGTGATCTTTGGGTGCATATGCAATGCGCCCAAAGATCATGCAATTATGCAAGCTAGGTTTTCTTCCATTCCATGCCTCATATTGAGTTCTCCCATCTAGGGCCTTTGATGGAATTCTATTTACCAAATAAGTGCATTAGATATTGCTTCTGCCCACAAGTAGCTAGGGAGTTTCTTCTCATTGAGCATGGACCTTGCAATCTCCACAATTGTCCTATTTCTTCTCTCTGTCACTCCATGTTTCTCAAGAGTCCAATCACTAATGTGATATGTACTAAAATCCCTCCAAAAATTAACCCAAACTACATGGTTTCTCTTTGATGATTGTCCTAGGAACACACATGCAATCAATGCAATCCCTTCATTCATATTCCCATTGTCAACAACCCTTTGTAATAGTGCATGAGACCCATTTAGAAATGCATCTAAGACTTCTAAGTCTTCTCATAGTCCTTGTGCAATGGCCCGAAATCTTCACACTCACATCAGCCAAGATTATCATTTTTTGAATACAAAATATTCCTATGTATTCTCCTTTTTTCTTCACCAATGCAATTGAGTATCCAACACCTCCAGTTGGGACTTTACCCCCTCTTTGCTCACGAACAACAACACATACCCGATGATAGTGTCAAAACTTGTTGTATACCCATTAGCAAAAGGAAAAACTGACATTTAGTGGCTCTAGATCAACTCTAGATTGTCAATGCAAGTACATTTACCTCGTTCAAGCTTATAATGACACGTCTCTTGAAGAGATGGAACTCAAGCTTGGAATATTGAAGAATATCAGCCCACAAATATGCACCAAAATGAAAAAAACACATGCCAAAAGCATGAAAAAACACTCACATTAAGTAGATAGGGGATTGACATGCCTCAAGAACACCAGCAGAGCTGCAAAGGAAGAAGGAGATGAAAGATAGAGACTCAAGAAACAAGATGTACAAAATGTCAACCAAATTATTAAAAAGTTCCTTACAACTTAGGGGTTTTTTTCTTTATACCTCTAGACATGACCCTTCTCACATGTTTTTTGACCGAAATCTTGAAAATAAAGTCCTAAGGATTACCTTACTACTAAAATGGGTCCTTAAAAATCCAAAAACAAATTGATGAGGGTTGGGGAAACACTCTTGAGTCTTAAGGGCTCCTTGGCCTTTACAAAAATAGAGTGAAGTTGCATAAGATTTCTTCAAATAGGTAAAAGTATACAACAAATGACCAAAAATTAGGCATACGTGGTAGGTAGTGCCTCTTTGTCTCAATAATTTTTCCTCTTAAGCTCCTTTCTTGCTTGGCTTTTTTCCAAAGAATTCGGCATGCCTTTCATGGCCCAAGTTGAAACATTTGGTGGGCAACTTTAGCTCTACAACTCTTTACTTCAAATCTTTCTTCAATCTTCTACCAATACTAGAAGTAGTGAAATCCTAAGTATTGAGTCAAAGTGATGTTTGCTCCCTTAAAGCAAGTAAGTGAAAGAATCTTTCAGTAGACATTAATAAAGAAAACTAGATGAATATTTGGCCTAAAACCCTCAGGTTATTGAAAAATACATGCACAATGGGATCCAACTTAGATAAAGAGTTGTTTAGAAGGAATTAATGGGAATGTGAAAATAATATAACACGTAAGTCTTTGCTCACAAAGTTTGGCACCAACATGTTAAAGATTAGAGAAAGTATCATTAGAAATGATCAAGGGAGCATTAAAGGATATAGAAGGTGGAAACAAGATGTATTCCTATAGATTGAAGGAAGAGTATCTATTGATATAGGACAATGGAATAGTTACTTTTCCTTGATGACTAGAAAGAAAAGAACTCGTCATCCATAAAAAGCATCAATTAATTATATCTTTTCTTGGGAAGGTATATAGAGATAATGTACTCAAAACACAACAAAATGGATGATGAATAAAGGACGGTTACACTCTCACATTCAAACCAGAATTGCTTGGGATACACGTACTGCTTTGTACCAGGCAAGAAATGAGGCTTGTGTTGCTTACGTCTAAAAATAATTGGAGAGTGAACATATGAATGAATGAGATTCTATGGACAATTTTTTGACAAAGATCAAATATTTGAAGGAGTAGTTGATTTCCATTCATGAAGTCTTAATAGATAGTTCACTTCTATAGGCTGTTCTTAATGGTCTTCTAGATTCATATCAGATTTTTGCTTGTACACTTTGATTGATGATGAAAGGCGATCCAAATGCCTTAACATTTGAGGAGTTAGTCTCTGTTTGATTACATGAAGATCAGTCCAGGCACAACAGGTCCATTATGTGTGTTGCATATCAAGCTTTCCTAGCTAGTCCAATGGGCAAAGGTAAATGGGGCTCATCTACTAGTAAGCAAAAATATGCTAATTTTGCATAGTATAAAAGGGAGACAAAGATGAGAAGAAATAAAAAAAGTAGAAATTGTTTTGCAAATACTATAAAGGAAATGATCATGTCAAAAAGAGTTGTCCGAAATTGGCTGCAAAAGAGAAAAATAAAAAAGAAGCTAGAATGGTTGTTGGAGAGGCCCCTACACCCCTAAAACAAAGTCTGCTAATTTTGAGTAGAACGAAGAATGGGTATTTACTATTGCTTGTAGTTATGGCCCATCTTCTCAGGAATGTTGTATGTATACAGTAGACTGAGATGTTTGGTAATTCGATAGTGGGGCAACCAAACATATTACCTCATAGCTTAACTTCTTCAGTTTACTTGAGCCTTCCCTTATAGAGAATATTGTCACATGCACGAAAAACTCCTCTTATTTTGTAATGGGAGTTGGTAGTTTCATTCTAACTACTATTGATGCTAGTTCCTTCACATTCTTTGATGCTTTGTTTGTGCTAGGGATTAAGAAAAATCTGTTATCAGTTTCAACATTAGCCAAGATCGACTTGGTTGTGAAATTTTTTGATGACAGGTGTACAATTCATGATCTATAAAATGGCGATGTTATTATTGCTTCTAGAATTTTAAATGGTGGGCTGTATAATCTCATAGATTGTGCAAAATCTATGAATGATTCAACATGTGTAGTTCAAGATTATGAGGCTATGTTAGATGCAAAGCTTTGGTAATTTGAATTATGCTAGTTTGGTATGCCTGCAAAAATTTAAAATGGTGTCCTCTCTACCCAAACTTTAGGCACCTTGTAAACATGTTTGTAAAGGCTATATTCTGGGCAAAATGCAACATTCCTCCTTCTCAAAAGATGGTTTAGTTCGAGCTATTCAGAAATTGCAGCTTGTTCATAGTGATGTATGTGGTTCTATATAGCCATGCTGTTTTGGGAAATACCTTTACTTCATGATGTTTATTGATGTTTTTTCTAGGCATGCATGGGTCTATACATTGAAAACAAAGTCATAAGTGTTTATGTGATTCAAACAAGTTCTAGTTTTGGTTGAAAATCTGTCAACATGTAAAATGGGTAGCCTCCATTCTGATCGAGGGCAAGAATACATTTCTTCTCATTTTAAAACATTTTTGGCTGAACGTGGGATAAACCATTAGTATACAGTGCCATATACACCTCAACTTAATGGATTTGTTGAAGGAAAGAACATATCTCTTATGGAGATGGCGAGTTGTATGGTCAAAAGTCGGGCTTTACCACATAGCTTCGCGCTTGAGGCTGTTATGTGTGCAACATATGTGCTTAATAGTTATCCCACAAAGCATTGCAGTCCATCAATCCATATGAGGTTTGGAATGTTCGCAAGCCATCTATTGCTCATATGCATGTTTTTGGTTGTCTGGCATACAAATTAGTGCCTAAATATTAGATCACGAGTATCCCTTTTGCTATGGCCGCAAGCTTGAGCCTTCCGTTTTTGGTTGCCGTCGGCATTCGGACGACCATGACACATACACGAAGCATCATTGCTCTGTCCTCCCAGCCATGCCCGAGTCGTCTTTTCTTCTACATTATGAGTTACCTCCTAAAAGGCTCTCATGGGAGTCCTAATAGACTCTCCTCTTAAGTGCTCTACCAAGTGGGGCTAGATGCCTCCAATGATGCCATCTCACTTAAGAACTTGTGCATCCATGATGTGACATTTCCTTCCCCTTAAAAGCATTTTTGTCCTCGAAAATGTAGATGAAATGTCTGTAATGGTAGAAGAAAGTGCTCGGACTCCCCTGAACCCCATGTACTCTATGTACATGGTCATCTCTATGTATGTTGTTCCCCATATCCTTCCCCTTGAGAAATCGCATAAGAGATCATCTCAAAGGTGGGAAACCGTCTGAGTGGTGCTACTATCTCCATGTACTCTCCACTTCCAAACTATCACTCCCATAACATATAACATCATCAAAATGACATACGTCCATATGATGTATCCTCTATGGAGTAATAGTATGAGAAGCAAGTGTAAAGTGCCAAGCATACAGGCTTGACCATATCATATTGGAGATAATAAACCATAGAATCTTGTGAAATATAGAACAAAGTCCCATAACAAATGACTCCAAAGACTAAATGATGGATTGCCGTCATAACACTCCAGGTCTTCCTGACCTTGAGTGTGCTCACAAGTAGAAATTTTAACCTAACTACCTTGTGAACTATGCAAATCCATCATCTAGCTCATACATAAGAATTTCTTGGTAGTAAAATGTAATCTCCACATTTAACCAACTAAGAAGTCTGTGGTTTGTTATCATTTACCCTAGGACTAAGTTCTATTGGAAGAGCATCTATTGGCACTTGTGCAAACTTTAAAATTTTCTCTTCCCCGTAGTTTGCCATATCAATGCAAAAAAGCATTCACTTTGAGATTCAAATAATCCATAAGTACCCATCCTCCTAACTAATGTTTACACATCATGCTCATGATGTAACACCAACTAAGAGTTTGCTATATTCTTCTCCTATGAAGAAATCATGTTCTCCTCTCCTTATATCTATCTCTTTCCAAGAACTGGAGCTAAAGTGAGAACTCTGAGCTAAAGTGAGATCTCACAACGGTCTCTGAGCTGATTCCCACTTTTTGCTTTTCTTAAAAGAGAAACTTATGAATTCATTTGCTCCTCTCTTCCATAAATAATGCATAATCCCTCATTACATATATTCCTATAAAGATGGAGAAAAAATCTGCCCTAACTAATGAAGGTGTATGTAGTGAACAGTGGACAAAATAAATTCCTTATAAGGGTCAAAGCCCTCTACTAAAATGGTCAGCAATGATATGACATGATACCATAAACACATGTGTATCCATATTAAAGAGATATCTCTACCAACCATCCTCTGTGCATGGATCTATATGATCCCATCATACTAATGGAATTATCTTTCCTGAAAACCACAAAATGAGTATGTGATATCCATGGTGATAACATCACCTATCACATTCTCTATTGGAAGAATAGATCTGCCCTAAACTATGAAAGATTACTCCCAATCCTAAGAAGATGTCTACTAAGAGCTCTCCTTTGATCTAGTGAGACATGATGCCATGAATGATGAGTCCTTTTCTCCCTTTCCATAGAAGAAGAGTGCTCAAAGGGAATTCATTTCCAATGTCCCATACCAGTGAAAACTTATTCCAATTCACAGTGTCATACCTACACTAAACCAAAGATATATTCCATATATGTATAATGGAATATACAGGTGGATTCTAATGAATCCCATATCCTAAACTCATATCGGTGGAGTCAAACGAGTCCCATGTGCTTGAGCTAGTAAGTTTGGTTCTAATCAATATGTGACAATGGATATCCCTTTCTCATTCCAAACCAACTTGTTCCTAGGTACCAAGACTGAGTCTAAGTACCTTTCTCTAGATCCCGATATACATATATGTATTGGGTACCCCAACTATCTTTGACGAAGGGATCTATGCTCAATATCATAGAGCTAGTGCCATGCCTCTGGCCTTGCTAACCATCACTTGAATTACATAAGAACACGTTGATGATGTCTCGTGAAACCCATCTTTGTAATCCCATCTAATTGGTTTCCTTTGTAGTGAAGCAGAAATGCTTTGCTACTTGTTCAAGTGATGTGTATGAGTGAAAGTGGTCACTCTTTGGGTATTGCTCATAATACCCCATAGTCTCCTAATCATACTCTGAGACTCTTGTGAAGATAAGTAAATCTTCACTACCTTAGAGATTATCATAAATGTATCTCCCATGCCTATATGCAACTTCCTATATCCTATAGGATTGCTTGTGCACATTACTAATGGTGAAGGTCTAGCCCCTTCCCTTAGCAATCCTATAGTCTAAATTCATAAGGATTATGTGTAGGGATCCTATTTACTATTGAAGTTGCCTTATCTATACTACTATGATGGTACTAAGTCTATCAAATACATGCTTACAAGCATGCTAATACCTTATTGATGTTTGTAGAAAATGCATGTTACCATACCATAATATTCTTACCTAAAGGTAAGTGCGTATATAACACCATGAGGTGGGAAAAATTTCGATAACATTTCCCCAAGGAAATCCCAAAAAATTTTAACCATAAACTCAAGCGCATAGGCCATCCAACAACATAGGGCTTGACATGCCCATTGCATGCACACCATATACTCATACATGGACTCCATAACCTGCAAAAACATAAAAACAAATGCTAGCAACAATATCTTTGTTGCATAACAATGTAGTTCCTACAACCATCTTTCCTGCAAACAATCAAAAGGTGTACTCTTCGACATTGTTCCATACTTTTTGAATTGAAACAATGATCAACTTGGATATATGCACTCCAATCCATGCATGTACATAGAAAAGATGCCATAAAATAAAGTAAGATGCCTGAAAGCATAAAGCATACATCCCTGAAGGGTTTGGTATTGGAGTTCCATGCATCCAATCCTTTTCGATGAACTTCAAGACCTCTATACCTTCCTCCTCAAGTCCTAACATAAGCTTTGAAGTTTCCAAAACATCGGATCACTTCTCAAAACATAAAGCATGGTCAAATGATTACCAAAATAATGCAAATTCACCAAAAAAATGCATTTGTACTCTCTCTTTAGACGTGAAAAAACCATTTTAGGACTTGCGAATAATCCTAAACTGAAATATATATCATATGCAAGTGACCCGAAGTGAAATTACTTCAATCGCCTTCCTAGTTTGCAAGATATGGCTCCCGGAAGGTAGTTGTCAAAAACTATTCAGATTTTGCAGACCTATAGAGACCTGCAAAAATACATATTTTTCAAAATTTCTTTTGATAAACTTACAAATGATCTTGCGATCTTCGAAATGAGCCATAGCACTGTAAGACAATAATTATGCAATATAACACTGGAGCACTAGCAGAGAAGATAACAGATATAGAATAATCTCAACAATTTTCTACTGACAGCAAGTACAAAGATGATGGCGTTGTCCACCCATGCGCTCTCAAGGTAGAGCTTAAATGGTGATCTAGACAACTCTAGATAGGGAGATACAAGGTAGAGGTATGCTGGCTCAACGCAATGTCTCAGGTAGTGCAGAAGTCATGTATATATAGGATCATGGGTGGCCTTCCGTGGATGGCTATACATGGGTGGTAGAGTGTGGGCGGCCTTCGTCCGCGTAATTGCCATACACAGCTTAGTCCAGTTGAACCGACCTAACAAATATAAATGATTTCTGACTCCGAGAGGGAATATTCCATGGAATATTCCCTTTACTGTCGCGCATGGGGTGCTGCCCTCGGACCCCCACCAGGGGGCCCGCTGGCCCCTGGGACCCCCCAGCCAGGGGGCCCACTGGCACCCTTGGACCCCCCAGCCGGGGCTGCTCCCGGCTGCCCCAGACCCCCCAATTGGGGACCCTGGTAACTCCCTTTCCTTACAATACCTTAGATGGTCCAATATGACCTTCATCCAACATGCAAGTTGGGATTCCCCTCAATTGGGTAATGCATGCTTGGCTTCTCCTCATAACGGGGGCCTTACAAAATGTGCATACAATCATGAGGGGTAGACATTGATCATATACTAACACCCCCCCTCAATGTTTACCGATGAAAAATCAAGTAGGTTTCGGTCCTATGCCCATCTGTTGAAGATGTCTGTTGAGGTGCTCTCTTCTAAGTGCTTTAGTGAATATGTCAGCACAATTTGCCTCTGTTGGGCAATATTCTAGCTCCACAATTTCATCTTCAATTAGCTCACGAATGTAATGGTACTCTACTTCTATGTGCTTAGTGCGAGCATGGAATACTGGGTTCTTTGCAATAGCCATACAACTTTGATTATCACACTTGAGTAGAGTCTCCATATTTGATGGAAAGCCTAGATCTGTAAGAATTCTCCTTAACCAGACTGCCTCACAAGAAGCAAAACAAGCTGCTTTGTACTCTGCTTCAGTGGAGGAGAGTGCAAGAGTTGGTTGCTTTCTACTTACCCAAGAAAATATTCCTGAACGAAGTGAGAAACAATATCCTGAAACTGATTTTCTAGAATCACAGTCTCCAGCCGAATCTCAATCACAATATCCTTGGAGTCTATCACCTGTGGTATAAAAAATACCAAAATCCAAGGTTCCTACAATGTACCTTAGGATTCACATTCCAGCATTCTAGTGACTCTCCTTAGGTTGGTTGGAAAACCTGCTTAATACTCCAACAGCATAACAAATGTCTGGTCTAGTGTTGCACAGAAAAATAAGACTTCCAACGAGCTTTCTATACTTCTTAGCATCTACATCAGACATGTTATCATCCATAGATAGCTTATGATTTACCTCCATAGGTGTGCTAGTTGGCTTGCAGTCCATCATTCCAAATGCCTTGAGAATCTCTTTGGCATATTTTTGTTGTGAGATGAAAATGCCATCCTTCCTTTGCCATACTTCAATTCCCAGACAAAAATGGAGTAGACCTAAGTCTGTCATTTTAAACTCAGTTCCCAATCTGATCTGAGTTTGATTGATGAGTTCCTGATGATCTCCTGTAATGATCAAATCATCTACATACACAATGACAACAACTAGCTTGCTATCCCTTTTCGTTACATATAAGTTAGCATCAGAAGTACTTCTTTCAAAACCCATATTTTTGAAAAAATGATCTATTCGTTGGTACCAAGCCCGTGGAGTTTGCTTAAGTCCATACAAAGCTTTCTTCAACCTGCAAACTTTATTTTCTGAATTGGGCACCTCAAAACCTGGTGGTTGAGATACATATACCTCCTCCTTGAGGTGACCATTCAAAAATGCAGATTTGACATCCATCTGGAAAATAGGCCAGGCCTTTTGTGCAGCTAGTGCAAGTATCGTCCGAATATTTGTCATGCGTGCTGTTGGTGCAAAAGTTTCTTGAACATCAAATCCTTCGATCTGTGAAAAACCCTGTGCAACTAATCTTGCCTTATACTTTTCTAATGTTCCATCTGCTTTATACTTAGCTTTCCAAATCCATTTAGTACCTATTACCTTCTTCTTTGGCGGCAAGTCGACTAGATCCCATGTATCATTTTTGAGTATACTATCATACTCCGATTGCATTGCCGCTCTCCAACTTGGATCATCAAGGGCTTCTTCAATGGTGGTAGGCTCCTTTATCGAGCCCATGATATCTGCCATTAGAGCCATGTTAACAATGTGTTCTGAGGCTCTTGTTTGCTCCTCTATTCTCTTTGATCTTCGTAATCCATTCGATGATGAGTCTGGTACATCTACATGTGGATTGTGATCATCAAAGAGCTTTTGTGCCCACTTCGGTAGTGGCTTACGTTGTGCAGCTACAACTAGTTGGCTTTTTATTGAGGAAATTTCTCCATCAGATGTTTCCTCCTCCTCAACTTTAACCTGTCTTTTGATAGGCACAAGGTGAGATATTTCTCCGTTTGATGAGATAGTAGATTTACCTTTATCTTCTACTAAGTGTGGTCGTTCATCAAACACCACATCTCCGCTGACAAAAATCTTCCTTGCCTCAGGATCCCACAACCTATATGCTTTAGACTCTTCACTATATCCTAGGAAGACACACTTTTTGCTTTTTGAATCCAACTTTGATCTTGTTGAATCAAGAATATGTGCATAACAGAAACAACCAAAAATTCTGAAATGCAAAACTGAAGGCTTTTTACCAGAATATGCTTCTTGAGGAGTCATCCCCTTCACAGCTTTTGTGTAGCTTCGATTGAGGATGTAGACTGCTGTATTGACTCCTTCTGCCCAGAATGAATCAGGCATGTCTTGAGCCTTTAACATACAATGAGCCATTTCAACTACTGTCCTGTTCCTGCGCTCAACAATGCCATTTTGTTGAGGTGTATGAGCTGTGGTAAGTTGCCTTTCACACCATGCTCCTTACAGTAATTATTGAATTTTGTTGACAAGAATTCACCTCCTCTATCTGTTCTAAATTTCTTTAGTTTCCTTCCTGATTCATTTTCTACATACTTATGCCACGCTTCAAAGTTTTCAAAAGCATCAGACTTCTCTTGAATGAAATAAACCCACATCTTTCTACTATAATCGTCGACTAATAGCAAGAAGTAGAAAGATCCTTCTAAAGCAGGTGTAGACATTTTACCGCAGAGATCAGCATGTACCAACTCTAGAGGAGCTTGAGATCGATTGCTGGTCTCTCTTGGAAACGCCTTTCATTGTTGCTTGCCCATCATACAAGCTTCACAAGGTTCCTGCAACTCTGAAAATGCAGGCAAATGAGCAACCATCCCTGTTCTTTGCATCTCCTTCAAAACTGCAAATCCGAGATGCCCAAATCGTTGGTGCCATAACCTGCTTACATCTTTATCTTCAATAGCAGTTAAAGCACTTAGCTCATACAAGTTATCCCGTCGTATCCCTTTACCTACAACATTACCTGATGAATCCATGATTTCTGCACCACTCTTATTGAAGTGAACTTCAAGTCCACGATCTGTTATTGCAAAAATTGACAACAAATTTCTTTTGAGTGTAGGTGCATAGAGAACATCAGATAACTTTTTCTCAACACCTGGAGAAGTGATAAAAGAGATGGTTACAGTTCCTTTGGCTGGACACTTGGAGTCATTTCCCACCACTACATTGATGGATTCCCGCAGAGGCACTAGGGAACTATACCAATCCTTTTTACTAGTCATATGGCGAGAAGCTCCACTATCTAAAATCCATGGTTCATCAACACGAGCTTGAGCACATGAACATACCTCTTCAATAGCTACCCAAAGTTCCAACTCTGTGTTGTTTGCAGACTCTTTGTTCTTCCATGATGATTTTATAGTCCCATTCCGTTCATCAGCTTGCTTCTTCTTGCAATCCTTGATGGCATGGCCTTTGTTTTCACAATAGAAGCAACTTCCTGTGAACTTTTTCTTCTTTGGCTTCTTCTTTGATACATCAGAAGAGCATTTACCTTTTGCATTTGCTGCAAATGCATCATCACTTGTGCTTTGCCGATTCCTCAACCGCATCTCTTCTTCTAAAAGCATAGCACAAAACTCTTCAAATGTGAGGGGATTTGGTCTTACCTGAGTGTTAAGGGCTATTACTAATCCATCATACTTTTCTAGAAGAACACGTACACATCTTCGAGCCAGCTCTTCTGGTGTTATAACAACACCAAGTGCAGCCAATTGGTCTTGAAGATGTTCTATCTGTTTGATAAAATCTTTAGCCTTTTCAGAATCAGAATGCTTTTGATTTGCCAACTCATTTTCTAAATTTTTTATCCTAGTGTGGTTCTTGGTCTCATATTGACGAGCCAATATGCCCCAAGCCTCATGTGCTTCAGTAGTATGTTGAACGAAAGTAAGCATAGAATCACTTACACTAGTGACAATCGCACATAATGCATCAACATTCCGCCTCTTCCAAGCTCGTAGAAGATCTGGATCTAGTTGAGTCATTAATCTTGAATTTGCTGGATCTTCAACTGGTATAGGCTCTGGATCCAATCCCACCGGTCCCATGACAGTGTCAATTAATTCATAGGAGTCCAGAATTGCAGAAAGTTTGAACTTCTAGAGTGTATAGTTGGTTCCATCCAGCTTCCCTTCAGTGAATGCAGGTGGACGAATTCAAATAGGTGCAGCATTAACATTAACAGAAGCACCAAGACTAGTGTTTGACGATGAAGCCATCATGTAATCACTCGAATAATCCACTGATATTCTAGTCTGCTAGTAGGCTAAAATAGTAATACTTCTCAAGCTATTCAAACCTTACAGCTCTGATACCATGTAAGACAATAGTTACGCAATATAACACTGGAGCAATAACAGAGAAGATAACAGATATAGAATAATCTCAACAATTTTCTACTAACAACAAGTAGAAAGATGATGGCATTGTCCACCCATGCGCTCTTAAGGTAGAGCTTAAATGGTGATCTAGACATCTCTAGATAGGGAGATACAAGGTAGAGGTATGCAGGCTCAACTCAATGTCTCAGGTAGTGCAGAAGTCATGTATATATAGGATCATGGGTGGCCTTCCGTGGACGGCTATACATGGGTGGTAGAGCGTGGGCGGCCACCATCTGCCTAATTGCCATACACGGCTTAGACCTGTTGAGCCGACCTAACAAATAACAATTGGGGACCCTGGTAACTCCCTTTCCTTACAATACCTTACATGGTCAAATATGACCTTCATCCAACATGTAAGTTGGGATTCCCATCAATTGGGTAATGCACGCTTGGCTTCTCCTCATAACGGGGGCCTTACAAAATGTGCATACAATCATGAGGGGTAGACATTGATCATATACTAACAAGCACATCTAATTTGGAGTTTTCTAGCCCAAGATATGGCCTTTCCAAGCGGGACATGTCAAACTAGTGGACTATTGGAGGGGGTTGGAAAAAGTGTGAAAATGTGATTTTTGGGGTGCCCAAAAGCATTCTTCCATCATGCAAATCCTAAAACTCTCTCCATAATCTCAGAGAGCAATATATGAAGATGCTTGGGCCTATATTTTTCACCTTACCAAATCCTCTCTTCATGCATGCTTATTCGCTCCCCAAAAGAGGCCTAAATCAAGATTTTTACTTTTATGCAAAAATTTAAATGGGAGCTTTTAGCAAGCTTCTAATCCACTCCTAATGTGGATTTCTCTTGGTTTTTCTCTTCTCCATGGTAATTCATACACCATACCTCATGTATGTATGCACTTATCCATGGGAAGCCTCTTAAATGGTCTTTTTTTCTTACTCCCAAAAGTGGAGTTTGATAAAAAATATCATCTGAAATTTTTCCCAAAAAGTGTGGAAAGGGGATTTTTGAGGAAATAAAATTCCTCCTTACCTTATCTTTTTAATGAATCTCATGATTCCACTATGAAGTCCATACAACATAATCTCAGTATATATACTTTTTGTTGTCAGGATCTTGCTCATGCGCAAACAGCGGTTACAAACTCAAAAAACACATAGAAGAATAGAGACAGCAAAAGACAAGACTGAACGCAGTATTGGGTGCAATCTCCCCCCATGCACTCTGTTTCAACAATCCACAGAGTGCATGTATTTATAAGAATTTTTTATTACGTCTAAAAGAGTGGTTACATGAGAGCAGCTTCGAAAAGCAAGCGTGAAACTAAAAGTTGGTAACTTTTACAGAAAGCCATTGCTTTCAATAATAGAAATTGCGGTCTACAACGACCCTTATTCTAACCATTACTTTTCTAACTGTTTCTAACAATAGAACCTTCTACGCACGTTTATTTACAAGCTAAATAATAATTATTCGGATTATTGATATCCACCCTTTCACGCCTTGCACGCTCCTCACGAACCTTCAACTGCTATATCAGAAACATCAAAAACACATTAATACATTAATAATTTAACACTCTAACAATGCATTGTTCAATAATAATTTAACACTCCAACAATGCATTGTTCAGCATATTCCATGTTACACTCCAACAATGCATTGTTCAACATATTCCATGTTACACTCCAACAATGCATTGTTCAACATATTCCATAAGTTATAACACTTTTTCCCATCCATCCATAGCTAGTGCACCTCTTTTTCCCTCTTCCAAAATGGGAATTTCTTAGATTCAAGTGCTGAAATGAATTCAATACACTAGTTTATAGGTATTCATTGTTTTTACTACCAATCTATGAAAAGTACCTCTTCTTTTCCCCTTCCCAAAATGGCTACTTATCCCAAATAGCTATCAAAATCTATGTAAAAATCATAAAAATAGGCTACTTTGGAGGTGTCTAAAGCTTACCCGTTGTTGTATTTTGAGGGAATCCTTGACTCTATGTGAGAGTACATATCTCATACTCTCCGTACATGTGATTTCCTTCCCTCCAAGATCTTGTCCCCCTAATGCTTTGTACCTTGTCGCAAATGCAAACCCTTTCAAAATTGAAATAATAATACATGTGATTAACATGAAGCTCCATGCTCTTTTGATTTGGAACCAAGACATCGGACAAGTCATGGAAAGGATGCTCTTGGTTCATAGACTCTTCATATGCGGTTGGTCATCCCATCTACATCTCTCCTGTCTATTCTCGATCCTCATTTAAAGTTGCTCTTTAACTCCTTCTCTTTGAAATTTATGGCTCCAAAACCAAAAAGCGTCATGCTCGAACATCCTTCTCCTCTTCATTTGCTTCAACAAACCCTCTTGTATATAGCAAGTGAAGCCAAAGCTCAAGGGCATGGTATGAAGTGTGTATGCAAAGTTCACTCTCTCTATATTTTTAGTCGATCCATATCAATGTTGGCATGATGGCAACTTGCTTAAGGCATGAAGCTCTCATCCTAATATCGCAAGTTCGATCCTTGTCTCCCACACATTGCCTGGTCTGATTCCAGTTATTAGACCGCGAGTATTCCTTTTTCTATGGCCGAAAGCTCCAGCCTTCCTGTTTCCGGTTGCCGTCGGCATTTGAACGACCATGACACATACAGAAAGCATCGTTGTTCAGTCCTCCTAGCCACGCTCGAGCCATCTTTTCTTCTACATTATGAGTTACCTCATAAAAGGCTCTCATGAGAGTCCTAATAGACTCTCCTCTCAAGTGCTCTACCAAGTGGGGCCAAATGCCTCCAATGATGCCATCTCACTTAAGAACTTGTGCATCCATTATATGACACTAAACAACAATGTAGGAAATTGGATGATAAAGCAATGAAATGTATTTTTGTTGGGTACAATTCTGAAAGCAAAGGCTATCATCTATATCATCCATAGACTAAACACATTTTGGTTAGCCATGATGCTGTTTTTGTGGAAGATGCAATTCAACCATTGCTATCATGACCAAGGAGACTTTTGTTAGCTCTAGAGATGTGTATGACACTTTGCTTCCTCTTTTTATAGGTGGACAATGAAGTGATGATCTGAAGGAGAAAATTTCTTAGCCTTTATAGGTTTCATGTTATGATGAAGATCATTCCATTCTGATGCAAATTTACATGATGCACTTGTTGATGAGAAGAGTGATATAGAGAGGCACAGGTTATGCCAAAATGGTTGGTGCAAACTTTGCAAGATAGCACATTAGATTCACCTCTATCATATCGTACTCATTTAGGCTCTCATAGTGCGTCTTTTGCATCAGGTTGCTATGCTATGGCTAGCTCTAGTTTTTGTCATGAGAATGAGCACGTTTCAATTGATAAAGCACAAAATCTAGAAAATTGGATGGTTGCTATGCAATAAAAATATAATGCTATTATGAAGAATGGTTCTTGTTCTTTATGTGATTTTCCTCCTAGCAAGAGGACCATTGGCACTAAGTCGATATACAAGTTGAAGTGTAAGCTTGATGGAACAATTGTGGCTAGGCTTGTTGCAAAAAGTTATGCTCAGGAAAGAGGCATTGATTTTGCTGAGACCTTTGCTCCCACATGCCGAATGACTATTGTTCCTAGAATCTGTGCACTTGTAGCTCATCATGGTTGGAATGAATGTACAGTATTTGGACATTAAAACTACATTTTTGAATGGTGACTTACATGAAGACGTGTATGTTTTTCAGCCTCGTATTTTTGTGTAGAAAGGGCACAAAAACAAAGTGTGCTGCTTGAAAAAGGCATTATATGGTTTGAAGCAAGAAACTCGTGCTTGGTATGAAAAGATACATGCCTACTTGATTGCACATGGTTTTGAGAACAGTCCAATTGAGAGCACCTTATATGTTAAGTGTGCAAATGATGTGCTTCTCATCATTGTTGTCTATGTTGATGACATGCTGCTCACTAGTCCTAATGAGAAGCATATTGCTGATTTTAAGACTGATTTCCATGCCTCATTTGAGATATCACATTTGGGGCATTTGCATCATTATTTGGGCATTCAGTTTATGCAAGCTGATGGTGGAATAACTTTGTGTCAAACAAAATATATTGACATATTATTGTAGCATTTTGGCCCTGAAATTACAAACCTACTGCCACTCCTATGGAAACAGGTTTACAATTGAGTCTTCATGATGTTGGAGATGCATTTGATGTTGTTCTCTATTAGCATGTTGTTGGATGCTTGATTTACTTATGCATAACTCAGCTTGATATTTAGTTTGTTGTCTCACATATGAGCAAGTTTATGCATTGCCTAGGTGTCAAGCATTGGCACGTAGTTAAGCGCATCTTTTGCTACTTGAGTGGTACTCGGCTACTTGGATTCTTTTATCCTAAGGGGGATCACTACCACCACATTTACATGCTTTTTCTGACTCTCATTATGCTAGTTGCTATGACACTCATGTGTCCACGAGTGGTTTTTCCTTCATGCTTGGTAGCTCATGCATATCTTGGTTGAGCAAGAAGCAGCCTACTGTATACGTCATGCTATATGTTTGGTTGCATTTAAATGAATGTATGGCATGGTCAATGATAATGAATAATGCCATGAATCGAAGAAGGGATCATGAACATAGGCAAGCATGGGCCTGCCCACGTCCTCATGGCTTTGTTAAAAGCTATTTTTTGAATGCTTATAGTGACAATATGTTTAAACATAATCTCAAGATTAACAAGGAAACCTTCCATTACTTGTGTGGAAAGCTTGGACCCTTTATGCAAAAGAAAAGAACAAACTATCATGACACTATACCTTTATAGGATCGAGTAACTATTGGATTAACATGGCTAGCAATAGGAGATGGGCTTTTGGGAATAGGGGACACTTTTGGATGCTCAAAGAGAACATTTTATGGTATTGTGCATGATTTTATTAAAGCTATTGTAGCATCTAGTCTTAGATACATGTACATTAGATGGCCTTCAACATCCCACTTTGCAATGTTAGCAAAAGATTTTGAGGCAATTAGAGGAATACCTTATGTTGTGGGTACAATAGATGGATCCCATGTACCTATCATTGCACCATGTGAAAACCATGTGGATTACTTCAATCGCAAAGGTTTTCACTCTATCTGGTTGCAAATAATAGTAGTAGCCAATTGCTCTATTTGGATTTATGATGGAGGATGGGTAGGATCAATGCATGATTCTCTTAATTTCAAAAGAAGTGAATTAGGATAGATATGTGTAAGAGGTGAACTAGGTAAGTATTGCTTGATTGGTGGTTGTGCATATCCTTCTCGACTATACATGCTAGTCCCATTCCATGGTTGTAATGAAGGGTTGTCACACCTTAAGTACCATTGGAAATTCATTCAATGAAATACAAGAATGCCCGTTGAAAGAGTTTTTGGCATGTTGAAAGCAAGATTTCGGATCTTATTAAAAAGATGTGATATGGATCTACCTTATATGCCAGATCTTGTTGGTGTGTCCCTTGTCCTCCATAACATTCGCATTTCTCATGGAGATGCTTTTGATATGAATAAGTTTGAGAAGTAGAAGCAGAATTAGCAAGTCAAAGTGGACAATTAAAAGAGAATGAAAGACTAATATCCACATCCTTGGAAGAGCTATGAACAATACATGAAATGGAACGAGAAGAAGAATGCATCATGGTTAATGAAGAAGCAAGTGACCTTGGGAGCAACTCAATGATGAGACACGATTGCAAGCATAATGTACAAATAGCAAGGAAGAATGAGTGTTCAAAAGCATTTTGGAAATGAAGCTTTGGAGGAGATGCATACATCATGATCATCATCTTCATAATGTATTGTACATATTATGTTATGTTTCATTTTAATGCAATGTGTGGTAACAAGATGTGTTTGTTTATGTAATTGTTAAGGGTATTTGATTTAATAGTTTGATCCTTCTTTGTGTATTTGTAAGAATTTATGTGAAAAAAAGTAGTTATTCCACCATCCCATGTGTCCACATAGGGCGGGAGCACAAAATTAGCTTTTGCACAATTCCACCTTCTTGTGTGAGCACATGAATGACAAAATAATTATTTTATCAGTGTTTCACCTAGAATAATGCACTTTTGAATATTTTTTCCAACATCTTTGTGTGAACCTAGCTTAATATTACTTCTAGCCCTACATACTCATCATTGAAGCATAAGCTAAAGAGATAAACAAATGGGGTCGAATGCAAAATGGAAGAAGAAAATAGCTCAGTGATGTCAACCACTTTTTCCAACTCCTCGGGATTTCGATGCCTCTCTCTCCCCACAATCGTGATTGCATGGTGACTATTTCTAGCATTAAATCAACAAGATTCCCACATAAATTGAAAACTCTGCTTGAAGCTCCCATTTCAGACACTGAAATTCAAGAAGTCATTCACGAGCTCCCTAATGGGAAAAGCTCGGATCCTAATCAGTTTTTCAAGACCTTCATATAGGTGGTGGCCACTCCACTCAACTTGGTATGGCAAGAGGCGTTGTCTTTTGGTGAGGTTCCCAAATGTCTAAACAAAGGTGTCATCAAGCTTATTCACAAAAAAGGAAACAAAAATAGGATTGAGAATTGGCACCCGATCACAATGCTACGAACGGGATACAAGATCCTTGCTAAAGTTATTACCAACTGAATCTCTTGCCACTCACAAAGTTGGTTAACTGAGGACCAGAAGGACTTCATCAAGGGTAGGTCCATCCTAGAAGCTATTATTGATATTTGTGAAGGCATCAAATTTGCTAAACAGTCTGCCCAAGATGTTATCTTCCTTGAGATTGACTTCGACAAAGCGTATGATAGGCTTGAATGGGACTTCATTCTCCAATCTCTTAAAGACCTTGCTTGTAGTAAAAAATTCACTAAGATGATCTCTACCTTGCTGAGAAATGCATCGGTGCAGATAAATATGAATGGCCAATTGTCAAAGAATATCACTAAAATGCTCTATCAAGCAAGGTTGCCCTTTGGCCCCTCTTCTTTTTTCTATTGCTATGAGGGGCTCAGTTGCCTAGTGAAGCATCATATGGACATAGGTCATATTCAGAGTCTCTCACTCTCTCTCAGTCATGGCCAAATGATCATGAGAATTTTTGTGGATGACACGAATGCCTTTCTACATAACAATATGGCATTGATACCTTTTGAAGATGCTTGGACACATTCTATGTGGCTTCAAGGTCCGAAATAAAGCACTCTAAAATCACTTTGAGATGCATTACCAGCCTTCCATCTCGATACCTGGTTGACCAGAGCTATCAAATGATCCTGAGGGGAAAAATCTTCTGCCTATTAGGTATTCTAATGGGATTTGGCATTTCGATGGACCAACGATCAAATTGGGTCCTCTCTAAGCTCGATAACAAGTTGGCCTACTATAAAGATATGCAGATCAACCTAGCAGGGCATGCCATGGTAATTAATACATTCCCTATCTCATCGACTATTTACTTTCTCTCTTGTTGGACACGGAAGGATCAAGAAATTATCAAATTGGAAAGAATTTGTAGAAACTTTCTTTGGACAAGTGACCCCAATAGAAGTGGTGTCCCCATTAAATGGACTACTTGTACTAGCCAAAAGGATCTTGGGATTCTGGGCATTCTAGACATTCAGGGCATGGAAAACAAGTTGGCTGCTAAATGGCTTATCAAAGGTTGGTGTAACAATGAGGCCTCTTGGGCCATGCTTATCTTTAAGAACAAGAGTGCTCTTATGCTTGTGGATCATTGAGATTGGAAGGACCTAGGCCTTCTCACCCTTCTGTTCTCCCTGCTTCCAATGTCTCCTAAAGGCTTGGGTCTAGTTTGCTCTTTATGGAAGAGTTGAAACAAGGTCAAATAGTTTGTCAGAATTAATGAAGATTGGAAATGGGCAGCAGGTATCAGACATAATGATTCGATTTGGTTCCTATCAAGGGCATCAGAGGCTGGAGTCTTGGAACCTCCAAAAAGCTAAAAAGATCTGGAAAAATGGTTTTTGGTATTGGGAACACCTATGGAATCAAGAATTCGGCCAATGGATTAGATTTGAGGATATTGATCCAAAAACTAGAGTGAACTTTGATGAATGGATGCTGTTGTAGAGTAGATGAATCACTTGGGAATACTCAAAACCCTGCCTCCTCATTGCACAAGACCCTCCCCACCATGAAGGTTTCAAATGGCACAATGGTAATAGCCTAAACAAAATTCCTAGAATCAAGGAGAATTTAGACTATGAGATCACATTTAATAAGAAGTGGTTTCTTAGTTGGACGGGCATGCGGTGGGATATGAATTTCATGTCTCTATGGCACCCCCTTATTGAGATAAAAAAAGTTAGTGCTTATATGGAAAATCCTCCACTGGGGAATCTGGACCAATAAAAAGGCTAGCAAAATTTATGGGGCTCCATTGTGATGTATGAGGTGCCGTCATAGCATTGAGAATTTGGGAGACATTTTCTTCTCGTGCCCCAAATCTATCTTGATCTCGCGGATTCTTGGAAAAATTTTGCTACTACAGGTACAAATCAATTTGACACAAGCGCTTCTGGGCGAGGTGATTGGCAACTCCTCATTGTGTAATGCTATAAGAGGTGAGACCCTTTGGAAGATTTGGAGAGAGAGATGCACTTCCAATTTTGGAAACCCCCCTAATGGTATATCAAGAAATCTCTTTCCCTTCGAGGCAAAAGAATATCCAATTGTAAGAAGTCCCCACCGTTTAGGCACCATATTCCTCGAGAACAACAAGATTAAAGCCAAGTGGACCCCGTATGAGGGGGATGAAGGGTTATCAACCTCCTTTGTAAAACCCTCTAATTTTGTATGTTCTTCCCCTCCTTTGTGGGATTAGAAGGGTGCCATGGGTGCTAGGCCGGTTCACCTTTACTTTTGTTTTATTTTATTTTAATTAAACTATGGGAGAGTAGGCTAATGCCGAACTTGCTCTTTTAAGAAAAATTAAACAAATGAAGAATGACCGATGGGCCATGGCACATTGTCTACTTGAGAACTCATTGGGAATCGGGATTCGTGAATGGCTATGTCCGAGATAGTAGCCGGTGTGATCGTACATTGGAATGTGGTCTAACATCTATGTGCAGGAGTGTTGACTGGTTCAGAACCTAGAACTCCGAATTTCCCAATGGCGAATATTGGCAGGCAATTCCTCACAATGCCGCAGGTCGAGAGGGTGTACTTAGCACCAGGGCCTAAAATTGATGAGTTGCACAACCTTTAATATGATAGGAAAAATTCTTGTCTCTCTGTCATATGACAGATTTTTTTTCTAAAAAAGGCCTATTCACGAAATTTGGGAATTATTCAAGTCCCATTTATAATACCAAGTGATGGAATTAACTTATAATTTCTATGTTATATTCTTCTTACAAAGATCAATTCATGAATACATCTTCTTTTTGTTAAAATGTTTTAAGCTTTCAATAGATAAAAAATAATATTAGTTGATGAGCTTATTTAAAAAAACACCAAGGAGTATGAATAAACAAAGAAAAGCATTCAACCTTGAATTTTTTTTTATATGAAGTCTATTGTTATCCAATTCAATAATAATAGGTTAATTATTTGATATATCAATAAATGCTCATATTAAAGTAAATATCCCAAAATATGATGTTATAAAAATCAATAAATTGATTTCAATTTAATTGTATAACAAATCTATACTAATACGAATTTAGAGCTTACAATTTAATATAAACAATAAATATATTCAAATTGGGGGTCACTTGTTCGGGTGGTTGGGCCTCTCGACTCTTGAGGCGGGGACGGGGGGTTCAACCCCCATCATCACATGTAAGGGACATGTTTAACATGGAAAGTTGTATCTTGTGGGATAAGGTGGGTCCCACGGATACTATGCCCTTCCTTATACAGTTGCAATTTCAAAGTTAAATCCTGGAGGAGTAGGCCTCGACTGAACCTCCATTTAAAAAAAAAAGCAACCACATGAATTTAGATCTAATTTAACAATACTTAATAATATGCAATTTGACATACTAATAATTGTTCATTTAGGTGAATGATATGAAAATTATGTCAATACTATAGATTGTTTCATATAATTTTATAATAAATCTATCATACTAACTTAGGGCTTTGAAAAACAATCGAATTCAGTAATTACTCAAATATATGCAATTTAGGCTTTCAATAATTTTTCACTTGGTTGAACAGTCCCAAAAATATGTGGTGTTTAAAAACACCAAGAAAATACATGATGTTCAAATATTTTAAAATCATTGATATCGTTTCTTAATATATTGTTCAAGTACATAATATGTTTCTCTATCACAAGGTTTCTGATTTACAATTGTATTACATGTATAAGAACGTCTGTTCTTTGAGCAAATCCATCCATAAAGCCACGAAATCATTGTTTTGGATAAAAAGTTTTCCAACTCCTCCGATGATTGCCTCCACAGCTTCGGTAGAATTACATAAGTGCCTTTCATATTCCAAATCACATGATATAATGTATCATAAAAAATAATGGTATTATTTCCATCCAAATCTGGAAAAATTTTCCAAATTGTGTCCAAGTTTTTATGATGCACAAACTTATATCCGATACGGATATCAGTTTTTTGGCATGCACCCGGACCTGCTATAATATGAAATCTTTGATGGTGTTTTGGAAAACATACTGCAAGTGTTCTTTGAGCTATCGACACTCTTTCTATGGTCCAAATCCACACTTCAAAAAGATCCATACAAAAATCCAAGAAATATAATGCATCCTTGCGAATGTAATGCGCAATTCTTGTGTTCTCTTCAATAAAATTCATATGGTTTTGCAAAGATTCAAGTAATAGATCACCCCTTTCCTTGTCAATTGTCTTGAGCAAAATGCCATTCATTTCCAGTATCAGTACCCTTCTTTCATCTCTTGGGAATGAAGAAAATCCTTGCTTTCTTGATGAAGATTCATATATGTGTGAAGACCAGCAAGACATCAATGCCAAGCTTGGGTTTTCTTTGTAGTTCATATGCAAATCAGCATTTTGTTCTGCAAAATAAAATTGAAGTTAATTAGATTTATATAAAAATCAATTAAATTGTTTTACATTCTATATTACTTCATAATTACAGTAACTAAAGATATGTTTAATTAAGCCATTATCATTTCTCTCAATATTTAAAACTTATAGTAAATTAAAATTGATAATACATAAGAAAATGTAGGAAAATTGATTTGAATGCATGATTTTATATTCATGGGGATTCCAATTTCCTTTTATAGTTTTTCTTATAATCAATATAATTAAAAGTAGACTAAGCCTAGAAAAAACTTCATATATATGTGTGTGTGTGTGTATTTATTTGTGAAGAAAAACAATCTTTCATGAAAGAAGGAAACTAACATTAAAAAGATGGGTTATCATATATATATATATATATATATATATATATATATATATATATATATATATATATATATATATGTGTGTGTGTGTGTGCATATATATATATATATATATATATATATATATATATATATATATATATGTATGTATGTGTGTGTGTGTTTATTTGTGAAGAAAAACAATCTTTCATGAAACAAGGAAACTAACATTAAAAAATTGGGTTATCTTCAAACCAATCAAAAGATCTTGAGAAAATTTAATAATCCACCTTGCCGTCAACGTTTTTCTTTATCCTGCAAAAGAAAAATTTTATAAATGTCTGTAGATATTAAAGAAAAACATAAATATTGTATGAATTTCTTTACCTATTAAATTAAGGTATGCCTTTTGTAACCTTTTTATGTATGCTTTTGCTGCAACTCTGCTTATGAAACGACTTTGTCCATAGCCCAATCTTGTAGCATACACTATTGCATGATTTTCTCTCATGCTTTTATTTTTGTAGCACATTTGTAACAGTTTTAGCTGCTCTTTATTTAAAAGTGGAACACCAAATGTTGAAGCTATTGTTGCTAGATCTCCCTTTTCGATTTCCTTGCAATTCAATGGAACCTCTAGCTTTGTCGATGCTATTGTTGTATGTTCCTTTTCAATTTCGTTGCAAATCAATGGAACATCTACATTTTTCTCACTATTATTATGTACTTCATAGTCATCAAAAGAAGATACTCTCAAGTTATTTGAATGATCATTTGATTCACTCAAGATATCATGTTCTAACATAGACGATGAATTCTCCGTTGCAAGTTGAAACATAGAAAATATAAGATGTTCTTTGATGATATGTGGTTGTCGGATTCGATTGAGCAAAATATCATCTCTTTGGATGAAGCTCAAAATATAGGATAGAAGATCACTTGGTACTGAACGATCATGTCTTGCTTGATAAGGGGTAATGTCGGTGCAATTTTCTATTGGGATAGAACCTTTGAAGAAACTAGCATTAATGATAAGTTGATCTGGTTTATACATTTCTTCAATGTGATCCATATAATAATCTTCTTGGCTCCTCACCATAAGAAAAGAATATCTTTTGTCATCAATATTTGAATGATTTTTGACATAATCTTTCTCTGATATGTTCCATCTTATATCTTTTTTGAACAAAAGGGCATTTAGATCGAGAAGGAGAAAATTGTTGCTTATATGAAGATGATAGATATTCTCAGCATATATCAAACAATGAGGTTTATTATACACAATAACTAAAAAGAGTGCTTTAAGATAACTTATTGATATATCTTCAATAAATGAGTTATAATATGAATAAAATAATCATAATATTACACAATATACCTGGTAAAATCCAAAAAGGCCTAGCATGTTGTTTCTCCATAACATTAGATAGCTTATCTGATGTTTGAAAAGAGCTTTGCTCATGTAGAGTACTCATTTCATCCTCAAAGTGGCCAATAAGCTTTCCGATACCATCATCACTTATGAAATGTTTATTTTTGTTAACATCTATAATAAAAAGAAATCCAAAAGATGTATAATAATCAATACAATATGCACACATATCAATACTTATTTTCTCAATTAATTTCTCTTTATAATAAAAATCTATCTATTAATTTCTCTATCTAAACACTTATAATTAATTTCTCTGTGCATCTACGTCAAACAATAAGCTTTCGATTTTAAAAACTGCACAGTTCAATATTTGCATCTTAACCGTACATTTCAAAATTGTATTTAATCAAATGCATCATAATTTTAAAAACAATATGTTTCAGATTTTTTCAAACAAAGGAGTCATAAATCATGCATATCAACTTAAAAATTATAACATGTGAATTTATGCATCATTGACAATAATTTTTAAATTACTCGAATAGACAAGAGATGTCGAACTTTAACTCACAAACATATGATATTAACAATAGATAAAAAGATTTAAATATAATCGATTCACATCACTTTACTCAACAAGGTAATATATTCAAAATAAAAATCTATTGTTCAAGAAATGCAATCATCACTAGCATATAAAGGAAAATATACTTTGAAAATTATGGTATTTATTACATTACATGGAATCAATATTTTCTCAACCTTCTTTTTTTCCTCATACATTTGAAGTACCTGCAGTATCTTCATCCATTGTAACAATATGTTCATCGGTTTCTGTATCATCTTGATTACTTTCTGATTCTTCTCCACTAGGTTGTACATCAATCTCAGCATCAACATTCTCGAACACATTTGTATTATCTGTATCTTGATTCCTGATATCTGTATCTTGATTACTGATATCACACCATTGATGCAAAGCAGGGTCATTCTCAAAAGCTGAAGAGCAAATTGATTCTAATTGTTTTTCTTCAACATCTAAACATATACCAAAACATCTGCGTTTCTTAGATAAACTTCTTTGAAGAACAACTCCTCGACAATACAACTCTACAACATAGCTGTCTTCACGAGCAAAACTATTAATGAAATCATCAATGAAATTTTTTTCTATGAATCCATCTAGACCTTTATGAGCAAAAATATTTATATTTGCTTGATCTATTCTATCAATCATCTGATAATTATCCTCTTTGCTAATGTACATAAGCACTATTGCAAAATCCATCTCTCCTTTGATGGAAGGATTACTACTCTGAGTGGCTCCAATTTTGAAAGTCATTTTTGTAGCTGTATGTTGAACTCCTTCTACAAGCATATGGACATAGAGGAAATCAATAAAAGATACTAGAACATATTCTGTCTCGGAGTTCATCGCGTTGAGTGCAAAAATCAATCTAGAAAAGAACGTTGCTGAAATGCATTCCCGACTATGTAAACTGTACAGTTCTGAATCAAACCTTAAGAAAACAATATTGAATGGAAGAACTTGCTCTGCACAACAACTTTCCACCTTTTTCAAATCGAAACCAAATCCATAGATTGACCATGGAATAACATTTGCTGTGGTCTTTATTCCCATTGCAACTCTATACAAATGACTCAACAAAGTTATGGCGGCCTTTGGTAAAGGAGGAGACTTCTTTGCCCTGTTTAATGAGTCTTTCACAAATGTTTCACTGTAACTTTTAATTTTTTCATATTGTACATCTGTGATATTGTATTTCTCACAGAGCTTTTCCCAAGTCAAAACCTCTGTTGTTAAATCAATAAAAAATGCAATTATAGCATTTTTCAAGACACGATCTGTCTTTAATCTCCATGCCATTTCTTCCATGTCAACCATGTGCTTCAATGATTTTGCCTTTTTTAACAAAATTTTCTTCTCTAAAATTGCCTTCTGAAGTTCTAAAATTTCTTTATTGTCCAAACCTGCAATACATCTGAACAATGTCGGACCTAATATAACCGTCTCTGGTGCCTGCTTCAATTGACCACCTTTCATTGCTACCATCTTTGCGGATGTCGATATAACATCTTTTGTTGAATCTCTTTTGTTATTTGACACTTCACCCTTTGTATTAAGTAGTGCCCCTTGACTATACAAACGCATTATTGATATCCAATTCTTCCATTCCTCATCATTACATAAAAGAAGATGCAAATCATTCTTTATAAATCCTTTTTGTAAAGTTTGCTCTGTAGTCTCTACAAAATTCTGAAAAAAAACGTATATTTTAAATAAATACAAGTTTTAAAAAATAATAATATATAGTAACTAAAACACAAAAAATACAAAGAATATAAACATACCTGCCATGATATAAATTCTCGTTTACTCTGATTAACACCTGGAGGAGGTTTGGATGGACATCCATTGGCTTTCCATTGAGATCTAGCTTGTAAAAGTTGATCCACAAATGGTTCCTTCTGTAATGACTTTGCCACCATCAAATTAGCCTCTTTAGATATCTCCCTTGAAATTTTTGGAGGACAATTTACTATAATTTTTGCTTTTCTATATCTAAATTGTTGTCGTAACTGTAATGTCACCATCGGAGAATTAACAGTTTGTAAAGTTTTCGCTGCACTAATTGAATGTTGTCCAGATATTATCCAATACTCAACTTTATCAATATCATCATGAGATAAAGTTTTTAGAGGTATTCTCACACTTGGATCAATAGGCATAACAACTGCAAGAACTTCATTCTCTTTCGGAGCCAAGACAAAATCATTCATTAATGTACGCACCCAATCTCTGTTTAATTTTCGATATACATAATTCGATGGTGCTGGAAAACATCTTTTTACATCAACATTAAATACTGCATCAGAACCAAAAGCATAGTATTCTTGTTTTTGAAGTAGTAAATCCATCATTTTATTTTCTTGTGGCTGCACTACTGTATCTTCTGTTTCTTCACTCCTATTATCTAAATGTCGGATTGATACACCTTCATCGTTTTGTACAGACTTTGATGATGATCCTAAATCTTTATTTGAAGAACCTTTCAACTTTCGTTTCTTAGATCTCTCAAATACATCTGAGCTTCTCTTCAAAGATTTTGACTTTTGTGTTAATCTTTTGGCTTCTTTTATAATTTTCACTAATTCTTCTATTGATTCGATCGATTCGATCGATCCAATTGAACCTAATGATCGATCAGACTTTGAGATACTATCTTTCATATCATCCAAACACAAAGTCTCCCATGATAAGGAGAACTTATTCCCATTAATATTCTCACCATCTGGAAGCACTTTACAAGTAAAACATGGTGTGCCTTGTGCATTTACATCTTCTTTAACATGAACAATATTTCCCATATCACCATATGTAGATCCTGCATCTGTCATAAATAAATGTACATCTCCTTTGAAGTTTCCTTCATGATCATAAGTATCACCAAACCATTTCATGTCTTCCTTGTGTGTCAAATCAAAAGATTTCTGAACCTTAATCCTATTTGAAGGAACCTTCATCCCACTTGTTTTATATAAATTTTCCAATGAAAATACATTATCGATCACATTGCTTTGAAATTCATTTGTGTTTTCCATTGCTCCTGAAAGTAAAACAAAAAAACTTTTTTTTTAATAACATCAACATAATAACAAACAATATGAATATATTAACATCAAATTTCTCATTCATAGTCATCAAATTTATAATCAATACTATTCTCTCTAATTATTATACTTTATATTTACGAAGTTCGAGCCTCTTAAGCTCGTTCCCGTTGTGTTTAAATTTGGAAATATATTTGAGTTAAAAATACTATTCGCTTAGTTGAAAAAGATAAGAGACTTGATTTTAAGCTTTGAGGCTCGAACTTAAGTTTGAGCCTCTTTGTTCTTTTGCACATAAGACACAAAAATCCTAAACTTGACATGGCTGGAAAAGCTGAGGCTCATATCATGTGATCCAACAATCTTAAACTTGATATGGTTGGAAAAGCTTAGAGGCTCGAACTTAAGTTCGATCCTCTTTGTTCTTTTGCACATAAGACACAAGAAATCTAAACTTGATATGGCTGGAAAAGCTCAGAGGCTCGAATTTAAGTTCAAGCCTCTTTGTTCTTCTATTCATATCATGTGATCCAACAATCCTGAACTTGATATGGTTGGAAAAAGCTGAGAGGCTCAAACTCCTCTTTGTTCTTTTGCTCATATCATGTGACCCAACAATCCTATAACACACAACAATCATAAACTTGATATGGTTGGAAAAGCTAAGAGGCTCTAACTCCTCTTTGTTCTTTTGCTCATATCATGTGACCAAACAATCCTAAACTTGATATGGTTGGAAAAGCTCCGAGGCTCGAACTTAAGTTCGAGCCTCTTTGTTCTTTTGCACATAAGACACAACAATCCTAAACTTGATATGGCTGGAAAAGTTGAGGCTCATATCATGTGACCAAACAATGATATGGTTGGAAAAGCCCAGAGGCTCAAACTTAAGTTCGAGACTCTTTGTTCTTTTGCACATAAGACACAACAATCCTAAACTTGATATGATTGGAAAAGCTGAGAGGCTCGACCTTAACTTGGTATGGCTGGAAAAGTTGAGGCTTATATCATGTGATCCAACAATCCTAAACTTGATATGATTGGAAAAGCTCAGAGGCTCGAACTTAAGTTCGAGCCTCTTTGTTCTTTTGCACATAAGACACGAGGAATCTAAACTTGATATGGCTGGAAAAGCTCAGAGGCTCGAACTTAAGTTCGAGCCTCTTTGTTCTTCTATTCATATCATGTGATCCAACAATCCTGAACTTGATATGGTTGGAAAAGCTCAGAGGCTCGAACTTAAGTTCGAGCCTATTTGTTCTTTTGCACATAACACACAACAATCCTGAACTTGATATGGTTGGAAAAGCTGAGAGGCTAGAACTTAAGTTCGAGCCTCTTTGTTCTTTTGCCAATAACACACAACAATCCTAAACTTGATATGGTTGGAAAAGCTAAGAGGCTCGAACTTAAGTTCGAGCCTCTGAGCTTTTCCAACCATATCAAGTTTGGATTGTTGGATCACATGATATAAGCCTCAGCTTTTCCAGCCATGTCAAGTTTAGGATTGTCGTCTCTTATGTGCAAAAGAACAAAGAGGCTTGAACTTAAGTTCGAGCCTCTTTGTTTTTTTGAGCATATAACGTGACCCAACAATTCTGAACTTGATATGGTTGGAAAAGCACATAGGCTCAAACTCAGAGCCTCTTTGTTGTTTTGCTCATATCATGTAACCAAACAATCCTAAACTTGATATGGTTAGAAAAGCTTTAAGTTCGAGCCTCTTTGTACTTTTGCACATAAGACACAACAATCTTAAACTTGATCTGACTGGAAAAACTAAGGCTCATATCATGTGATCCAACAATCCTGAACTTGATATGGTTGGAAAAGCTCCGAGGCTCGAGCTTAAGTTCGAGCCTCTTTGTTCTTTTGCACATAAGACACAACAATCCTAAACTTGATATGGCTCGAAAAGTTGAGGCTCATATCATGTGACCAAACAATGATATGGTTGGAAAAGCCCAAAGGCTCGAACTTAAGTTCGAGCCTCTTTGTTCTTTTGCACATAAGACACAACAATCCTAAACTTGATATGATTGGAAAAGCTGAGAGGCTCGACCTTAACTTGGTATGGCTGGAAAAGTTGAGGCTTATATCATGTGATCCAACAATCCTAAACTTGATATGATTGGAAAAGCTTAGAGGCTCAAACTTAAGTTCGAGCCTCTTTGTTCTTTTGCACATAAGACACGAGGAATCTAAACTTGATATGGCTGGAAAAGCTCAGAGGCTCGAACTTAAGTTTGAGCCTCTTTGTTCTTCTGTTCATATCATGTGATCCAACAATTCTGAACTTGATATGGTTGGAAAAGCTCAGAGGCCCGAACTTAAGTTCGAGCCTCTTTGTTCTTTTGCACATAACACACAACAATCCTGAACTTGATATGGTTGGAAAAGCGGAGAGGCTCGAACTTAAGTTGGAGCCTCTTTGTTCTTTTGCACATAACACACAACAATTCTAGACTTGATATGGTTGGAAAAGCTAAGAGGCTCGAACTTAAGTTCGAGCCTCTGAGCTTTTCCAACCATATCAAGTTTAGGATTGTTGGATCACATGATATAAGCCTCAGCCTTTCCAGCCATGTCAAGTTTAGGATTGTCGTGTCTTATGTGCAAAAGAACAAAGAGGCTTGAACTTAAGTTCGAGCCTCTTTGTTTTTTGCGCATATAACGTGACCCAACAATTCTGAACTTGATATGGTTGGAAAAGCCCATAGGCTCAAACTCAGAGCCTCTTTGTTGTTTTGCTCATATCATGTAACCAAACAATCCTAAACTTGATATGGTTAGAAAAGCTTTAAGTTGGAGCCTCTTTGTACTTTTGCACATAAGACACAACAATCTTAAACTTGATCTGGCTGGAAAAACTGAGGCTCATATCATGTGATCCATCAATCCTGAACTTGATATGGTTGGAAAAGCTCTGAGGCTCGAACATGTTCGAGCCTCTTTGTTCTTTTGCACATAAGACACAACAATCCTAAACTTGATATGGCTGGAAAGGTTGGGGCTCATATCATGTGACCAAACAATGATATGGTTGGAAAAGCCCAGAGGCTCGAACTTAAGTTCGAGCCTCTTTGTTCTTTTGCACATAAGACACAACAATCCTAAACTTGATATGATTGGAAAAGCTGAGAGGCTCGACCTTAACTTGGTATGGCTGGAAAAGTTGAGGCTTATATCATGTGATCCAACAATCCTAAACTTGATATGATTGGAAAAGCTCAGAGGCTCGAAATTAAGTTCGAGCCTCTTTGTTCTTTTGCACATAAGACACGAGGAATCTAAACTTGATATGGCTGGAAAAGCTCAGAGGCTCGAACTTAAGTTCGAGCCTCTTTGTTTTTCTGTTCATATCATGTGATCCAACAATCCTGAACTTGATATGGTTGGAAAAGCTCAGAGGCTCAAACTTAAGTTCGAGCCTCTTTGTTCTTTTGCACATAACACACAACAATCCTGAACTTGATATGGTTGGAAAAGCTGAGAGGCTCGAACTTAAGTTCGAGCCTCTTTGTTCTTTTGCACATAACACACAACAATCCTAAACTTGATATGGTTGGAAAAGCTAAGAGGCTCGAACTTAAGTTCGAGCCTCTGAGCTTTTCCAACCATATCAAGTTTAGGATTGTTGGATCACATGATATAAGCTTCAGATTTTCCAGCCATGTCAAGTTTAGGATTGTCGTGTCTTATGTGCAAAAGAACAAAGAGGCTTGAACTTAAGTTCAAGCCTCTTTGTCTTTTTGCGCATATAACGTGACCCAACAATTCTGAACTTGATATGGTTGGAAAAGCCCATAGGCTCAAACTCAGAGCATCTTTGTTGTTTTGCTCATATCATGTAACCAAACAATCCTAAACTTGATATGGTAAGAAAAGCTTTAAGTTCGAGCCTCTTTGTACTTTTGCACATAAGACACAACAATCTTAAACTTGATCTGGCTGGAAAAACTGAGGCTCATATCATGTGATCCAACAATCCTGAACTTGATATGGTTGGAAAAGGTCCGAGGCTCGAACTTAAGTTCGAGCCTCTTTGTTCTTTTGCACATAAGACACAACAATCCTAAACTTGATATGGCTGGAAAAGCTGAGGCTCATATCATGTGACCAAACAATGATATGGTTGGAGAAGCCCTCTTTGTTCTTTTGCACATAAGACACAACAATCCTAAACTTGATATGATTGGAAAAGCTGAGAGGCTCGACCTTAACTTGGTATAGCTGGAAAAGTTGAGGCTTATATCATGTGATCCAACAATCCTAAACTTGATATGATTGGAAAAGCTCAGAGGCTCGAACTTAAGTTCGAGCCTCTTTGTTCTTTTCCACATAAGACACGAGGAATCTAAACTTGATATGGCTGGAAAAGCTCGAACCTCTTTGTTCTTCTGTTCATATCATGTGATCCAACAATCCTGAACTTGATATGGTTGGAAAAGCTCAGAGGCTCGAACTTAAGTTCGAGCCTATTTGTTCTTTTGCACATAACACGCAACAATCCTGAACTTGATATGGTTGGAAAAGCTGAGAGGCTCGAACTTAAGTTCGAGCCTCTTTGTTCTTTTGCACATAACACACAACAATCCTAAACTTGATATGGTTGGAAAAGCTTAAGTTCGAGCCTCTGAGCTTTTCCAACCATATCAAGTTTAGGATTGTTGGATCACATCATATAAGCCTCAGCTTTTCTAGCCATGTCAAGTTTAGGATTGTCGTGTCTTATGTGCAAAAGAACAAAGAGGCTTGAACTTAAGTTCGAGCCTCTTTGTTTTTTTGCGCATATAACGTGACCCAACAATTATGAACTTGATATGGTTGGAAAAGCCCATAGGCTCAAACTCAGAGCCTCTTTGTTGTTTTGCTCATATCATGTAACCAAACAATCCTAAACTTTATATGGTTAGAAAAGCTTTAAATTCGAGCCTCTTTGTACTTTTGCACATAAGACACAACAATCTTAAACTTGATCTGGCTGGAAAAACTGAGGCTCATATCATGTGATCCAACAATCCTGAACTTGATATGGTTGGAAAATCTCCGAGGCTCGAACTTAAGTTCGAGCCTCTTTGTTCTTTTGCACATTAGACACAACAATCCTAAACTTGATATGGCTGGAAAAGCTGAGGCTCATATCATGTGACCAAACAATGATATGGTTGGAAAAGCCCAGAGGCTCGAACTTAAGTTCGAGCCTCTTTGTTCTTTTGCACATAAGACACAACAATCCTAAACTTGATATGATTGGAAAAGCTGAGAGGCTCGACCTTAACTTGGTATGGCTGGAAAAGTTGAGGCTTATATCATGTGATCCAACAATCCTAAACTTGATATGATTGGAAAAGCTCAGAGGCTCGAACTTAAGTTCGAGCCTCTTTGTTCTTTTGCACATAAGACACGAGGAATCTAAACTTGATATGGCTGGAAAAGCTAAGAGGCTCGAAATTAAGTTCGAGCCTCTTTGTTTTTCTGTTCATATCATGTGATCCAACAATCCTGAACTTGATATGGTTGGAAAAGCTCAGAGGCTCGAACTTAAGTTCGAGCCTATTTGTTCTTTTGCACATAACACACAACAATCCTGAACTTGATATGGTTGGAAAAGCTGAGAGGCTCGAACTTAAGTTCGAGCCTCTTTGTTCTTTTGCACATAACACACAACAATCCTAAACTTGATATGGTTGGAAAAGCTTAAGTTCGAGCCTCTGAGCTTTTCCAACCATATCAAGTTTAGGATTGTTGGATCACATGATATAAGCCTCAGCTTTTCTAGCCATGTCAAGTTTAGGATTGTCGTGTCTTATGTGCAAAAGAACAAAGAGGCTTGAACTTAAGTTCGAGCCTCTTTGTTTTTTTGCGCATATAACGTGACCCAACAATTCTGAACTTGATATGGTTGGAAAAGCCCATAGGCTCAAACTCAGAGCCTCTTTGTTGTTTTGCTCATATCATGTAACCAAACAATCCTAAACTTGATATGGTTAGAAAAGCTTTAAGTTCGAGCCTCTTTGTACTTTTGCACATAAGACACAACAATCTTAAACTTGATCTGGCTGGAAAAACTGAGGCTCATATCACGTGATCCAACAATCCTGAACTTGATATGGTTGGAAAATCTCCGAGGCTCGAACTTAAGTTCGAGCCTCTTTGTTCTTTTGCACATTAGACACAACAATCCTAAACTTGATATGGCTGGAAAAGCTGAGGCTCATACCATGTGACCAAACAATGATATGGTTGGAAAAGCCCAGAGGCTCGAACTTAAGTTCGAGCCTCTTTGTTCTTTTGCACATAAGACACAACAATCCTAAACTTGATATGATTGGAAAAGCTGAGAGGCTCGACCTTAACTTGGTATGGCTGGAAAAGTTGAGGCTTATATCATGTGATCCAACAATCCTAAACTTGATATGATTGGAAAAGCTCAGAGGCTCGAACTTAAGTTCGAGCCTCTTTGTTCTTTTGCACATAAGACACGAGGAATCTAAACTTGATATGGCTGGAAAAGCTAAGAGGCTCGAAATTAAGTTCGAGCCTCTTTGTTTTTCTGTTCATATCATGTGATCCAACAATCCTGAACTTGATATGGTTGGAAAAGCTCAGAGGCTCGAACTTAAGTTCGAGCCTATTTGTTCTTTTGCACATAACACACAACAATCCTGAACTTGATATGGTTGGAAAAGCTGAGAGGCTCGAACTTAAGTTCGAGCCTCTTTGTTCTTTTGCACATAACACACAACAATCCTAAACTTGATATGGTTGGAAAAGCTAAGAGGCTCGAACTTAAGTTCGAGCCTCTGAGCTTTTCCAACCATATCAAGTTTAGGATTGTTGGATCACATGATATAAGCCTCAGCTTTTCCAGCCATGTCAAGTTTAGGATTGTCGTGTCTTATGTGCAAAAGAACAAAGAGGCTTGAATTTAAGTTCGAGCCTCTTTTTTTTTTTGCGCATATAACGTGACCCAACAATTCTGAACTTGATATCGTTGGAAAAGCCCATAGGCTCAAACTCAGAGCCTCTTTGTTGTTTTGCTCATATCATGTAACCAAACAATCCTAAACTTGATATGGTTAGAAAAGCTTTAAGTTCGATCCTCTTTGTACTTTTGCACATAAGACACAACAATCTTAAACTTGATCTGGCTGGAAAAACTGAGGCTCATATCATGTGATCCAACAATCCTGAACTTGATATGGTTGGAAAAGCTCCGAGGCTCGAACTTAAGTTCGAGCCTCTTTGTTCTTTTGCACATAAGACACAACAATCCTAAACTTGATATGGCTGGAAAAGCTGAGGCTCATATCATGTGACCAAACAATGATATGGTTGGAAAAGCCCAGAGGCTCGAACTTAAGTTCGAGCCTCTTTGTTCTTTTGCACATAAGACACAACAATCCTAAACTTGATATGATTGGAAAAGCTGAGAGGCTCGACCTTAACTTGGTATGGCTGGAAAAGTTGAGGCTTATATCATGTGATCCAACAATCCTAAACTTGATATGATTGGAAAAGCTCAGAGGCTCGAACTTAAGTTCGAGCCTCTTTGTTCTTTTGCACATAAGACACGAGGAATCTAAACTTGATATGGCTGGAAAAGCTGAGAGGCTCCAACTTAAGTTCGAGCCTCTTTGTTCTTCTGTTCATTTCATGTGATCCAACAATCCTGAACTTGATATGGTTGGAAAAGCTCAGAGGCTCGAACTTAAGTTCGAGCCTCTTTGTTCTTTTGCACATAACACACAACAATCCTAAACTTGATATGGTTGGAAAAGGTAAGAGGCTCGAACTTAAGTTCGAGCCTCTGAGGTTTTCCAACCATATCAAGTTTAGGATTGTTGGATCACATGATATAAGCCTCAGCTTTTCTAGCCATGTCAAGTTTAGGATTGTCGTATCTTATGTGCAAAAGAACAAAGAGGCTTGAACTTAAGTTCGAGCCTCTTTGTTTTTTTGCGCATATAACGTGACCCAACAATTCTGAACTTGATATGGTTGGAAAAGCCCATAGGCTCAAACTCAGAGCCTCTTTGCTGTTTTGCTCATATCATGTAACCAAACAATCCTAAATTTGATATGGTTAGAAAAGCTTTAAGTTCGAGCCTCTTTGTACTTTTGCACATAAGACACAACAATCTTAAACTTGATCTGGGTGGAAAAACTGAGGCTCATATCATGTGATCCAACAATCCTGAACTTGATATGGTTGGAAAAGCCCATAGGCTCAAACTCAGAGCCTCTTTGTTGTTTTGCTCATATCATGTAACCAAACAATCCTAAACTTGATATGGTTAGAAAAGCTTTAAGTTCGAGCCTCTTTGTACTTTTGCACATAAGACACAACAATCTTAAACTTGATCTGGATGGAAAAACTAAGGCTCATATCATGTGATCCAACAATCTTGAACTTGATATGGTTGGAAAAGCTCAGAGGCTCGAACTTAAGTTCGAGCCTCTTCGTTCTTTTGCACATAAGACACACCAATCTTGAACTTGATGTGGTTGGAAAAGCTGAGAGGCTCGAACTTAAGTTCGAGCCTCTTTGTTCTTTTGCTCATATCATGTGATCCAATAATTCTAAACTTTATATGGTTGGAAAAACTTGGGCTTATATCATGTGATCCAACAATCCTGAACTTGATATGGTTGGAAATGCTCAGAGGCTCGAACTTAAGCTCGAGCCTCTTTGTTCTTTTGCACATAAGACACACCAATCCTAGACTTGATATGAATGGAAAAGCTGAGAGGCTCGAACTTAAGTTCGAGCCTCTTTGTTCTTTTGCACATTAGACACAAGAAATCTAAACTTGATATGGCTGGAAAAGCTCAGAGGCTCAAACTTAAGTTCGAGCCTCTTTGTTCTTCTGTTCATATCATGTGATCCAACAATCCTGAACTTGATATGGTTGGAAAAGCTCAAAGACTTGAACTTAAGTTCGAGCCTATTTGTTCTTTTGCACATAACACACAACAATCCTGAACTTGATATGGTTGGAAAAGCTAAGAGGCTCAAACTTAAGTTCGAGCCTCTAAGCTTTTCCAACCATATCAAATTTACGATTGTTGGATCACATGATATAAGCCTCAGCTTTTCCAGCCATGTCAAGTTTAGGATTGTCGTGTCTTATGTGCAAAAGAACAAAGAGGCTCGAACTTAAGTTCGAGCCTCTTTGTTCTTTTGCGCATATAACGTGACCCAACAATTCTAAATTTGATATGGTTGGAAAAGCTTATAGGCTCAAACTCAGAGCCTCTTTGTTCTTTTGCTCATATCATGTAACCAAACAATCCTAAACTTGATATGGTTAGAAAAGCTCAGAGACTCGAACTTAAGTTCGAGCCTCTTTGTACTTTTGCACATAAGACACACCAATCCTAAACTGTATATGGTTGGAAAAGCTGAGAGGCTCGAACTTAAGTTCGAGCCTCTTTGTTCTTTTGCTCATATCATGTGATCCAACAATTCTAAACTTGATATGGTTGGAAAAGCTTAGGCTTATATCATGTGATCCAACAATCATAATCTTGAAATGGTTGGAAATGCTCAGAGGCTCGAACGTAAGTTCGAGCCTCTTTGTTCTTTTGCACATAAGACACTCCTAAACTTGATATGGTTGGAAAAGCTGAGAGGCTCGAACTTAAGTTCGAGCCTCTTTGTTATTTTGCTCATATCATGTGATCCAACAATTCTAAAATTGATATGGTTGGAAAAGCTCAGAGGCTCGAACTTAAGTTCGAGCCTCTTTGTTCTTTTGCACATAACACACAACAATCCTAAAATTGATCGAACTTAAGTTCGAGCCTCTTTGTTCTTTTCCTCATATCATGTGACCAAACAATACTAAACTTGATATGGTTGGAAAACCTCAAAGGCTCGAACTTAATCTTTTGCACATAACACAACAATCCTAAACTTGATATGGCTGGAAAAGCTCAGAGACACGAACTTAAGTTCGAGCCTCTTTGTTCTTTTGCTCATATCATGTGACCATATCAAATTTAGGATTGTTTGGTCACATGATATGAGCGAAAGAACAACGAGGCTCGAACTTAAGTTCGAGCCTCTCAACTTTTCCAACCATATCAAGTTTAGGATTATTGTGTCTTATGTGCATAAGAACAAACAGGCTTGAACTTAAGTTCGAGCGGTCACACAACAGATTCAAACTTGACACAACAGATTGAATCCTATATTCTGTTTTAGAGATTTTGAAACCATTATTTCAGAATTATGCTTTGTTGATTTTCAGATACATACATACATACATTCTCTCTCTCTCTCTACTTAAAACATACATGCACACATACA